>JAJJHY010003831.1:10590142-10617151 GCA_021224005.1 Drosophila setifemur | reverse complement strand
AATTGTAGTGATGAAAAAACCAGATTCTCTACCACAAGAAAAAATTCCACTTCCAACATATTAACTAAAAACAAAAATGTAATTCAATACCTTTAAAAAAATCTAGCAAAATTAAATATTCTTTAATACTTTTTTTCAAAATATTATTTATTATTTTAAAAAATTTCCTTAAGGCTTGTATCTCAAGTAGGCTTCGAAGAGCAAATTGGAGCGGGAGAAGCGCTTTTCCTCCTCCATGAACTGCAGGACATCCCTGACGTTCACGTACTTGAAGCGCTGACCAATTTGCCTCAGCGGATTAACCAGGGGATTAACCAGGACCGAAGGATCTAGAGGACCATCCGCAGGACGCTTCCGACCGCCAATTGCTTTCAGAGCCGTATTATTCACCGATTCCAGGTGCACATTGGATACCTTCACAACCTTTTGGTCATTCCCCGAGCGGCGCTTCCGATAGTAGGAGGCATCCTCATCCGATGACCCATAATCCGCCATCTCCAGATCGTTGAGGAAGGACATCGTTGTCCTCATATCGTTGGTCATCACACAACGTTCATCGTTGTGCAAAAAATAACCAGTTCGATGTTCGCACTGTTCCAAAACCTTCTTCACCACATACTTCATGTAGGTTTCCAAGGCAGCGAGGAATCCATCTAAGAGTGGTCCATTTGCCTCCATGGTGATCTCGTCCTCAGGGTTCGAGTGCTTGATCAACTTCTTCAGGATTCCTCCACGCTCAAAATAGGAAGCCCTGTACTTGGTTTTGTTAGCGGACACATTGGGTTCCCCAATTTCCGGTTGGATGAGATTCTTGATGATCATCGGTTTTCCTGCATGCGGTTGCAATGGCACTTCAATAGCTTTGGCTGACATTTTCCTGGTGGTTATTAAAAATTCAAAATTAGTTAAATAGTTTTGCTAACAATCTATGCAATCAAAGAAGTTATAGGTTTATGACTTGCAGTTAAAATGAATTTTTTATCAAGGCCTACTTTGGTTGCAATAAATATTTTGTAGGGTTTCTGTTAAGTTCCTGTTTAAATTTATATCGATAACTAGTTTAGTTTTGGTATTTCCTTTATCCTGTGTTAGAGATTTTGTAGACCCATCACCTGGCCCCCTTGAATTCCCTTACAGTCCCTAACTTGAACCACCCAACCAGGTGCTACGGACTTGTGTATGCCACGAGCCACTAGCAACACCTCGAATGTGGCATATGCTGGCATGCACCGCTTGGTTGCATCCACCCTTCATAGATACTCCTGACCGCATCCTTCTAGTGCACTCAGAAAAAAATGTAATTCAAATTTGATATTATTTTTTATATGTAAATGCTTTTAGAAAATTTGGTAAAGCATAGAAATCTTTAATGGGAAGTTTTTGTGTTTTGCAGAAGCCTTTTAGTTTTTTAATATAAAATATTATTAATGAAATTGTTAAAAAATTCTTTAAAAATTTTTTTTTTTTATCAAATTAGGGTCCTATGTAGTTTGTTAAATAATTATATTTAATAATTATACAGATACCGTTTCATTAGAAATTGAGTTTACAAAATTTGCTTTATTTCTGTCATCAAAACTATTTATTTTTGTATTAACTAAATATTCCTCTAAAAATAATGTAACTCCCGTAGATTTTTTTTTCTGAGTTCATAGAACGGCCCACCAACTCGACCCGGTCTAAGCACTTGTTCCTCTCCAGTGACCTGCAACAGGGCGAAGCAGGGGCAGGAGCAGGAGCAGGCGCAGGCGCAGGACTCGTTATGCAAAGTGCACAGGAATGCAAGTGGTCCGGCGACGGGCACGAGCGCCTAATTATTCAAATGGAGGCGGCCCGGGCCCGGGCTGATGGAATGCCCTAGACACAAGACACAAGACATTATAATATAGGGTCGGGGATCGAGCGGATATTATTAAAAACAGCGTCGCGCGACAGTCGCCTGTCTCCTGTCCCGCACATTTCCGTGCACCACTGAACTTCTGGCCCGAAAGATCATCATCGGGCCAAAACCGCCAGACATGAGGGTGTGCTGGGGCGCATATTAAGAGGCCATAGCTAGAGGTGCCGGCTTACCTGAACTATCCAGGAGCAGGGCGCGTGCATTGTTTTGACGTGCTCTTGGCCCGGCTAGAAATTTATTAGAAATTCCCGGCGAGTCTCTCTTTGTCGGCCAACTCCCGAACAGGTTCATTACGCGTGCCGACATCAGGCGTTGACCTAATTACCTGTTTATTTTTTAGTTTGTAAATACTTAGGGGTTAGGGGTTATAGGGGTGGCTAGTCCTGGTTCTGCGGGTGGTTTGGCAAAGTCACCAGAGGTTAACTCTAATGCAAGGTGCAATTCCTGCAGAGGAAAAGGTTGAATAATTTGTACTAAACTACTGAAAAGTGAGGGGTTCGGACCAGTACAACTTAAACAATTTAATAGCTATATTTTTGTTTACTCAGCTACCGCTTATTTTTAATTTTACTATAAATTCAATTTTTACTAGCTTAATAACAAAGCGGATATTTACGAACCACAGGCGAAATAGTTGATTGACCATAAAAATTACAAATAAAAATATTCGGGGATTAATTTTTATACCCTGAAGCCTACTAAATATTTTTTTTATAATTAACTATTTCATAATCCACCGAAATTGGTAGCAACAATTTTATATTTATAAAGAAGCGTCATTAAAAAATATTACAAATTAATATGTAATGTGCTCACAAAAAAAAAACATTAAGTACAGTACTTAAATTTGTTTACTTCTTTAAACTGCTTTTGCTTTAAGCCAAAATCAAGAGCCGTGTAATATGCCACCCAAAAAGGCTACAAAATGCAGATTCCATGCGGATTGCATAATCCACACACATGGCTTGGAAATCGTCCGCCTGCCATTTCCGAGGAGCAGGAGCAGGAGCAGGCCGCATAAACTAAGCTAACAATTCAACTAAAATGCCAACCAGATAATAAAACTCAAATCGATTGGCGAAGTGGAAGCATTGGCCTTTCCCGACCGATGCAAAAAATGGCTACAAAAAAAATGCGAACACAAAGATCGGGACTGCCAACTGCCACAGAGAGAAAGACTTGCAGCCGGGCAGGGCATTCGAAAGACCACCCACACATTGTGGACTTGGAGCTGGAGTCGGAGTCGGAGTCGGAGTTAGAGTCGGAGTTGGAGACGGAGTTGGAGCTGGAGTTTAGAGTTGGATGCAGAGCATCCTCGCCGCCTGCGCAGTGTCAAATAGACAACACAAATAAAAAAATCCACACCGAAAAGAAATATTAATAAAATAAGAGATCAAGATAATTTTACTTTTATTATTTTAATTTCCACCAAAAAAAGAGTTAAAATAAATTTTAATTACACAAATAACATTATCTAATAAATAGTTCTTAATAAATAGTTCCAAAAATATATTTAAGATACCATTTAAGATTTATATAAAATTAAATTACCATATTTTTAAATGCCACAATAACAATTACTTTATTTCAAAATGTACAAAAATATTTCTTGTATTTTTTCTCTCAGTGCAAAAGAGTGTTGCGTGGCGCGCAGGCGTAGCCACCACAGGACAGACAGTTGCAAAGTCGAGGCAATGTCGAGATGGAGGCATATTCCAGCGAATAAATATTATCATATGGAAATTTCGCTGCGCAGCAATTACGAATGCAGCCGCAAACGCTGTGGCAAGTGACCTGGGAGACGTCAATCCAGCGCACAGGAAATCGAAGTCTCAACTCGACGGGTTTGACGATGATGTAGCACCGCCAGCTTTTATGCACTGCACGCCAAGCCACCCTTCTCCTCTACACCATCTCCTTACCCCTCCAAAACCTACCCCCACCTTCCCCTACCTGCCTCACCTGCCCCACCCCGCCCATTTTCGGCCATGTTCATAGAGATCACAGCGTGTCGCAGTCGTAGAAAGTTTGAATGGAGCCTGCCTTCGCAGAGACAGTGGAAACTGACTACTGGAAAGGTAATGTCTAAAGCGGGAGTTTTACCCCTTTTTAGCTGGATAATTTTTTAATATTTAAGAATGCTACTAAAATGTCTGATTAAATAAAATATAACATTATAAAATGGTTGTATTTATTCATTTTTAGGGAGAGTACAGTAGTCTCTAAAACATATTATTTATTCCCAAATATTCCCTAAAAAATATTTATTTATGTAACAAACTAAGAACATATTTTTGTTTTAATTTGAAATTTTATTTTTTTGTTTTTATAATTGTTGTGGTTATTTTTAATATTTTTGTTATGTGAGAAAGAGATTGAAAAAAATGAAAAAGTGTATTTTTAAAAAATCTAAGTATAAATTTGACAGCATCTTCGATAGAAAAAATGTCTATTATTAATGTATGTTAATTTAAGTAATATTTATTTAATTTACAAAAATATTCTACATAGTAATATTTATGTCTTTAAAAATGTCGATGTTTTTTATGGTTAATAGATTTGTGTTTCAAGTTTATTATTGATACTCAATTTTTGAAAATCTACTACACAGTAATATTTTTAAATTTTAAGATATTGATATTTTAACTACCAAGTTGAAGTTCTTTATATCTAGTCTTACCTGTTCCCCACACATCCACATCTTTGCGTACCTGTTGGAGCTGCGTTTTGGGGGCGCAGCAAATGAAATTGCCAATTGTTGCGCTTTCGGTGGCAGAGTGGCATGGTGGCAGTGGCAGTAGCAGGCTTCTGTTTTCGGTTTTGGCATCGGTTTTGGCATTGGGCTTGGGCCTCGGTCTTTGCCACACACCTTGCAGCTGGAACGGAAGCGAGCCATCTCCCAAAGATCTCCGGAGCGGCTGTTATTGTTGTGTCTTGCCACTTTCAGCGCGGGCTGTTTGCCTTTTAAAGCCATTTTAATATGAGCACAGCACATCTTGTGGGTGTGGCTGATTGGGCAAGCTAAAAAGATACAAAAATAAAATAAAGCTACAGCGTAAAAAAATATATGTGGATGAGCCTGGGCCAGGCCCGATGATCAATCTTGGCCAGGCAAACGTTTTACCACGACGACGACGACGACGACGCCGTCGACGATGATGATGATGATGACGACGACGACGTGGACTTTGTGGCCGCTGATGGTTTTGATTGCATCCACGGTAGCCCAGGAGCAATTTTTGCCATCGCTTGGCTACTGGTTTTCCACCGAAGCCTCACTTAAGTGGGCGTGTGGGCATTGGAGGAAAATGTTGGCCCGATCTGTCAGAGGAAGCGATCTATTTGGCTTATGGAAATGGCAGACAGGCCGGGAAATGTTTCAATTATCAGCATTTGGGTTAGCAATTAATGCCAAAGTAATAGCAATAGCAAGAAGATATGAACACCTGCAATCGGATTTATCTATATCTTTCACTTGTATTTTTTTTTTATTTGCTTCTTAAAAAAGCGGAGCGGAAGTAAAATGACACGCTTGCAAAAGGACACCTACAATGGGATTGTCATTATTTTTTTTCCACCTCTCTAATTTATTTTTACAGCTCGACATTTCCGTTCCCAGAATATCATCCCATTGCCATTGTCCTGCGAAACAGGTCACAGGAATTGCTTTGTTTTTTCAAATTTCTTTAAACAGCCAAAAAAGCAACAAGTGCTGGAATGTTGAACGTATCGCTAAATACCTTAAATAAACAGGAAACACTTAAAAAATTGTATTAGATTGTATATAAAATATTATATTATAAATGACATGACATAAACGAATTTATTGGAGGATATTCGGATGGAGGATGGAGGATGGAGGATGGTTGGAAACCTATTTAATATAAGAAAGTTAATCATCAAAATGTATACTTTAAATTTATATCACGTTTAAATATTCGATTGAAAAGAATTTACTAATATTTTTTTTAAGTCTCAAAAACAGTTTCAGAACTACCGAATTAAATGCAAAGAATACATCTTCTACATTTTTGTTATAATATAATATAACATAATATAATAAAGTATTTGTTTACAATTTCCATTTACATTGGTAACAAATATGAACAACATTTTGAATAAAATTTAACAGTAAATAAATTTTGAACAAACTGTTTTAAATAACTGAATATTGTTAACAAAAATTAACAAGATTTTTAAAATTATATAACAATATAAAATATTAAACAAGCCAACCAAAACCAAATTATTTATTTACAATTTCCATGCTACAAATTCTTCATTATCTTTGGGAACAAATATAATCAACTTTATAGATCAAATTTAATAATAAATAAATATTAAACTAAAAACCGAAGTATTTTTTGCTATTACTGAATTAATAATATCTTATTTACATTGGTAACAAATATGAACAAAAATTTAAAAAAATATACATATAACAATATTAAATCTTCCAAATACTACCAAAGTATTTGTTTACAATTTCCATGCTAAAAATAACCGATTTACATTGGTAGCAACAGTAAAAATTTTGCCAAGTCAACATCCAACAATGTCAGTTGCTTAAGCAGTAAAGAAAAAAAGATATGCAAACCATATAAATTATGCAAAATCATCCGCATTTACTAGATAAATAAACGTCCCCTCAATGCAAAGTGCTATGGAGAGCGAACAAAGTGATATTTCGCCAGGTAAAAAGGCTGGAAAAATAGCAAATGCAAATTGCTTGTGGGAAGAAGAATAAGTGAGTGGAGGACAAGTAAATTGGAGCGCTACTAGAGGATTCTCCCACAGCCCACTGGACTACTTTTGCCCGATGTCGATGACAATAATGTTGTCTGCGCTTCGTTATGGCCTGTTATTGGGTTCGGGAGCTGTTCAAATAGCTATTTACTAGCCATATTCGGATTTTTTTGTACAGATTTTTATTTTGCAAGATTTTGAAAATGAAAATTATTATTATAAATAAACAAAAATATTGTGCAATAAAAATCTCAGCATATTCCGTACTTAGGTAGAGATTTTTATTGCAAAATATGTTTTATAAGCTAAAAGAAATATTTCCTTGATCAAAAAGTGAATATTAAAATATTTAATATAACTAAAATATTTAGAAATTGTTTTTTTTTTTAATAATTTGTTTATATTTGTATACGTGAGAACCTAAAAAGAGCTAGATATATTTTGTACAAAAATTCGTTGATCAAAAAGTCCAAATTCAAGTATTTAAAATAACTGAAATATTCAAAAATAATGTTTATTTCTATTAATATGTTTATATTTGTTTACGTAAGGCCAACAAATTTGCTAGATATATTTTTTATACGATATATTATATTCCGTTGATCAAAAAGTGAAATTTCAAGTATTTAAAGTAATTTAAATACTCCAAAATAATTTTATTTTTAGCTAGATTAAATTTGTTATACTACAACAATTGATCGAAAAAAAATTCGTTGATCAAAAAGTGAAAAATAAATGATTTTAAATAACTGAAATATTTCAAAATAATTTTTTTTTTATTAATCTGTTTATATTTGACAAAACAATATTAGATATAGTAGATATATTCTTTATACCCCCTTATACTTCTAGCTATACTTATTGTTGACTAGCCAAATCTCGGCTAACTTCACTTGGCAACTCCATGCTCACTCCACACTCCTAGTCTCACCTGGTCTCGCCTCGCACCATTGCCATTGTCACCAAGGTGTGTGCAGGCCGGCACCGAAATGGCCTTAACCATTTTCTTGGCCAACCGGAGGAGCTCCCGCTGTGCTGGGCATTGTCTGCACCCTGGGCAGATTTCCCAGAATTGACACCTTGCCTTTGCTACACTTTTCTGCTCTGCGCGCCAAGTTGTCTGGCCTGTTCGGTTCTGTTCTGTTCTGTTCTGATTCCAAACAAAACTGAGAGAAAAAAAATAAGGTAACAACAAAATAAAGAATAAGGAAAACAATCCTGCAGCACATTCATCATTGGGACAATTGTTTCTGTCTTCCAGGTGTTGCTCTGGAATTTCAATTTGCATAAATTTGGTGCAGATTTGCGTACAATAGAGCCAAGGGGCTGTGAATCCAACACCCATGATTACCAACGAGGATATGTGAGTCCCAAAATGAAGATGTTCCAGATCTGGCCAAAGGGATCAGCAGAATGTTCTTTGTCAGGTTCTTTAAAATCTGCTCACAGATGCATTTCATATAGAAAAACATTGAGGAGTTGTACAAAATATTGGATAACCTTTAAAAATCACATATTAAATTATGTTTTTATTGAACAAAACTAAGATGTTAAATGTTTTAGGCAGAAATTAATTAAACGAATTTGTGCCTTGAAATTATTGCTTAATAATTATAGTTTTAATAACACTTTTATGTCAAAAACAAAAATGAATTCGTTTATTTTTTTAAAGAGTTTCGGAATAAGCTGTCTTCTCGTGCTCTAATTATTTTAAAAATTCATGTAATTAAGTTTGTTTTATTTATATATTATTTGTATATTAATACAAGAATCTCTACTTTAAATACTCTAATAAATATATAGTACCATTGTCTTGGACTTGGCAATTAAAGCTGTTAACTATAAAGATTGGATATACACAGGAACAGCTGCTTGTAGTTGCAAACCAGAAGCCCACCTGACCCGGAAAGGCGTGTTCGAGCCACGTTAATGCGCTGCTGGGCAAAAAAGAAAAAAACAAAGGCGAACCAAACCCACTGCTAATAGAAAAGGAAAACTGCGCAAAATGCCAGGAAGCCCGCTGGGCAGGAAGGCGCTCGCCGAAGGACTCTCTCTATTCAGGGCAGCGACAGGAGACAAAGGACTCCGGAGCGAGACAATGCTAAGCCAAATTGAATGGCTTTCTAACGATGTTGTCAAGCGGCGACATGGCGGTGGTCTAGTCCCTAAAGCCAAAAAAAAAAAAATATATATATATATACAATCATATCGGAGATGGTATCATTTAGCACCTGCACCTAACATCTTGCCCAACCAAATATAACCGAGCAAATAACCCATTTTGTGGTAAATACGCTCATGTCATCGAAAATCACGATCACCTTAGGTAGCGCTCAAACAAAATAGATACAGATACAGAAATGGTAAATAGTAAATCTTGAAATTCAGGTGCCCAAAAGTGTGCGTGTCCAAGCGACACTTTAATTTATCTGGCATTTGGTTTTTCCTGCGGTCTTTGAGTTAATATTTGTCCATAGTCCGCAACTATTTACCAAGTTAACAAGTGTCTGTCTGTTATTTTATAGTTTCTCTTTTTGGGTATACAACGAGTAACCCTTGAGAGTTGCATATGCGCCAGATAAGATAGTTTTTGTGGTTGATAAATTTGGGTTATCCTTATACGATTCTGTAATATTTCTGTTTGGACAGATGATTGCTGATGGGTCAAGGTGAGCAATGTGGGTCTGGTAATATGTTTACCCAATAATAAAAAAGGTGCACAGCACTCCGGTTAATGGATAAGAGTTATAAATTCTAGTTGAAAGGTTTTTAAATAGTTTTGAAAGAAGAGAAAAATGTAAAATTAGGTTTGAGGTTGAAAATTTAAATTAAAATTGAAGTTGGTACCTTCAGTTTAATTTCGATCATTAAATTCACTTTAGAGATCTTAAAGATATTTTTAATATTTTTTTTACATAGGAGTATTTAATATTTAGTAGTTTTCTCATAAATATTTTAAAACCCTTTCCCCAAGAATCCTTTATGAAGAACTTAAAAATATTTTTTAATAAAAACAGTGTCTTACTGAAAATAGAAACTCATCAAAAGATATTTTTAATCAATTTTACTTAGCACTATTTTACATTTCGAAGTATCCTCTTAATTATTTCAAAAACCTTTCCCAAAAAATCTTTCATCAAGAATTTAAAAACATTTTATTAATAAATATACCTTTTTGCTCAAAAATATAAACTCTCAAAAAATAGTTCTGCAAACACCTGGCAATATGATTGATTATAAATAAAATCTCTGAAATACAATAATACATCCCCTGCAAAAAAAATGAGGAACCTGGCACAAACCTGGCACAAGCCAATGCCTCAGGTCGAAGGTTTAGGGTGATCTCATCATACAAAAGGCATTTTGGCAAAAACAAAAATAGAATCCTCTCCTGCGGCAAGGACAGGTGATGAACATCTTTCTTCTTTATTCCGGTTATTGTTCCCCCGAATGCCACACAATGGCGGGATGTACCAAAGTCAGGCGAAAACGAACCTGTGCCTAGGATATATATGTATATATGGCGATGCCTATCTCCATGTCCGTCTATTATTCGCAAAACAAAATCCGGGAGATGGAGATGAAAAGATATATAAACAAAGACTGAAGACAGCTGACAAATCCGAGGAGATGAAGCCATGTCGATGGCATGTGGAACACTGGGCAGCTGTCCTGGAGGAGATCAGCATTTGGCAAGGTGCTTGCTCTACTCGATTACATCACCCATCGACCGTTTGCTAGGTGGTCCATTAAAAACTCTCTTAGACCAGGTCCAAAACTGTCAGCATAAATCTGGCTTATACGTAGTTTGTCATAATTTCCATCGAGCGAGATTTTCGACCCTCTTAATTGATTGGGAACGGAAGTGGCATCCATTCTGGATTGCCCTATACCCATTATTAATTGCCATAAATCTTGACTCAATAATAAGAAGTCGGGATTGGAATGAGTTCAAGCTGCAAAGTTTCCAAGACATTTAACCCCGTCATTAGAGGAGGACTTACCATGGGCTCGGGGTATTAGAAAATATTATGAGAGGCTTCTGAGATAAATCAAATTTTTATTGTTTGGAAATAAAAATATATAATACTTAAGACAAATTATGAAAATACTTTTAAACAACATAATAAGTGATTACTGAAGAAGATTAATAATATACATATGTTTCATCGGTTTTATTTTACGGGAAAAGGAAATTATAAATAATATTCGAATAGGACTTAATTCTCAACTAACTATCATTTTACTCAAACAATTTATTATATTCGATTAATAGAACTAAAAATCTATTTTTCATATCAATTTCCAAGTAAAAAATTTGAATATACTTTTATTAAAATATATTTAATACGTTTTAAATATATTCTTAACAGTTCTCATAAATCTACTATATTGTAATGTGTTCTTTATATAATTACAAATTTTGTATTGTTATTAAAATCAATTTCTTTATCTTAATCTTCTCATACAATTATAAATATTTTTCAATCTATTTTCATTTTAATATAAAAATGGTCAAATATTTTCCATATATTTCAAATATATTATCAATAGTTCTCATCATTTGATAAGAAAATTCGGTTTTTCCGCTAACTTAATGTAATGGTAAATTGGAATTTTTAATGGCTTTTAGTACTTTAAAAATATAACAATATAATTTTATTGAAATATTTTCAATACATTTAAATTAATTAGAGTTTGAGTGGCCTTTAACTATGTAAAAAATATTATAAAATAATTTTATTAACATATTTTCAATGTTCTCAACCGTTCTCATAATTTCAAATTTTCTTTTCATAAATAAAAGAGATTATTTCTCTTACTTTTTATGTATGAAAAATTCTAATTTTAAATGTCTTATAAACATTTTCAATCCCTCTCCGTTATTTTTAATATTATTCAGATCTTACCAATAATTCGACCCACTGTTCCGGCTTCTTTGATTTCAGCAGTAAACTCTTTTATTCGGTGCTGGCCGCGATTTGCTTTCGTCAAATTATATAATGATGCCAACAGAGGCCAGCCCATCATCGGGATCAGGTCAGAAGAAGAAGATGATGATGAGGAAGAAGAAGAAGGGACCACGCCCACTGGCAGCACACCTTTTTTTTTGTATGTGGGTGTGGCACAGGCAGGCCAAATAAAAGTCGGTTAATCCTTTGCCGGCCGGACGAGTCCTTTGTGTGTTTGCGCCCTTTGCTCCGCGTCCACTTGACAGTTTAGGCCGAAAACGTAAACCGTTGAATTGAAGTTAAATAGGTTCTTGTTAAGATGAACCCTTTTGTGTGTGGAGTACCGTTTCGCTTTCATGTTGCCCCGAAGCACCGGAGCACCTGCCAAATGATTAATCATTTGAAGTTGGCCCATCGACTGGAGTGCGTTAGTTGCTTAAATGCTAAAAGCTCATCAATTATCGCCCGAAAGCCACATGCATCTGCCTATTTTTGGGGATCGGTTCGGTTTTAGTCTGTCAATCTCCCTTCTTCAGATTTTTCATGTTTTTCATGTTTCTTTGGAGGCGCCAAAGGTCGCACTTTCCTCTTTCATTCATTTTCCCCTCGGAATCGTGTCCATCAAGTTGATGGGTTGTAGGTGAAAATACGAGTTGCTCGAATGCTGGAATGCAGGCTGTGGCATAAAGATTTTTATTTTATTGCGGCACGTGGGAGGTCCCACCAGCGAGATCTCTCTCGGATCGGATCGGATTGGATCCGATTGGGTTGGATCTCGTAATTGGGTTACAGATGTTGCGGCTAAGTAAGTGGAGGTTTCATGTGCGATAAAAGCCACAATGGGCCATAAATAGTTCCACTGATATTGCCGATCAAATGCTGCCAATTGAATTTTTTTTGGGCATGAAAGGTTTTTATGCACATTTTGGACATTTATTTGATCATTCTATAATAAATCCCAAAAAATTCATAAAATTTGCAGATATGTTTTTTATTGGAATAAACCAAGAGCTTCGAATTGTATTTCATACATGCAGGAAAAATAAATGAATATAAGAGCATTTATGTAACATTTTAATACTTTAAAAATTGTAATACGAATTTTTCATCAGAATTAACAAATTTTTGATTCATTTAAGTTACATCTTAAGTAAGAAAAATTAAAATTAAATTAAATTAAAAATTAAAAAAACGTATTAATATTAATACATAATACTTTCAATTTGTAATACACATTTTTGACCAGATTAACAATGTTTTTGTTCATTTAAATTGTGTGGCAATAAAAATAAAAATGATTTACATATATTTTTGATAATGATACTTTAAAAATAAACATTTTTTTAAAAGATTAAAAATTTTTTGATTTGTTTAAATTAGGTGGCCAAAAAAAGCACTTATAGAGAAACACTACAAAAACAAATTTAGTTTAGTTTAGGCTACGATCTTTAGTTACCAAACAACTTAAATTATAATTAAATTTACAAAGAATATTCATCACAAAATTTGATATTCCTTTCATTACCCCCTAGCTATTTAATTAACAGAAAAAGTGCCTTCACTTTCATCTTTTCCATTAAGATTTTTCCAATATCCCGTAGCAGCATTATCCTAGATCCTTTTGACAAGGACCAACGCACTGACATCGGCACACTTATGCACTGGAAAACCCGACAAAATCCCCTCTCAATCGCACGCGCAGATGTTTCTCCGGAAAAAAACCATTCAGGAGTCGGGATTGTGGACTCTGGATTCTGGATTCTGCAGGCTGCAGGATTTGTTCATTAGTGCCACTCGAGGCACGCTGCATTTGAATAAATAAATAGGAGTGGAAAAAGAAAAACATGACAGGCGAAACGGGAGCTGGAAGCGAGGTATGGGGTAAGGATATGGATCCCCTTTGGAAAATATCGAACCCATCGGTTCAGAGCGTTGAGTAATTGAAAAGAATGGAGCGTGCGCCGGCCTGTCGGGATATAAATCAACGTGCCGCAGGATAATGCATCGCCGAGTGCGGAGCACTAATTTGAATTGCACCCCGGCATCTGGCCAAGTGGCTAGGGGAAGTGAATTCCTTTGGTATTCCTTTCGCCCGAATGCAATAGGAGATTTCCTCAACTCGAGTGATCCTTTCTGTCTGCCTGAAAGAACCTCACCACCTGGCTGTGATTTTCAGAGTTCTGAGCTACTTATGGATGGCAGGGGAACAGGTTGCCCGCCCGGCTGTTCAGCCACTAAAACCCAGAAGCGAAACCAGCTCCACCACGATCCAGTCGAGAAAATGTGGAGAACCACAAACTCTAACTGCTGAAATTACAATATTAAAATTTTATTATGAAAGATGAAAACAATTTTTTGTTGTGTTAATGGGGATCGACTTGTGAGGTACCCAATAGAAGTAAAGAAAAGGTATTATTTGGGATTCAAAAATCTAATATATATACTTTGGTTGGGATGTGCCTAAATAAAATATCAAGCCTCATTAAAAAAAAATACTTATCTAAAAAACTCAACGATTTTTGTATGTTTCGAAGATTGTCATATTGTTAAAGCAGCTATAATTTTATTTCTAATATGTAATAATATCATAATTTAAAAAATGGTTTCTTAATTCAGTTTTTCAATGTCATATTTCAATATTAAACATTATTCCTTGATTTATTTATAAGCCCTAAAAGGCTTTTAAAAGGAGAAGTATTGCACAATTTAAATGTCATTTTTCTTACACATATTTTGATCCCTAAAAAAATATAAAAATATACTTAAAATCACAATTTATCAAGAGAGCAAAGACCATTTTTTCCCTTCCTTTCGAATTCCCCTGGATTAAGTCCAAGTTACGCCTTCTACTATAGGATATAGGATATATTCTGTGAGCTTTTGGCCAAGTAGGTGGACCGATGACACAAATCAGATCGAACGTTGCCGCTTGAACTCACCTGAACCTGCCGCAAGTGTACCGTTGTCCCATGTGGCGTTGCAGCATCCACAGCATCCAAGAAAAAGGAAAACCCGCAAGAAACAACAGCACAACAAGAGGAAAACATTTCCAGCTGGTGGCACGAGCTTAATGCTGTCGTTATACATTTTACAGGTTGATACCATACCGATGGACTCTGGGCCAACTAAGGTTTCAGACCTGGTAAAATGGAAATGCACTGAGAAAAACTAACGGATAATTTAGGAAGAAATTATGTAAGATAGTTTTTCAATGAAAAATGTGTTCAGGAATAAAACAAAAAATTTTTTATATATGTCTTGTTTTTATATGTTTATGGAACCATTAAATACAGTAAAAAATTAAATTACATAATTATGATTATACTTTTGATGTTCTATGAAATATTATTTTTTTTAATATTAATTTCTTATTCATCAAAATCAACTAATCTAAGTTCTTGAAAAATTTTTACTTTTGTTTAATATTTCTTGCAGAATTTTAAATACAATTTTAGAAAATTTTGGTAAAATAAAAAAATGTCTTTTATCCCTAATGAATTTTAAAAAGAGGAAAATTTTTAAATTTTCTGAAGAACTATTTTAGAATTTGACTATAAAATGATGATTTTACTTCTTCAATAATAATAATATTTTTAACATTAATTGCAATTAAGTAATTTTCCAGCACTATAACATTATGTTCCCTATAGTTTTTCCCAGTGTTGATCTCTGGCAATGTGTGGGCCATTCGAGGTGAGAAGGGGGAGGAGCTGCGGCATCCAAAAGGCCAGGCACGCCAACCAGGCTAACAGCCATTAAGCAACTGCCACCACCCCCTCCCCCTCCCTCTGCCCCTCCCCCAATTTTGAGGCAGCAACTAAAAATTTTGCATATGATACTTTTCGCTGGGGCAACCGTCACCGCCTCCCGCCTCCCATCGAATGGGTCATATGGCTTGGACCACGGTTTTGGGCCAGGTTATCGGCCGGTTTATGGTGGCATCGCGCGTCATGTTCATGCCGAATTCCCGCTCCGTATGTAATAATTTTCGCAGTCGCCGTGTCTCCCCATCGTCATCATCGTTCGGGCCACATTTCGGGGAGTGCATCATTATGCTCGTGGCATGCATTATTCCTAAACGATGTACCTGATGTTAATGTGGTTATAATGTGCGGCTACTTGTTGGGCCCGGAATGGGGCAAGGGTCTGGGCCCCAGATGCAGCCTACCAGATTACACATTACTTTATGTTTGTGATTTAACTGGAGAAGACATTATTTTTTAAGTTTTTAATCAGGGTTTTAAGTCACTTAAGTAATCGGATATTCTTATGATTTTGGAACTTTTTTTTAAATTTATTTGTATCTTCTTCAGCAATAATTAAGTACAAACAATTAGTGAAGAATTATCAAAGCTTAAAAGTTTTCTTAAAAATCAAAAAAAAAAAAATTATATGTATCATAAAATTTGAAGTTACCATTATTTTTCCATAAATTCCCAACAAGATATTTTAGCTACCTATGTTGAGGTATAATTATCAAAAGTAATTATCAAACTAATAAAATCATAAAAATAATTTTAAAATATATGTACCAGATAATAATATAAATCAAGAAATTTAAAGTTAACATTAATTTGTTAATATTTTCATTAAGATATATTTACCCTTGAATGTAGAGCTATATTATAATCTATATTTCGATCATTTTCATCACATTCTGCTGTCAATATTGACATATTGACAAACATATTACACTTAATAATATAAATAAAGAAATGTAAAAATAACATTAAATAACTTTAAATTCTCAACAAGATATTTTAACTATTTATGTATGTTGACCTACAATAATAATTTTCATATATCAAAGTAATAAAATCACAACAAAATGTTTTACATTTATACTATAGTTAATAAACCTTAATCAAGCCAATTCAATCAGCAAAGTATTTTCAATATATGGTATATATTTCTTTCATTTTTTATATCAGTACTAAAATTTATTTTATTTACTTAAAAAAACTTCTCAGAATGTATCTTCAGATATTCGCCGGACATGAGTTTCTCTTTGTGGTGATCACAGGCGGTAATTAAGTACTTGGATTCAGTTACATGGATGTGGAATGTCTGTTTAATATATATATACATATGTCTGGCCCCTCGACCACCTATAATTCAATAATTCGCACAAACATAATTCAGACATTTCAATTGCTTCTCGTTTTTACGTTGCCCGGGTGGCCATTTAAGGTTGTAAAATGAATTTACAACAGGAGACCGAGGACTGCGTTTCGTTAATCAAACATAAACATAATGTCCTGAGAGAAAACTTTCCTTTGCCAAGACCCTAAACCGAAAAAAATAAAAATAAAACCCCCAAGGGGCAACAATCCACACGCACTTTCAACGGGAGTTTAAGATACGGATTGGGATTGGAAACTGAAACTGCGTCTTCGTTCTGTGGCAACAATAATAAAAACAACCGTCGATTGTAATTTCTGGCTGTGCAATTATTGTCTCAGCTTTCAAATGCGGTAGGCCAAGAAAGTTGTTCGAGTTCTGCGCCGTGGGACTGGGCCAAAAGTAATTTTCAATTTTAACAGCCCGAGCATAAAATATAAAGCACAACTTGCAGCACACACTTGTTAATGCCACACGATGGGGCAAGTGATTCCTCGCCGGTTGGAAGCACTCGGAAAAATAAGGAATGCTTATAAGAAATTATAAAAATATGCGAAAATTATATAGAAAAATATATTGTTTAAATTAACTGGGGAAAGAAATTTGTATTAAAATTAAAAGTTTTCTCCTTCATAATATGGAAAATATATTTAATTGACACTCAAAAATATATTATTTATGTTATTTCAATTACACAAACATTAAGCATGAAATCATATTTAATATATTTAAAAAATATATTCATAAATTCTAAGAACAATTTTTAGAAATTTATTTTAATTAACTAATAAAATTTCGATTGATAAAAATGTCTAGAAAAAAGTTACTAAAATTGTAGTCTCAAATTCAGAGATTAAAAATTATATTTTTTTTAAGTTTTTCCCATTTAGAAAATGGAATACAAAAGTCACAGAAAACTGTTTTATTTATGTTATTTTTATAACCCAAAAAATTAACCATAAAATCATATTTAATTTATTTATATGTTTATTATTTATGTTTATAAATGCTAGGAACAATTTTTAAAAATGTGGAATCTCTTGATAAAAAATGTACAAAAATTGTATTTTAGTGTAATCACGAGTATTTATAATAAACAATTCTAATTATAGGATCCTTTTTATTTGACATTTTTTGTATTCTTTATCTTAAATTACATATTCATACATAACTTTTTCCCCAGTGCCGTCTTTTGTCGCTTTTTGCTGCGTGTCCTGCAAACACGAGGGAATTACAAAAGTTTTTCATGTCTTCAGACAAATCTCATTAAAAGGCGTCGCGTCTTCGTGTTTTGAGGCCGCAAGGAGTCGACTCCTCGGGTCCGTGTCCAAGTCCATCCAGAAATCGTGGCCCAGTCATCGGCTGGCTTGTGGTTGTGACCCTTTTTTTTCCCCTGATGTATTTTGCTTTTTTCCTTGCAAGAGGCGTTGCATTTAAAATGTCGTTAATAATTTGTTGCTCGCTCCAGACCAAAACTCAAAGCCAAAACCAAAACCAAAACCAAACCCGTCCAGACCCTGAAACCCTTTTCTGGTCTGCTTTTTAGGGCCTTGTCGTAAAAGAGTTTTATTATTTTTGTTTCATTTTCATTGCCTTCAAAATAGGATTAGCCTGTTGCGGCTTGGCCTCTTTTTGCGTCTTGTTTTTGTTTTTATTTTTTGAGTGTTTTTTTTTGTTTTTGTTGGGAAGATGTTGCAACATCAAGAAATCGCTTAAATATCACTATTTTACACGCTTTCAAAATACGGATACGTTTCGGTTTTGGCTTTCGATTCTGAAATTGAGTCTGTGGTTTGCTTATTTGGGTCACCTATTTATAAGCTCCGTGATTTTTTATTGGTTTTTTTTCGGGTGTAAAATAATTATTCCAGGGATTTGCTCAGAAATGCTCAGGATATCTGCCATTATAGATTGAACTACGTTTTAAGAATCATATAAATATTATTAACAAAAAAAAATTCCTTGAACTAAAAATATTTTGAATCGCTTGTAAATAATATATACAAAATTTTAAATTGTATATTTTGTATAATTTTATTAATCGAAATAATTTTCTACAACATAAATCATTAAGAAACAAATTTAAATCGCTTGTGAAAGTATTTTAAATCACTTAAAAAATATGTAATAAATTTGTAAAAGGAGTTTATTTTGTATAATTTAAATAATTGAAATAATGTTGGAATACATAAATCGCTTTAAAAAGTATTTTAAAACATTTAAATAATAATATAAATAATTATTCGAAATAATATTCTCAAAAATAAATCGTTAAAAACAAATAAATTCCATAATTCAATCGCTTGTAAAAGAGTTTTTAAACATTTAAATAGTAATATAAATTGAAATGAGCATATTTTGATTAATTTAATTAATCGCCCGTATAAAATAGATAGAGTTATATAATACTACCAAATTCTAACTTATGTAATAAATAAATATCTATTTTGAATCCTCAATTTGTCCACTCTCACTTCCTGCCCAGAATTACACCCAATAAACTTGTTCGAGTGTGATTTAATGCCAACTCGCAGAGCAAACTAATTAACTTGCACAGCGGTTCGGTCTGATTGCAGCTTTTCCAGTGGGTGGTCCTTTCCCCTCCCCCTGCCCCACCCCCCTCGGACAACCCACCTGGAAGGCCGAGAACGAAGGCCAGGAAAAAAATTAGTTAACAAGATCATTAAATCTTTGTTAACAACGAATCGAGCGGAGACAACTGAGCCGCCAGTCTTCTGGGAGGCATTAGAGGAGACGTCATGGGTTGGTCAGGATGGTCACATAAACTGCGGCCAGGCCAACAACTGGCGATTAGATAAGAACTGGAACTCCGATTCGAGAACTGGAGTGGACTATCCCAAGCCTGGACAAGAGAGGCATGGAAATGGTGGCTCAGACACATCAGAGTGGCCAAAAACGAGGCTTGAAACATTCAAATTGTTGCATTTGATGGATTTACAAAATAATCTCATAAGAATCTAATAAAATGTATTTTAGTTTTTAAGTGTATTTTTGGGGATTTAAGATTATTCGGAGCAGAGGGAAATTACTTTTGGTACAAATATATATAGAATGTACTTAATTACGAAAATCGTTGGGGAAGTTAAGTGAATTAAAAATACAATTTGGAAATGTTTGTTAAAATGTATCTTTGTGGTTAAAAAATCTTAAAAAAATATATATAATGCAATAAAAAATGTTATCCATTACCTTAAAGATATCATTTTTAATTGCCAGTTTTTTAGATACAACTTTCTTCAATTTAACACCTTATTTTCTGTTATAGTTAAATTATTTATTTTCAATAAACATTTCTTAAACTGTACACCAAAAATTTGTGTTAAATAGTTTATGAAAAATACAAAAATTAAACTGAAAATACAGCTAAAGATTTTTCAAGGAAATGCAAAAAAAAACCGCCAACTGGACATCACTGACCAAAAATCCGAACCTGCCTCGAGAATTGCACATGTTTATCTATTAATTTATGCTGGGTTTTGGGTTCCTCGTTTGGCAATGTCAGTGGGATCGCACTTGTGCCCGGATAGTCAGTCGGCTTCCTGGGAATTCCTGTTGGCCACAGAACAGGAACAGGCAGAACAGGGATCTGCATCTGGATCTGGATCCGAATCCGAATCCTCAAGCACGGCCAGCCACAGGGAGACAATTGCTTGATAAGAACGCTAATTAAGTTAAATGCAAACTCTGTGTGGGTTCTGCACTCGGAAAAAATGTGTTAGAAAAGGATACGAATGTAAATGTTAATTATGCACACAAAAAAACATGTTAATTCTTTAGTACTTAATTAGTAAATGTTGTTTTTTTAAACTATATTTCTAAAAGTGATTTGGATATTGACTTAATTTGTAATATATCTTTTATCTAAATATGTATCTCCAAAAATCTTTCATAAAATTAAGCACTGCATTATTTTACAATATTTATATTAACACATGATTTAAATATTTTCTTCTTTTTTTAATATATTTTAATTAAGTTAATTGTTACAACTTAAGATAAGAATATATTAATTAACATTACAATCGAAAATAAATGAATATAACTTTAAATCAAGAAAATTCTTCAGAATTTATTTTACCTCAAATTCAATACCCTCAACATTTCCCCGCAGTGTAGCAGAGATTCCTGGTAAGTGGACATTAATTGGCACTGGACTCTTGCGGGGTCCTCCATGATTTATGTCCTGCAATTACAGATCGGCAACACCTCGAACTCCTTATCTTATCTAGGAGAACACTTTCCCTGTTTGTTGTGTTGTTCTGCGTGTTTTGTGCTACATCTGCCTCTTGTTGGTGGTGTGCGGGTGTGTGTGTGCGTGTGTGTTTGTGTGTGGCATTTGCCACTTGAGGACCTCAACACGTTCCCTAATTGTTTCGAGTGCTGCGCATGCTCATTCCCGTATCCAAAAAAAAACATTCGAGAGATCTTCGAAAGATCCATAAATAGATTTAAAACGCATCTCTTTGGCGCCTGCAAAAATCAAGAGCACCAAAAGAAACAAATGGAAACGAAACGTAAGTGTAAAGAGAGTTTCGGTTGAAGAGAACGGTTAACGTTTACTCTTTGTAAGCGAAGAGATTGAATAAGCATTACATGTATGTGCATGCGTATGTGTGTGCTTGTGTCTTATTTATTTCTTCAAGATTTTCTGGAAATTCAAATTTCGCGGAAATGCAAAGAAATCAAAATTTGAATAATTAAATAGAGGAAACTGAATTATTTAAAATAAGTAAAGTAGAAAACTGAAATTTTATAAGATTTTTTTCTAACTTTTTGTAAAGTTTCAGGAAGTAAAATATGTAAATATTTTAAATGATTATTTTCTAACCAAAATTATTATTATATATTTGCAATATCAAATTGTTATTCTTAAGACAGATTTAATTTAATACCAAATTTGTTTAATATGCTATATACATATACTTTTTAATTTTGCTTTCGCAGATTTTGTTAATGATTTTTGTTAATAATTACATATTTTATCGTCCAGATATAAGCAAATACTTGGGTCGATTTAATTAATAAAAATCAAGGCAGAAAATATTAAATTTAGTACCTAACTAATTTTTTTTTTTCAGCTTGCATTATAAATTGCCATTGTAAATACAAGGTAATTCAACTCAATTTATTTTGACTTAACTTTTCAGTAGCCCTTCGATTGATTGTTTTTCTGTTAATGTTTTATTACTCTACTTTAGGTACCGAAACTTTTAACCTTTAAATGAAAACTACTCAAATTACCTCTCCTCATAGTAAAGTAGAAAAAAAAACGTTCATTAATAGCGAAGGCTACCTGTTCCGAACTATTGTCCTTTGAGAGGCAAAAATCTCCTACCTGCCCATCGGTTATCAGGTCAGCTAATGAGGCACCTGATAAGGATAATGGACGAAGGAACCTTCTTCGATCACTAATCCCCCCAAAAACTTGGATTATTCGGAATTCCCCATTAAAAGTAAATTTGAGGAAAACAAATTCAAACGGATCTGCTGCTGCCCTCCTCTCTCCGGCTCTCTTTTCCTTATTGCGCATTCAACTTAGTAAGGGGTTGAGAGAGGAGCGAAGTGGAGAGAGAGAGACCGTGCGCAGCTGCAGGGAGAGCAAGCCACGCACACCTTTAACTCTCCCCGAGTTATATATACAAAACACCAGTGCAGTTATAACGGGGCATCGCTTCGTTGGCGGCTTCGATTGGTGCAAGTGCCGAAGTCGGCACGTGAGTGCTTCGTACATAAACAAGCCGAAACCTGTTTGCCAGCCGAGCCCTGCGATTGGTCGAGTCGCCCAGTCACTCGCTACCTGCCACAGCATATTCTCTCACGGCGCTCGGCGCGAGAGAGAGAGTGAACGAGCTCGCTCTTCCGCTGCCGCCAGCGCTGCCGGCGTGCGCATATAAAAGCGCGCGACCAACGCTCAGCTCGCTCTGTTCGCTCTCTTCGCCGGTGTTAGCCGTTTGCCATTTAACAGTAAAACGGAACAACATCCAAAGCAAACTCAAAAGCAACTCATATGTGTTTCTAAGTGCGTGCGTGTGTGAACATGAAGACACACTGAAAAAAACAAAAACCCAAGTGACTCTAAAATCGAGAACAATTACAAAAAAAGACACTATTTAAAAAAAGAACAAAACTAACACAAAATGCATTCCATCGAAGAAATGTTGGTGGAGAAAAACTACAGCAAGTGCCCGCTGAAAAAGCGTCCCGTCAACTACCAGTTCGAGGCGCCACAAAATCAGAAAACCAACGAGACCAACGAGCCCCAGGACCTGTGCTTGAAGAAAATGGAAACCCTCGGCGAGAGGAGTCCCTCCGAGGAGCTGATCAATGTCAGCGATTGCTGCGAGGACGAGGGCGTCGATGTGGATCACACCGACGACGAGCAGATGGAGGAGGACGAGGACGAGGATGAGGTGACCGTGGACGGAGACATCGACTCCGATCCCAGCCAGACACAGGCTGCCGCCCTGGCAGCCGCTGCAGCGGTGGCGGCCAGTGCAGCAGCTGCTGCTGCAGCCGCTGCTGCATCGGTGGTGGTGCCTACTCCCACTTATCCCAAGTATCCCTGGAACTTCCACATGTCGCCGTATACCGCCGAATTCTATAGGACCATCAACCAGCCGGCCGGACATCAGATCTCTCCCCTGCGGGGTGACCTAATGGCCCCCAGTTCGCCGAGTGATTCCTTGGGTTCATTGTCGCCGCCTCCGCATCACTATCTGCATGGCAGGGCCAGCTCGGTGTCGCCGCCCATGCGATCGGAGATCATCCACCGACCCATTGGGGTGAGGCACCAGCAGCAGCAGCACCGCTTCCTGCCCTATCCACCACCCTTGGGCAGTTATCCGGCCCTCGGTTATCCCCATCACCATCACCATCATCATGCGCCGATCTCGCCGGCCTACTCGGAGAACTCCTACTACTCCATGCGATCGATGACGCCCGAGTCCAGCTGTAGTTCCTCCCTGCCGGAGGATCTCTCGCTGAAGCACAAACCGATGAAGAACAGCCAGGTGGAGATGTTGGCCCCGAAGGTGGGAGGAGAGGGAGTGTCGCCTGTATCGCCCGGCATTTCCAGCGCCAGCTCCAGTTCCGGCTCCAGCTCCAGTTCCTCCTCCTCCTCCGCCTCTCCTTCCAAGAAGGACAAGGCCCAGCCGCCTCGCTATCAGTGTCCGGATTGCCAGAAGAGCTACTCCACCTTCTCCGGTCTGACCAAGCACCAGCAGTTCCATTGTCCCGCCGCCGAGGGAAACCAGGTGAAGAAGTCCTTCAGCTGCAAGGACTGCGATAAGACATATGTCTCCCTGGGTGCTCTGAAGATGCACATTCGAACTCATACGCTGCCCTGCAAATGCAATCTGTGTGGAAAGGCCTTCTCCCGCCCGTGGTTGCTCCAGGGACACATCCGTACCCATACCGGAGAGAAACCCTTCAGTTGCCAGCACTGCCATCGGGCATTTGCGGATCGCTCCAATCTGAGGGCTCATCTGCAGACCCATTCGGACATCAAGAAGTACTCCTGCAGCAGCTGCTCCAAGACCTTCTCCCGGATGTCGCTACTCAGCAAGCACTCGGAGGGCGGGTGTCCCGGGGGCAATGCCAGTGGATCACCCAACAGTGAACTCTCCTACGCCGGATATGCGGAGCCCTAAGGAGGGGAAGGATCCTCGAGAGAGGGAGTGGGAGTATCCCAGCCATGTTCCACCAAAAATTAGTTCCTAGCTCTCTTAGGCGCAGCTCAAGTTCCCAAAAAAAAAAGAAAGAAAGGAAAATATCTCCCAGTGCAGACACACAACTTCAATTTTTGATTTTTGTTTTTTTGTTTCTAGTCAGCATTTTCTCCGCGAGAGAGAAAATTAAAAAAAAAAGAAAAGAAAAAGAATTTCCCACATTTCACAATTTTCCCCCCCGAAAAACTTTCCTACAAAGTATTCTTCGATTTATCCTGTACATAATGTATTATGTCTAACTATAGACTTTAAGCCGAGGAAAACGAAGGGCCAAGACAATCGTAAGCGAAAAATATGTAAATCTAAAGACAAGAACCCATCTCTATATGTACTATATATACTATATATATATATTTTATACGATAGTATTTTTAGCCTAGCTGTAGATCGTAAAATATTTTTGATATGACCACAATTTATCGCGTATACATTGAGAATGTTCTACAATTTATTTTAAACTTAAGATTAGCGATAAGCGAAACAAACAACATATTTTGATACGGAAATGTTTTGTAATTTTAAGTAATTTATTGCATCTGCATCCAAGTGGCGAATGAAGAAAATACATTTTATTTACACATACACAAATTAATCGATATTTATTTTTTATTTTTTGGGTGGGAAAACAGGGGTTTTCTTTATTTTTCAGGTTTATTTGATTTTAGGTGAAAAGTGAAAAATCTAATGCGGAATTCACTTTAAAACTTGTAAATTTTGAAGTGTTTTAATGCAGTATAAATGGATTAATTTTTAATTAATTCAAAAATATATAGTGTTTTTAGAACAGATATTATATAGAGTCTATTTTAAATTTCATAATGGAAACACAAACATAAAACATATTTTAATTTCTAAAAATTCGAAGGCGACATTGAAAATGACATTTATTTAAACTTTGGGTAAATGGGTTAATTTTGTTTAATTCTTTTAAAGATATGTAGTATTTTTTTATAAATAGGGGAAACTATTTATTAATTTATTTTCACAAATTCGAGACCGATATTGAAATTTACCATTATTCAAACTTATTTATTTATATAAACGTTTCCTCAAGTAATTAAATGAATAAACTCCTGCAATTACATAATTTAATATATTACCATTTATATTTTCAAAATGAATTGGAATAAAAATGGTTGTGAAAGAATGTTAGATTTGCTTTTACACTTTGAAAATAATTCGTTTATTTTTGGAACTAATCCTTAACAACAAAATCCCCGAACTTAAATTTCAAAATCCTGAATCTAAACCTTAATTTCTGATCATAATATTCCCAACTATTTCTTAAATTTCCATTGAAAGAATCTTAATTGGATTAATTTTGGTTTCCAATCGGATGTTTATATTTGACCACCAATTGGCTATTTTTCCATTACGAGTCAAATTCCATTTCCGCCAGCAAGTTCAATGGAAGTTCTGGAATCTGGAATCTGGAATAGTCGTGAATGATCGCCCAAAGCTCTTCACATATTCCCTGGAATCTTTTTTTATTTTTTTTTTCTAATTTGTGTTTTATTTTTGTGGGTCATGCTCTTCTTTCCAAGGCAAATAAACAACAAATCGAAGCGAGGAGGCAATGCGAGTTGATTGGAAAACGAGAAACGCCACTCCAAAGAGCCCCAATCGCGACATTTTATGACCGCTTTTTATATATATAGGCAGCGCCCGATCATAAATTATATTTAAATTTCTGCACACGTACACATACACTTAGAAAATGGCAGTCACTAAATCACAAGCCCCAGTTCAAGCCCCAGTAAATCCGCGCTCGTAATGAGGGAGCAGTGAAAATGGAGCCTAGACGAGATCGATGCCTCCAGCGAGGCGGAAAAGCTCATCCAGGTTGGGGGAGGGGGGGCAACGTTCGGGTGACAGAGCACACCAAATTATGGGTGCGTCCTCCCAAGCCGAAACCAAGTCGAAACCAAACCAAACGAAACGAAACTCATTATCGAGATCCATCGATTGGCAGGCGGAGGGCATGTTCCCAGCTCAAACACACATGTGTGTGTTGTTGGAGGGTATCCCAGCCGGGTACATATAGCATATAGTTATGGCCTATCCATACGATCCACGATCATCGGCATCAGCGATCGACGACCACGACAATTGTTGCCAAATTAGATCATCAGGCAGCATCAGCAGCCTGCGCAGCTCAGCTCAGCCCAACATCCAATGGAAAACGGAAAGCAGCAACAACAACAACAACAACAAACAGCCAGCAACGGCAGCAACAAGTCCCAGTCGAGTTTCACGTGTGCACACTGAAAAAAAAAACATAGTTGAAACATTAAAAAATGTATGTACTTAATTCTGGGAAGTAATAAAGGTTTGTATATTGAAAACTATTAAATCTATTTTAATTGAAAAGATATTAAACATAATTACATTGCATTTAAATGGAAAGATAACAATTAGAGGAATTTATATTAAGAACCATTCTAACTATTTTTTTTAAAGTAAATTGAACATAACTATATTCATTCAAATATAATGAAAATTTTACAATTAAAGTATTATACATATATTTAAAACCGTTCAA
>JAJJHY010003831.1:10576111-10587975 GCA_021224005.1 Drosophila setifemur | reverse complement strand
CTTGGTCACCCTTCACCCTTTTGTCTATGAAAGACAACGGAGAAAAAACACTTTTTTTGAATTTCAAATTTTTTAACGAGCCAAAATGAAAAACTTTCCAAACAAAAGACAAAAAAAAAATTTCCATGAAATTCAAAAGATGTAGTTTCAAAAATTCATAATACAAAATATGAATTAATTTTGAATACAATTTAAGAGATTAAATAACTTGTTAAGATTTCCTAGATGAGTAAAATATTATTTCTATAAAACAGAAAAATCCCTGTCTATTGTTTAAATTTGCAAAAAAATTTTAAGTAATTCTTGAGATACATATTTATGATTTTCTAAATGTGACTTCAATTATTATTAGAGTTCTAAAAACTTGTTCTTACTATTTTATGTATTCAAAAGTAACCCGATATCTATTGTTTAAATTTGCAAATTTCTCAAAATGTAGAAGTATTCCTCGACAAATTAATCATTTTGTAAATATAACTACAATTATTATTCGAATTATTAGAGTTTTAAAAGTTTTGACAAATGTAAATTACATTTTTTACATTATTGTAAATTACTGCTATAATACATTATATTATATTAAATACTATTAAAACAATGTTAAAAATGCTGCTGGAATTGTGTAATATTAATAACTTAATTAAAAAGGTAACATAGTTTTTTATTTATACATATTTTTTTAAATATTTAAATAGATCAAAAATGAATTTAGAGTGACTACCTTTACCTCCTCCAACTACAATTCCCTTGTAATTTACTATGTAAACTATGTAAAACCATGAAAATAAACTGTCGTAAAGAAAAAATCCCATTGTTGCAGAGATAAGAGACAGATGCACGAAATGTAAAATGGGGCCTGCTCTCTCCCTCTCTGTCCCACCTCCACCACCATCTCTCTTTTTGCTAATTTGTGTGTGTGAACAACAACAGCGCAAGTGTTTTAGCTATTTTTTGTTGTTGTTGTTCGCTGTTTTGTTTTGTTGAGGGGGCCGACTCCACTTGCGTGCGGGAAAGCGAGATAGAGATAGATTGGCGATGGAGCAAGCGTGCGCGTGCATGTGTGTGTGTGTGTGTGTGTGCCTGTGTGTAATGGTGAGTGCGTGAGTTGCAAGGCAACGATATCATCTTCTTTTTCAAATGCGAGCGAGCGAGAGAGAGGTGCCCGAAAGTTGTTGTTGTTGTTGCTCTAGCCAATTAGTTAGTCGCTCTGCTCACTGCGTGGCGTGCTCTAAAAGAGGGAGGGGGATGGGTGGTGGGGCGAAAGAGGGGGGAGAACACTGACAAAGAGAGAAAGAGAAGCAATGCCCCGACAATTGTGGCAGGCAAAACAGCAGTTAACGCGTTTTATTGTCTGTTTGCAAGTGGCCACCATGTCTCTCTCTCTCTTCTCATCCATTCCCCTCTCTCTCTCGCTCTGTTACTTCCTTGTACTTAGTTTATTTGGGGAACAGCGATGGCGGGTAAAAAATAAAATAGCTAGTTTCAGAGGGGAAATAAGTGTTCTTAATAAAAGCTTAATTATTGTGGATTGTTGATAGTTTGAGGTAATCCAATGATAATTTAATTAAATTATTTATTAATCTTAGAGAATATAAAAATCTAAATTTTACATGAATCTACAAAATGTGCAATTTCTTAATAATAATTTAAGGAATTCTAGGTTTTATAAATTTAATTTACGCATTTTTCTAAGGAATTTTAGTTAATAAATACAAATATTTACAATATTACAATGACTTAAAGAATTTTGTGTTGCTTTATTAATATTAAAGTAAAATAAGGAATAAGAAATATTCAGATCAAATTAAAAGCTAGTTTTGGCGATAAAGAGCTGAACTAACAGCACTAATCCCTCCCGCTCTCCCCCTCTCTTTCTCACTCCCACCTGCTTAGCTTAGTTGGATTAGTGTGTGCGTGCGTTGTTTTATGTTAGTTAGAGGAGAGGCGCAATATCATGGCGTTGATCATTAGCGAAGATGGTGTTATTATTTGCACGTTTTGTGTGAAATGCACTTGGTCTCGGTCTCGGTCCCTCCCCCTCCCACTCCACCCCACCCCCAACCCATTATTTCACCGAGTGCGTTTGCTCGATCAACTTGAATAGATTATATAGTCATGGGGTTAACTGTTCGCCTGGCCGTTGCTACTGGCTAAGAATAAATGAATCTTCGTTAAAGTTTTGCAGCTGGCAATTAAAACGGAAAACTAACTTTCTTTGTGGGTGGAGATCGCAATGAACTTAAATTAAATTAACTTTGAGTCAGAAGAGATTTATTGAGAGCGGTACTATAAATAATAATTATGGGAAAGTGGGTTTTGATTTTTAATAATACTTCAACACGTAGTAATTGTATCATTCAAGATTTTTAAGAGATATTATTTTAAATAAATATATTCATTGAAATATAAGGTTTTATTTGTAAAAATAAAATATATGATTTATAAAACATAATTTTGTATTTTTTTTTTAAATGCTTACAAACAAAATATGTATATTTGTTTATTAATAGAAAATTAATATAAAACGTACATAAGTAGCTATTTATAATTTAAAAAAATTAACATCCCATGAAATTATTAATCCATATCAATTACATTGTTCCCATAGTTCCAAATAATATTCCCCCCTCTTTCGAACATCCTCACTTTCCCCATTGTAACTCAAAAATCCTGTGGGAATTGTGCTTCATTTGTCTCATTTCCATATCTCCTATATCTCCCCGACATCCCCGACTTCCTCTCATCAGAATCCCTCCACCTGGCGACCCTCACCTTCCGCTCCGCCGGCAATTGACCCCCGATGTCAGTGGCTCGTCAAAATACAAAACTACTAAAAAACAGAAAAACGAAATAAAAAATCCAGAGCCGGATCCCACACGGATATCCAGACTCCTCCACAAGGTGCAGTGAACTCATCGTCGCCATGGAATGGCATTCATATGCTAAAGATCCCGCTGCTCTATTTCCTTGCAGGCACATCGGATCAAATTACCAAAAAAAAATAAAAAAAGGGAGGAGTAAGAATCCAAATCAGGGCAGGAAAAAGAACCTGTTCCCTGTTGATTTTTTGTTTCTGGACGTGAGCATGCATATGAGATGAGAGAACTCGGGATCGAGATTACATATGCTGGGAATGGGAATGCTGACAAGAGGGCATCATCATCGAAAGGAAAATCGAACTTGGGGTCATGGGAAATTCGGGTCCCAAGTCGGAAGTGAAAACCGTTGGAAAATCACGGCAGGATATGCACAAGGGAAAAACCCAAATTCTCGCCCTGTCATGTTTATTTATAATTTATTTTAATTTTCATTTCAGGATAACAGGACTCCCTTGATTTTTATGATTAATAGAACACACCTTTTGGAACTGTGTGAATTTCAGCTGGCCGAGAAGATCTTCTCCCCCTCCGATCTATGATGAATGTAAACACATATGTATATATATATTTTGTTGGTACAAAGTCCACAGTCCCTCTTGACACATTCGATTCCTTCCCGCTGGCGGCCACTTAAAATATATTTCCTAACAATCGACTCGGCACATGTCCAAATTGATGCCCTGGGGCATTTGCTACCAAAAATGGTCTCATTTTGCGTATGTTAAATTCAAATTGTTATGATCCGTAAATGTCAAAAAGACACAGAGAGCCCAGACGAAAAAAAAATGTGCACCGAAAAAATAATGAATAAATTCTATAAAAAAACACTGCGATATTTTTCTTTGGGAAATATTTTGTATTAAATTTTAGTAAAGTTTTTAAAATAATACATTTCAGTAGAGTTTTAAAATAATACAAGAAATGTGCATCGAAAAAATAATGAATAAATTCTATAAAAAACACTGTTATTTTTTTTTTTAATATTTTATCAAATTTCAGTAAGATTTTAAAATAATACAAAGAATGTGTACCTAAAAAATTATGAATAAATGTTATGAAAAAAACCCTGTGATATATATTTTTGGGAAATTTGTTATTAATTTTAGTAAATTTTTACATTAATACTAAAATTGCCATGTTATAAATATTAGTTTGTTAACGTGGCAAATATTTTGATTGTGAAATACGTTATTAAATTTCAGTAAAGCTTAAAATAATGCAAGAAATGTGCACCGAAAAAACTATAATTAAATTCTATAAAAATACTATGATGTTTTTTATATAAATATGTTATAAAATTTACGTAAAGTTTTAAAATATTAAAACAATTTCCTGAATATTAAAATTAGTTTATTAATGTAGCAAAAATTTATTTTAAATTTTTTTAGCTCTCCCATCCAATAATTATTTAAATCTCAAGTTTCGCATTCAATTGAATACTAATTTGGAAGTATACAATATTTTCTTTCAGTTTACTCATATCTAAATATATGTATAAACAATTGCAGACTATTTTCATAGGCATAACTCGCGAGTCTTTTGCAATTCAAATGCTTTCCTATGATTCATGATCGCTGCTATTGTGGTTGTTGCTATTGTGGTACTACATTTTGTGGTCTTCAAGGTCCATTGCTCTAAGTGCCTTCGAAAAAACCGCAAGATCAAGACTGGTCCCCCATCACAGATTCAGCCACAGTCACAGTCACAGCCACCGTCAGCCCACTCACCTGGCAGCATCCCATCCCATTCCATACCATTCATCCCAATCCCAATCCCATCCTCAAGCCGCACATCCATCGATTGTAGATCAGCCCTGGGCTGAGGAGGTTTCTCTTTGGCGGCTAAACGCTGAACTTTCTTCGCATCTCGAAATCGAATGGAATGGCATGAAATGCTATGAAATGCTCCTTAAGCTTAATTGTCTCAGGTTTTTTTTTTTTTTGTCTTTTCTTCAATTTTTTACTCATTTACTTGGCTGGGTTCGAGGTTGCGCACTGCTTTTGCCCCACAGTTATTCAAATGCTATGAAAATATTTCTGGTATTTCAGGAGGCACAGTGCAACGAAATGAGTCTGAAATCTAAAAATATATAAGAAAAATGTTGCAATTACCAAAGAAATATTTAAATGTAACCCGAATTACCTGAAATTAAATGAAAATAAAACAATTAAAAAACTACAAATAATTTTAAATTCCTTGGGACTTAAAAAATAATTTCTTCTAATATTATGATAAATATACATTTAGCACAAAATCCCATGTTTTTTTTATATGATAAAAAAAATGATTTATTTCCTCCCATAATTATTATTATAATTTACTTCAATCTTTCTAATTTAAATCGACTTTTGCCCCACTGTTAGCTTTGGCAAATAGAGCTCCCATATATTTACATTGGCTTTGAGTTCATTTGAATCCAGAACAATAAACAAAAACCGGGGGCCAGAGATTTCAAACAATTCATATATATATAAATATATATTTCTTTTCTCATTTCTCCAAAAGCTGGGACTGAAATTGGTTTCGATTGTTTATGCATTTTGTACACACCGCACACCGCACCCCCCTTCCCCCCCTTGGAGAGTTCTAAAAGCCAAAAGCCTTCCACTCCATCAAACCATGAAAAGTGAGCTCGAGCCAAATTCAAGATATTCCGCTGAGTGGGCCACAGTGGCACATCAGAAGCAGAAACAACAACAACAAAAACAACAACAACAACAAACTGATTTCGAAAGATGCAGCACCAGCTGCCGAGTGTGATGCTGTGATGGGTACACTGAAAACAATTAATCTTTAATTGGGTTAAGTTAATTAGAATACAATTGTTACTTATGCAGAATGTACTAAATGTAAAATGAAAAATTTTGGTGTATATATATATTTATCCAATTTGTACTAAGTCCATTACTCAAAAATTAAGAAATGTTATAAATAATTCTAGATCTTTATTTAAATGTATGTGTCTTATTATTATCTTATGATTTTTACCATTAATCGGGCTATTTATTTAAAAATCAATACAAAAATTTGGAGTAGATGAAATATATATACTATAATATATTTTAAATAAAATGAAAAAAAAGATTGCAAAAAAATATAACAAATAATTCTCGTTCTACCTCGTGTATATAATTTAATTTTAACTAATAATCGGGCAATATGTTTTAAATTCAATCAAAATTGTATGGTAAATAAAGTATATATTGGTATGAAATTAAAGTAAATTAATATTGAAAATGAAAATATTCCAAAAAATACTATTATAAACAATAATCTTTTTTTTTATGTGTATTTGATTCGATTGTTAATTTATGTAAAAATCAATCCAAATTTATATTGGTATTACAATACATTCTAAATAAAATGAAATTAAAATCAAATAAAGGCAAAAATGTTAGAATTAAAAAACGATTTAATAGGCACTTAAGCACATTAAATTACATAAATACAATAAACATTATATTGATATATTTTACATGCTTATCCGTTCTATAAATTTTTCCGATGTATAACAAACAATATTTCCTAAAATCTGCCTAAAAAGTTCAAGAATTTCCCTCAGTGCAGGAGATGCCTAGAGCCTCATCTCATCTTGGCCAACTGAAGGGGGGTCAAGGGGGGCCCAGCACCCCCGCTAGGCCGACAGCTGCTCTGCGTTTTGGAAAGCTAAACTGCAGCGGAGAGCGAATCAGTAGAGGTGATGGGCAGGGAGGGGGCTGGGGGGGAACGGCTTCCATAATTTCCATGCCAGTTGTCATAATCAAAAGCGTTATCTGGTAGCTAACAGCCGCATAAATTTCAAGTGACCGGGGAAGAGTCTTCGCCAGCACCAAGTGGCCCAACGAACCGATCCGATCCGATCCGTTCCGTTCCGAACCGATCCAAGTGGATTTGCGGTTGGCTTTGGCTTTGCCTTTGGCTTTTGGCCGCATCCACACATTGGTAATTACGAATGTGGAGCTCTGGCATTGGCTTCCCCGGCCATAATGACAATAAAGAAATTATAACAATAACAAACTAATAGTGAAATGAGGTGAGGAGTGTGGAGCATGGAGTGGGGAGTGGGGAGATCGGGTTGTGGAGAAGCGGTGGGCAATAGACGACTTTCGCCTATCCGATTACCTGGAGCTGCCAAGAGATCTCGGGCCAGGGAGCAGGGTCTGCGATTGGGCTTTGGGATCGAGTTACCGGCTAGGAAGCCCAGACTTACCGGTGGCCCTTTTATCACAATCGGTTATTTTAAGCACTATTAATAAAATGTTATTCAAAGTTATTGTTAACTTTAATTTAAACACTTATTAATTATCCCTATTTATTCTCTTGATTCCCAAAAATTGTATATACTTGCAGAATATGTTAACGTTTATTTTAAACTTATTTTTTTATTATAGTGAAATATTTCAAATGAACTTAAGAAATTGAAAGGAAGACACTTAATAGTAAATTAATATTTTAATAATAAACATTATATTTCAAAGTAAAATGTTGAATCAATAAAAACTTAAGCAATAATATTACATGCTAAAAATAATTATCCTTCAGTAATTTTAACTATATTTTGTTGATTTGAATTGGAAAATAGTATGTAATTATTTTTTTAAATATTTTTTTGGTGGGTGTTTGAATATGGAAGCGATAACTAATCCAATATTCAACTATAATTGCATTATATTATTTTTCCAAATTAATTATCATTTAGTAATGTTAACTATATTTTGGTAATTTTGGAAAATAATTTGTTAACTTTTTTACTTATATTTAGGTGATTATTGGAAATGGAAACAAACACTAATCATATGTTCAACTTCAATTACATTATATTATATTTCAAAATTAATTATCATTCAGTAATATTAAGTATATTTTGCAAATTGTTATTGGAAAATAGTTTGTAAATATTTTTGCTTGAATTTAAGTGAGAATTGGAATATAGAAACAAAAACTAATCCCATATCCAACAATAATTGCAAGTGTTTAACCCCTAGATTTCCCTATTTTAAAACCAAAAAAAAAAAAATAGAAAATCTAGGCGAAGGCTCGGCACGCGTGATTTCGATTTTCGAATTTTCACTCTTTCCAAACGTTTAAGGAAATGGGGAAATGTCGGGGAAATGTCCGTTTTGGTGTTTCTTCGCATTCGATTGGGGTATTTCCTTAAAAGATTTTTGCGCCGTGGAGAATTGTAAGTGAAAAGTTCAAAGTTCAGCCAAACAAAAGGAGTCAAAACGAAAACGGGCAGACAAAAGGTAAAAGTAGGTGGAAAAGAATTGCCGAAGCGATTTTTTATGCAAATCATAAATCCAGCCATGATGGAGACACCAGACACAAGACACCAATCCCCAGAAACACCAACACCAACTCCAACTCTAAGTCCAAGTCCAACTCCAACTCTAAATCCAAGCAATTGGAATGAACCACAAATTGATTGGGAAGCAATGACGGGGCATTTGACTGATTGACTGCCTGAATGAATGACTGACAGATGGACGGGACGGGATTTGGCTGAAATTTTGCACACTTTCCACCGATAGCGGATAGCTCCAGAAATAATTAACAATCCGCAGAGAGCTAATGCCAACACGGTTTAATTTCATTCCGCATAATAGAAAGCGTCGGGCGGTGGTGTCTATGACTGAAGCCACCGCCTCTCGACAACTCTGCTCCCTGCACCTTAACCCGGACGAAACACCTATCTTTACACTCAGGAAAAATCTCAAATAAATATTAAAATATATTTTATAATTGGTATTGATATATTATGAAAGGTGTTGTTAAATAAACCACACTTTTATATCTAAAACAGTATCTTAAAAAATGCCTAAAAACATTTTCAAAATATTACAATACTTCTTTGAGATTCCTAAAGCTTAATCAAAAATAAATTATATCTTATTTGTAAGCAACATTATTTTATACAAAATTATTTATTTTAAGTTCATTATTTTTTATATAATATATATAAATAAAAAAAATATATAAAAACGATTTTAAAATATTTAATAAAGCCCTTTTTTCTAAACGTACTTTTATTAAAAAGTTTACTTTGATGTTTCCGTTAAAGCTAACTTAAAATTGTTTCAAATTAAGTTTAAAACACTTAAAATTATTTTTTAATTTAGTTCTATTAACTATATTTAATGTAGGTAACTAAAATCGTAATCTTTTTTGGGTAGTGCACACTTGAGACCTGTTTTCGCGGTTGACCTGGCCCAAAGCCAGCAAGTGGGCTTCAATAGAAATTAGCAAATGTGTCGCATCATTAGCCACAAGCTCGGAGTTGTGGAGTTTCAGTCAGCGCTTGTGTCTCTGATGAAGACCCTCAAGTGAGTCTCCCCCCTCTCCCTCCAACCATGCCCCCAACTATTTAGCCTTTTTTTTGCGGTTTGAGGCGCCGGATTAGCCGCATTGAGGATGCGGGTCCGATGTTGTCTGCGGTCCATTCGAAAATTTCACCTGAGGTCTGTTGATGTGTGTTATATAACCAGCGATTTTTGTTGTCTTTATAGTTGCCGTTGTTGTTGTTGTTGCTTTCGGGTTGGGCTGGGTAGGTGTTAGCCTGTTTGCTGCTGATGGCTCAGTGATTTATTGCGATATGACAGTGGGTTAACAGAGTTTTGATTTTCGGGGCTAAGTGTGTTTGCTTTTGGCCAACGAAAGTGGGTGAGTGGCGGGCGGTTTCAATTAGAGCTGTTTCCTCATTTCCATAAATTCCTTTATTTAAATTTGTTTTTTTATTTTATTTTTGTTGTTGTTGATCAGCCACCCACTCCTGTGGCCATAAATCTCGGAGCGCTCTCTCTGTATCCATTGCCATTTTGATCAAATATATTTTCACACTTGCCACATATATCAAGGTACGAAATTTGCACTACAAATGATTTCAACACCGAAAAGGCCGCCGGAGGAAGTGCCCGGACAATGCTGAGTTATGGGAAACACCAAGCGCAATGTTCTACAAATTTTCCTCTGCCCCCGAGAACCGGAGGAGGAGGAGGAGGCGGAAAAGCCTCAAAAAAAAAAAGTATACAAAACTTGAAGCATAAATCTCTTGACGCCTTTCTTCTGGACGGGGCAGACAGTAAAAACAAAATGCTGCATAATTTCGAGGCAGACCGCCTTTTCTCTCAAATGGATTACAATAATAATTTTTCATATGCAGATTTTTGCGGTACTCCCCGAACAAGTTGCCAGGGAGAAGTTGCCAAAGTTACCCAAGACGAAGACGAGGCCATGAATAATATTTCATCATTGGGCCAGGCTCCTGACTGCGATCTCTCCTGGCTGTCTGGCCTACGCCAGCCTTTAATTCCAAAGGGTAGTCGAGTGGGCAACGCTTTTGTTTGATGCACTTGAAGGCAACTCAGCGACGCCAATGCCAATGCCAATATGTTGCAGCAAATTTGCATCATTGCCCCGCGCCATCCACCCACTTCGCCAGGCACTCAGAAAAATATTGTCTCCCAAAAAAAATCAATTTGTATTAAAAGGAAATTCCATATAAAGAAAATTATGAGTTTTTAAAACGTCAAAAAAATAAATGTAAATGTACATGATTTATTTTGATCACAAATAAAATTTAAAGCCTTTACAAATAAAAAATTGTATGAATTCTAATTCTTTTTTTAATGACAGAAAATCGAAGCTAAAGTCATGTTTTATATAATAAATAAATTAATAACCACAATGTTAATACGAAAAAAATGATTTAAATGAACTGCAATATTTATATTTAGTTAAAGTAAAATAAAGTTGATGCATATAGAATTTTGGTTATAATTTTATAATAATTTTTTTATATCGTCCTTATAACACGAAGTAACCGTCTTTTAATTTTAATTTCTTCTTAAAATATTTTATTTGTTAAAGAAAAAATGTTGAAGCTATACAAATTATAAACATACTTTTTTTCTGCATTATCGAACAATTCGATTTTCACTCATATTTTAAAGCTCAAGCTGTAAGTTAAAAACAAAGTATTAACAAAAATATATTAAAATAGCATTTTAAATTGTTATTATTTAATTTTGAAATATTTGTGATTTTTGGGATAGATTTATTTAGTTGATATAATACAACAAAAGTTTTGCGTAGGTTTAATAAAAATTGATTTAGTCTTTTCGCAGATTTAATGTTTGGGATTGCATTTGATAGCTTTACTAATTCATCTAAAAACTATTTTAAAAATTTCAAAATATTTTTTTTAAGTGCATTATGGACGAACGTTATCAACGCTGACGTTGGCAGCGCAAGAATTATTATGCTCTCTGCTAAATATAATAAAAACAAACCACAGACGGCGCAGTCCGCTTCTCCGATTGATGGACTTTAAGTCAAAGTCAAGTTGGAGTTCAAGTTCTGGACCGAGTCCCAGTCCACGTCCAAGTCCGAGTACAAGTCGAGGATGAAGTGGAAGTGGAAGTGGTAGTGGAAGACCTGGAGCCGTTCGTTGGTGATCGTTCATCGGTCTTCTTCTGCATAATGCAAGATGCGAGATCAAGGCAGGCCTCATCATCATATTGCCAATAACGCAATGCAATAGATTTATTGAATTATTGCTTTGGCCGTGGCAGGTACATGGACTCCAGACCCGGCTCCGCCACTCCACGATACTCCAGCACTCCACTCGGTCCACTTGGCACGGCACTCCACTTCGGATCGGATCGGGGTTTGGGGTTTGGGGTTTGCGGGATCGTTGGTTTTGGGGGTATGGAAAAATGCTCTTTTCGAGTGGGTGATAAATTCAAAGAGTCGGCGGTCGCAGAGTCATTATTCCAACTGGCCATAAAAGAAAGCTCTCCCGACTGCCGCTTGACGTTTCAGGCAATTGGGCAGGAAAATTCAGGAAAATGCAGGAAATTGAGGGAAGGAAACCGTCTCAGTTCCAATCACCTTGATAAGTCCAATTAAAGTTGCCAGAAAAATGGGAGTCTCTTTGTGTTTGTTGGCCTTAACTCTGCCTTGGCTCAAATCATAAGCAAATAATCA
>JAJJHY010003831.1:10523681-10555859 GCA_021224005.1 Drosophila setifemur | reverse complement strand
TTATAATAAGGAATATTGGCAAACCCTTTTCTAAATTACAGAAAACTAGAATAAACTTATTTTTAGCATACAAATAATATATATAATTCCACAAACCTCCAGTAAACTTCTCGAACTTTAAAGTACCATTAAAAATTGTATCTTATTTGGGGTCGAATCCCAGTTATCCGGCTTTCAACTGCAGGTTGAAATGTTGTCTTGAAGAAAACAAACAAAACATGACGTTCGTTGTTTGTCGGAAGGCGATTTTGATCGATGTGCGTTTTCTAATTGCTGCCAACTTTCTTCTTAATTGTGGCAAGAAAAATGAGGCCCGTATCGAAATGGCATGAAAAGCACAACGAAAACAGCACGTGGTGGGGGAGAAATTATTGTTTTCATGTAAAAAAGAATATTTGTGGGATTTCGGGGATCGGGGCTTGGGACTCGTTCTCCCGCAGCTCTCCCCTTTGGCTCCCTCAATCAATCATGCGAGCGAGTGCGCGATAGAAGCCCGAAAACTTGGCCCAATTGTTAAAGGCAAACAATGAGGCGATCGTATCATTCCATTTAGCTCACAATGAATACAAAATTGCAGCCACTCGGGGGAGCTTATGGAATTTTTATTTATTTATTTTTGGGCGTAGGATATCGGGGGATCTGTGTGGTGTCCCGCTGTGCACTTGTCGAAGCCAAGAGTTCAATGCGCGGCTACCAGCGGCCAGCTCACAATTTATCCTTTATGGCTTTTGTTTCTGCAGAAGTGAAAACAAAAGATTGTCATCGGGAATTGGGGAAAAGGGACCCTGGATGTTGGCCGGCTTGGGTACTTTGCATATTTCCTGGCCACCTCCATGCCTCATATCGCACTCTAATTGGGTGAAAGTGCTCTCCTCTCTCTAGGCTTAGAAAGTGTGACAGTCTCCCATCATCATCGCCATCATCATCATCGCGAGCAGAGTCGGAGACGGAGCCAGAGTCGTCGCTCAGAGCCTGTCAAATCAATATCTACGGCTATAGCTTATACCTGTGGCCGCGGCTATATAACATACATCACCCGCATATATAGGCATCGGGCAGCAATCAGGCGAACAACAAAAGCCGGGGCCGTCCACAGAAATATTCCCAGGCCAGGAAAACTAGAACTCAAAATCATACATCACAAGCAATTACCGGCTAAAATGCACCGGAGTAAGTAAGCCCCCTACGACCGATAGCTTTGGCTATAGCTTTAGCTTTTGCTTTAGTTGGACTTGGCCAACTTGGCCAGCAACTCAGCCAACTCAGTCAGCCAGCGACTAACCTTGGTCGCTAGTTAAAGCCAGCAAAAAAAAACAAAACAATATCGAATAGTGGGCAGCTATTATTACTGTTGTGAATACTCTGGGAATGGGAAGGAAATGTTGGTTATTACACAAAGTTTGTTGGCAGAATCCTTTCCTTTCGAAAGGATCAAGAAGAATTATTACTAAAAGACATTAGTAATAATTAATTAACTATAAAGTTTTGTATCACAAATTAAGCAGTTTAAATATTATCGTAATTTATTTTAATCAGATAGGATGTTATATTTTATTTTTGAGCTTGAGAGGTTTTATTGTAATCTTCAATTAATTATTTAAATATTTTTATAAAATAAATATAGCAACAAATTAAGTTGGTTAAGCCCTATATACAAATTTAATTTTTGTCTTCATCTGTTTATTAGAGACATCATTTAAAAACATCTTAAAAAAAGACTATAGCGGAAATCTATTTAATTGAAATTTACCTTTAATGTTTGTGTAATACAATTTTAAATCAATTGCAATAAATTAATATATCCTTATAAGCAAACAATACTTGTTAAACAAAAGCTAATCTTGAATATTAATATCTTTTCATTTATTTGAATGGTTTTTACCCTTTTAAATAATTTTAAAATATTTTTTACCACTCCTGTAAGGCACTTGCAATTATTTTATAACATAATTTTGTGAAGAGCATCCCGAGTTCCCTTTTAAAGTTATATATATAACCTACTCCCCCCCTCGATCCATCTGGCTGTGTTGTTGTGTATGCTGGGCATGCATCATCATACCATCATCCCATTATCACATACCACAACCCGAGCCAAGGTAAGTCGGTCCAGGTGAGTCCGGAGCCAGGAGGCTCTCGGATTGGATTGGGCTCCTCCTTGGCTTTTTGACCGACTCCGACTGAGGCGGCACTTGAATGCCTGGCATGAAATAAATCGCGTGTTTATTGTGCCAACGGCGATGGCAGCGTTCGACGATCGCTTCAATGTTGCACATGGAAAATTGAACGCAATAGAATGCCACTAATCGATCGAGCCGAAGAACTGGATGTTGGATGCTTGGATGCTTGGATACTTGGCTGGTTGCTTGGTTGGATGTGTTTGCCCCTCCAGCTACCAGCAACAGCTAAAAAACAGAAAAAAAAATGAAATGTTTCAAGTTCAAATGCAAGGTGCGGACTAAGCGAAGTGAACTGAAACGAACCAAGCCAAGTCGATCTGAACTGAGCCAAACTGAAGTGAAGTGAAGTGAAGGAGTGGCGAAGCGACTGGCGCAAGCAATCTCGAAATAATCTAAACGATTTGGCGAAAATCACGTCGAGCATCGTCGGCATCGGCATCGGCATCCACCTGTTACGTCGAGCTCATTTTTAATGCCCCCAAAACGATTGCAGCAGGATTGGGAGACTGACTCCGACTGAGCCTGGGACTGGGACTGAGACCGAGATGAGGTGCCTCAAAGGAGGCGATTGACTGTGGCCGGCCGGCATCCAGAGCAAATTGCCAAAGCCGAATTCAACGAATGCCGGCGCACAGTTTGGCATAATAATGAAGGCGCAATCAACTGGACGGCTGGCCAGCGGCGGCTTTTGGATATCTGCTGGTGGTTGTGCTGATCATCCAGAATAATATAAAAGACTCCCTCTGCACAAGAAGAAATTAGGTTTACTGTAGATATATTTAAACATAATTTAATAGTCACCAAAATAAAAAAAAAAATCCAGCTGAAACTTAAAAAAAATCTAAGTTAAATGGTTTGTATCTCATAGTTATAAAAAAAGGTCTTGTCTAAATTGTTCATCGGATTTCTACATACTTGCTTAGATAAGATAACTTATAACATAGCAATTAATTTAAATAAACTTAGATAATAATAATAACGAATTATTTAAAAAAAACTGCAAAGTGTAATTTGTTTTTTCAAGTACTTCGTTACATGATGAAGACTAATAAATTAAAAAAAAATAAATGATATAAAATTAATAAATGTAATAAAAAAGTTTTAAAACAATAAGAAATTCAATTTTAAAAAAGTTTTAAAAAATCTTGGAAGAAATTTTCAAAATGTTCTTCATGCAAACAAAAGACTTAAGCAACGAACTTGCTTCTGAATATTGTGTTTGATGTTTCCTTTTAGTGTAACTTCAGTGAGTTAAAATAATTAGTTGAAATAAATTAATTTCTGTGGAATTGGGGGAACAACGAACCTTCTTTAAAGTAAACATTTACCCAAAAATAAAAAAAATACAGTATGCTGTAATTTCCTTAAGTGTAGGCGAGAATGTTGTTGAGATGAGGCCAGGTGAGGGTGCAATGCACAGATTAAACATTATTTCAGTTTTCCTTCTCTGACGGGAGTTATATACCAAATACAATGCATAATTTCTAGCTGCTTTCCTGGACTGCAGACTCCAGAGTTTTCCCGAGTCCACGGCTCGTTTTGGTGTTATTCTAAACGGCTTTTAGACAAAAGCATCAGCCAGCCGGGTTGCCCAAGTTCACCTCACGCTGCCAATCAATCAATCACGGCCAAGAAGCCTAGTCATCTGAGCATCTGCCGACTCCACAACTCCAACTCCGCTATTTCAGCCTGGTCAAGTGTAATGGTTTTGTCATGATGCAGCATTTAAGCTGCCGCCGTTGATTGATGCGGCAAGAAGTGGCCACAAGAGTGGCGAGTTAGGAATTTCACACCATCGGATCAGCTCGAGCACCAAAAGAAGATCTATGGAAATCTCAGCCGTACACTTGTCAGTCATTTCTCTCCGTTAGTTTTGTCCGGGGAACTGGCTGAAACGAATTGTGGTTTCCAAATGGGAAATCAAAGAGTTCTTCTAGAGAAGGCCAACATCACGAAAATTCTGTAAATTCATTACTTTATTTACCTTTCAATAAATGATTGGTAAGAGTGTTGGATTTGAAATGTTTTTGGTGTAAATATAAACTCCCATAAACAAAAAGTAAAAAACTTATTTGGTGTAAATATAAACTCCCATAAACAAAAAGTAAAAAACTTATTTTTTAAAAATCCAAATAAATATTTAATATTTTCTTTACATCATGTATATTTCACCTCTTCCATCTCCAATTATTACCATTTAATTTAAACCACTTTCAAACGCTCTCAAGTGCCAAAATTAGTTCAACTTTTTCTTTTTTTTCATTTCGATTAGAGATCCGTTAGCTAAGACACTAAAACGTTTTATATTCGTAATTAATGATTGATTCGCTATTGATTTGCTAGCAATTTTCGAGCATAAAACACTGACTGTTAAATCCCCAATCCAAATCCCAATCCCAATGCCACCTGCAAGGCGGCGTCGGCATATCAAATCAGCAAAATCAAAACAAAATTAATTGACGACAATTGTGGGGCGAGCGAGCAAAATGTGTGGCAACAACTACTAAAACAAAAAAAAAGAAAAACTGTAGCAGCCAAAACTGAAATTATAGCAACTACAAGCGAATGTGCAGCATCGACAGACGTCAATTGTCTAATCAACAAATTTAGTCAATAAATCGTAATTAATTAACATTCGATTGGCGGGCGAAAAAAAATTGTATGCATTCAAATCGACCGAATCAAAAAATTCGAGATTCAAATTTGCAAAAGGAACCGAACAGAGACGGTAAAACAGAGAAAATCAACTACAAAGGCCCTGGCCAAATCCATATTCGTGCATTGCGACTAATTTTTATTGCCAGCAAAAATTGGCAACAGCTAATCAGTGAGGCATACGCCCCACGAATCCAAAAAACAACAAACGATTCGGATTCGGTTTTAGTTTTGGTCTTAGTTTCAGTTACAGTTTTTAAAGGGGGCCCAGAAAATAAAGGGGTGTGGCCGGCAGGTGGCCATGTTGTGTTGGCCGTTTTGATAACATCGTTGCAATGTGTTTATTGTCCAAAAAATTACTATACAATCCGGCAGAAATCGAGCACAACATCGGGGCAACCTTTTGTTGTTTTTTTTTTCTGCTGCTGCTGCTGCTGCAATCGAAAGACTTAGACAACGAACTTGGTTTTGGATTTGGCTTAGTTTTGTTAGTCATAAAGTTGGGAGGCACTAAGTGCATTTGCTATTGATCTTTCTTAATTTTGTGGGATGTAGGGTTATGAATTAAGAAATTTTTTTTAGTTGGTGGGTAATTTTGATTTTTTTTTCTTAAATTGCCTTTTTTTAAACGATTTTTTCATGGGTATATTTTTTTTTTTTAATTTGGGAAATACTCACTACATTTTTTAGAAATGTGAAATAATCCTGCCATTCTGATTTCTCAATCAAAAAAAAATTAAATATATTTAGAGAAACTAAATGATTTTAGCTTAGGAATATTTTTCTAAATACCGTGTAAAATACTCATGATATTTTTTTTATAAATGTGCAATAATTTTTTATATGAATCAAAATCTCATTTATGATTCCGCTATCAGGAATAAAATAATTATACTTTCTTAACAAGGGTTTTTCAATAGTAATATTTTTCTAAAAATCGTGTAAAATACTCGATATATTTTTATAAATATGCAATAATTTTTTTTATGAATCAAAATCCCATTAATGATTTCTCAATAAGGAATTTCCGTTGCCATGCGCAATTCTCTCACCAAAAATCAGCTCGTTTTGCCGTTGCCTTGAATCGCTTATAACTGGGAGCAACAATGATTTGGTAAGAACGTTTAATTTATAATGCTTAATGCGCATGATAGATGCCCGCCAGATTTATAACTCACTCGCCCCGCATTAACATTCGGGGGCCGATCAGCTAGATCAAAGGAGCCTCCCTGCACGCAAAACCGCAGCCCGCAATATTTTTTGGCAGTTAATCAAATTAATTGCTTAGAAAATCAACATGTTCGGCTCCGGTCGAATCAACAGATTCGGTAACAATGACAAATAACGAATTATGAATAGATATGAGTAGTTAAACTTATTCGAATACAGACATGCAAGACTCCAAGGCCCCCCAGGCGATTGTATAGTATAGAGATATGGGGGAATGTGCATCAAAGAGCTTTGCCTGATCTCTTGCATGTGTTTTTCCTTCATTTGTATTTTTGTGGGGACTGCGACTGTGGCTGAGACTGAAGCTGATATTCTCGGAAGAGCATTATTTAACTCTGGACTAAAAACGAAAATTGGCCAAAAACGAGGCACATAAATCACCGCGCACACACGAATCTTTATTTATTTTTGCTGGATTTTTTTTTTGGTTGGGAGCTTTTTGGAGGTAGAATCATTGACAGCGCGGCGGAAGCATTCATTGTTTCCCAATCTCCCGATTCCCCCCAATCCGAAGCGATGGCGACGACTTCTTGGTATTTTATTAAGCCACACAAATCAAAAAAAGCAAACCAAAAAACGAAACGAAAATATTCGGCAAAAAAAACAAAAACCAAAACCAAGGCAAAGGAAGCAAGTTGACTCATGGATTTGGGTGCTTAATTCAACTTAAACTTGTGTCTTCTGCTGGTGCCTTTCATATCGCTGCCAATGCGATTAGCCCGGCCAACAAGTGTTAACGTTTTGCTGTTGCTGATGTTGCTGCTGTTGGTGGGTGCACTGATTGCCTCCACTCCTTCTTGTTCGAGGCGAGAAAAACGGTGGAAAAAAGCAAGCCAACTGTGTTTTTCTTACCATTTTTGGGTAGCATCTTTGTTTCAGCAACTTTGTCGCACGGATTTATTTGTTTTCGGTTTATTTTTCTGGCATTGTGCAAGATGTGGCGGCTTTTTTTTTTTGTGTGCCTTGTGCCTTGCGCCTTGGGGGAACCCATTACGGCTCTAAGGTGTTGCATAATCCACTAAAGACCACTAATGGCCAGGTTCTATTTCAGCTGCTGAAGGAACTCTAATTCAAGGGAAAATGGGAAGGGTTGGGCTTAGGGTTTTCGTTGAGTCATGATCGGTTTTCTGGTTTTGAATATATTCTACATTTTTAATCTCAAAAAAGGAATTCTTATTAGAAAATTGTATAAAATTGATATTTATTTTAATAAATATTCAAATAGTTTTTGTTATAATTAAACCAAATGTAGTTACTCGATAAATTGAATTTTTTTTATAGGTCAGTTCTAGAAATAGAGAAAAAATGCAGTTGAAAATTATCCCTTTCCTTTATTTGATCACAAAGTTTATTCAACGACTTTACTTAATTGATTACACATTACTATTTTAAACTAATGTCTATCAATTTCAGTTTATAACAATGCACTTGTTTTACATATTTTTTTTTGTTGACTGACTCAACATTTTCATCTCTGAGTGCGAGTCTTTCCAATTTTCCACCCACGCTTACACTTGTCATTACCTCACCTAACCCGGCCAAAGGAGCAACGGATTTCAGCGTTTTCCAGCAAATTTTCTCATTGTTTTGCATATGCAGTGGTAGCGGATTCCTCCTGCTATATGCGCGAATATCTGGCGGATCGCATGTAGCAACAGCAAAAACCAACGAAAACCAACAAAACCAGCAAACAGCCAAAGCAACAGCGAACATGTGCTAACAAAACATTGATCATTGTTCAACATGTAAATTCACTAATTTGGCAACGGAAAACCGCCAGCGGCTATAAATGGTAACAACAGCGACAGACTCGCAGAGACTCTATCCGAAAGTCCGTCCTTTTGGCCTGGCCATAACAATTTTTGCATACGACAAACAAAACGAAATGAATTCGTCGTCGTCGTCATCTCGCTGGCTGTGCTTTGTTTTTCCAACAGCCAACAGCCAACAGCCTCCTCCAAAAGCCTTTTTTTGCTTTTGCCAAAATAAAAATAACAAAAAAAAAAAACAGTGAGGAAGGAAGAATTGCTAGGGGTAGAGAATTCAAGAATACCCTCAAATTCTAAAAAAAATTGTTTCGGTTTCTTTTTTTCCATTTTTTGACACTAAGAAAAATTTGCGATTGAAGGAGAAACAGTCGCTCAAATGTATCTCATCAATAAAAGGTCCATTTAATAGCAACAGTTTTTTATCTATACTAATTTTATGCTGATGTCAAGATTATTAAATATGCTTTTTAAACAAACTAAGAGACTATCTTGTTATAATATTAATTTTAATTTTATAAAACCAACAAAGACTCTCTGATTTTCGGTTTGTTCAAACTTTTTAACACTCACAAAAAAAAGGAATGTTGAGGCTTAAACTGTTGGCCAAATATATGGAATTAGTTGAGGATATCTATAAAGGTTAATTAAATATACAATATTTTTTATCTATAAAAATTGCATACTTAAGTCATGGTTACTTAATATTATTTTTAAAATAATTAAGAGACTCGCTTGCTCTCTAATTTAATATACTTTTAAAAATCAGGAAGAAACTAGTTTTCTTAGAACATTTCTTTAGACAGGCGGCAAACTCTGCCGCAAAATCAAAGGACCTCCTGCTAGGGTATCCCGAAAATTCGTATTTGCATAAAAAAATCGAGTAAATAAAATACGAAATGCGTAGACTAGAAGAAATCAGAACGCAATGCGAAAACCGCAGAGCTGCGAACTTATTAAAGAATTCCGGCTGCTCCAGGGATGTGGATTCTCTCTGGGATGTGGACTGTTTTTGCCTGGCGGGGATATCTCGGCGCACCGCAGACTCCTTCGATTTTGCTGCACTTGACAAGGATCAAGGTTGCTGCCTCCGATGCCTCCATTCCCATTACTGCCTCGCCCTTGTCGCCTTTTTTGGGGAGTCAGTCGGTTGCAGTGCGGGCCAGCAAATGGAAATTGCTTTATGGCTTGTATATGCAGATTGGGGCATGCTCCGGCTGCCGTTGCTCTTGCAACCTGTTGCAGCTCTTATTTTTATTTATATTTTCCTTCGTTTGTGTATATATTTTTGTTGTGTTTTTTTTTTTGTATTCTTGTTGTTATTTAGCTGCCTTGGGAAGGCTGGCAAAATTTATGCGCAAGCGCGCGCGGCTGATTCTTATTTTTTCGCCTTTAACAAGGCCTCGCTACAAAAGTTCTCTCTCTCTCGCTGCCGCCTTCTTGGGGATTTTCTGCTGAAAATTCAATTTGCTTCAAAATGTGCGCCGTTTTTTGCATATCTTGCAGCAAAATTCGTGATTTACAATTTTCGTTTCGTTTTCCTGCTCCGCAATCCCCCAGCAGGCCCCAGCGCATCCTTTCGGGCTCATTTGCGGTGCTCTGGGTTTCGGAAATTCACCGATGGCCTCGTGACACGAAACGCACTGTACCGGGGAGATACGATTGGTGCCAGAATATTTATTAAGTGGTAAAAATTATTTTCGGGAATTTACTGGAATTTTAAATAAATTTAAATAATAATAAAGAAAAGGTATATAACTTACCAAAAACTTTTCAAATATGGTTTAAATTCGGGTATTTTTAAATGTATCTTAAAACGTTTTATTTGAGATTTAATAGTGTGGCTCCTTACATTTTTAATTTATAATATGAAAATCATTTTTTTTTCATTGAATTATCCTTATTATTTATTAGAATTTCAATAAAAAATTGAAAATAATTAGGAGTAAATAAACTAACTTTACATCTTCAATTTTTAGATCAATAAAGTAAACGTAAATGAAATAGCTTTTCGAATCGATCTTTAAAAGGATTTATCTATTAACTAATTTTGTTGTTTTTTACATTTTCAAATTATTATTTTAGACCTTTTTTGACTTTATTTTAATTATCCTTTTGAGGACCCTCACGATGACATCCCTCGCTTCCGAGCTGGAACCATTATTCTGTGTCTGATTTAATTTTTTTCTGCCTTTCTGCCTTGCGGTCCGTTTTGGAGTTGGAGTTGGAGTTTGAGCTTGAGCTGGGCTTCAGAGATGGAGTCGGTGAAGTCAGCGGAGTCTTCGGAGGTTCACCTGTTTATGCCAGATTCCTGGCATGCGATTAAAATCACCTGCGCGAGCTTTTGCGCCCACGCAGTTGAGGCTGAGGGCCCCGGACCGGAGAGTCAGTCGCAGCTTCGGGTTAAATTGGGATGGGATGGAATGGGATGGGATGGGTCTTCATGGCCATCTCCGTCTTGGCTGTGCCTTGATTTAAGTTCGGTTTCGGTTCGGTTTCGGTTTGGTTTTGGTTTGGTTTGGTTTCCTTCTTATTACTTGGCTGCGCCCAGTATAGGTATTTTGTTGGGCCGTTCGGTTCATTTATTATGCACTTGGCTTTTATTTCATTTTAGTCTCGTTTTGTTTTTTTTTTTGTTTTTTTGTGGGCCTCACTGTTTATTCAAACTAATTTAATTTGTGCGCGGCTTGGTTGGCCGCTGCCTGCAGGTAAAAATCTTGGCAGGTTGCTGTGTTATTTTGGCGTTTCACGCACTTGGCGCATGTTGCAGTCACGCCTTTTGTTGACCACTCGCAATTCCAGAAAAAAGAAACCCCGAGCCACACGCAAAAAGTTGTTAAAATGCAAATTAAATTAGAGTCAAAGGAGGAGGAGGAGGAGCAGGAGGAGGAGGAGGTGGGTGTGTGGGCTGACATCTGGAGTGGGGTTTATTTTATTTCGATTTCGGGTATAAAGCCGGAATGACAAGGAACAATGAGGCCAACAAATATATGTCCCGGGGGAAAAGCACTTTTGAGAATGTCTTTTATGGTCTAATAAAAATATTTATTTGTACTTCAATTAAGTTGGGAAATATTATAGCAAACGAAATAAAATAAATATTAGAAGTTAAAATAGATAAAATTTTATATAAGATACAATTTCCTCCTCCTTAATGCAAGGTAAAAAGGGTTGGTTATTTTCCCATCTCAACGTCATCTGGTGTTTTTGAGCCTCTTTGGCGAGTGGGAGGTCAAGGTTCTCATGGTTATGATAGATAGATATACCTCGCTTCATAATCAATTAATAACGGATACCCGGAATGGCCAAATTTTAATGCCTTGCCAGACACAGCCGGCATACAAAGGTGGCAATATGTCCATTGTGTGAGTTGAGTTAAATTTTGGCTTGCAAGGCTACCGTGGAAAAGCATCAGCCGGCGATGAGGAAACCATGACAAGGCAGTTATGCACAGGAAAAAAATAATTTAAAATTATGAAGATGTTTTTTATACATTGAGAATATAACTGAAATTATGCAAGCATTAGATTAACCTTAAAATATCGCATAATTGGATTTAACTACAATTAAACTACAATTATAATAAAACGAATTTGGTTTTTCCTTTACAAAATTGTTCCTAAAATACTTTTGCTTAAATTTGTATTAAAATATTATGTGAATAATATATATACAACAATTTTATTTCATGCAAATTAATATTGTTATATATAGAAATAGATTTGTCTTAATATCGAATATGTTATAATATTTTCTCAGGACAATATAATTTAAATATGTAAATAATTGTATCTTAAATTTGAATATTTTATAATATTTTCACAGGACAATCCAAAGAAAGTTTTATCTTAAAATAAGTAAATCAATAAATAAAATTAAAAAAAAAATTAAATTTTAAAGATATATTGTATTTGCATTTCTAACAATTTTTCCCTTTAAACAAATACTTTTTATTTAGCAGTTGATTGAATTTTCTCCCAGTGCCCACCGTCTGTCAGCCACTCATTGAGCCGTGGTCAAAGTTTACCATCAAATTGCTAAAATAGCAAATAATGAAGCTGACAGCAGTAGCACCAGCTCCGCTCCGCAGATACATTTAGAATCCAGGGGATGATCCGGCTGCTAAGCCGAAGGGAGGCGGCAATTAAAACGGGGCGCATCCCAGAGAGAGAGAGAGAGATCTCAACCCCGGACAACACAACAAACAAGCAACACTTTGCGGGTCGTGGGAAAGTACTTCCGAAGAGGGAAGGAAAAAAGATACGCCACTCCGTGGTTTGACGGAGGCAAAGAGATACATTTGTATCTGTGGCAGACAGCGAGCGTCTGCTGGCCATCAATTCACGCGTATCCCTAGGGGTGGTGGGAGGAGGATGCTGGAGGGGTGGCGGCGGGTGCGTGCATGGCTTTAATTCCTCAATGGCCAGGGCCAGTCCTTTCTGGTACTTATCATCCGCATCCTGGCATCCTGGCACCCTGGATTCGTCGTGATCTCCTGGTCCCAGGGCCGGAGGCCACTTGAGTTCTACAATCGAGTGTTGTCAATAGCCTGCGGTGTGGGAATCTTTGCCGTGTTTTCATGTGAAGCCCAGCATATGCTTTTTCCTCCCTTGGGCTAGGAACTGAGCATCACCCCTAGCTAGCAGTGATGGGGGGTTGGCTGTTTTCTAGCTAAAATTAAGGAGTTTCTGGAGATTGATTATTAATAGTTTGGTATATGTTCTTATTTAAATTGTGCGTATTTATTTGAATTTTTAGCTGAATTTTTACCTAACTAAATATAATTTTAGAATATTTAATTATATAAAATGTAACTCAAGTAATTATTTTTTTGAATATATAAATATGTGGAAATTTGTTTCATATTATTTTGGTGCTTATAAGTCTTAAAATCTATTTTACAATAATGTGGTTAAATATTTTAGGATGTTTAAATTCAATATTTAATTAAGTCAAAAACATTGTTTAATTGAATTCTCCATTATTTCAGTTAGAAAACTGCTTAATTTTTAATGATTTTAACCAGCTTTTTATTGGCATTGCCAACTTTGGCATCACCCCGTCCCCAGAGGGCAGTTTTCCCGTTTTTAATGGCCGTGTGCACACACTATCAATTCGAATGGCCAATGGCATCTTGAAATTTTATGCATATTTGCAGTGCGTCGTCCTCGGTCACGTGGCAAGGATTCGAGTCCTTTGTCCCTGATTTCTGTACCTGTCACAATCACACTTTGCGGCATGCTGCAGCATTGCAAATAACATAAATTAATATTTTTTCATCGAAGCGACACCCTTATTTTTTTGTGCATTTTATTTGAGGTTTTGTCTGTTTACCAGATTCAGAATCGCCGATGATGAGATTGCCAAAAGTTGAAATGAACGATTCAGGGGCGGTAATGGTACACTGAAAGTCACTAGGGTGGGAAAAGGATCTAAAATAATAGTAATTGTGTATATAATTGGAACAATGATTGATGCTTGTTGAAAGGAAAAAAACATGTGATGGATGATATAATTTGCAGCATCCAATTTAAAAAATACACACTAATTGGTAGTTGACTTTTTTTTTAAATGTTGTTTAGAAAGAAAGTTAAATTTCATTATATTCTATCAAAAGTTCCTTATTCGTGAACTTGGAATACAATATAAATGATAGAAATATGTAATATAAATGTTATGATGGAAATATCACAAGAAATTTAATATTTATTTTCTTATTTCTTTTAGAATACTTCAGTGCCATGAAATTACAAAAAAACAATTTTCTATATTTTTATTTAAATTAAATATTACTAAAAGTACACCCAAGACATTTTTAATATTTTCTAAAACATGTATTTTGATCACAAAAATTTCCCCCAGTGCAGGGTTGTCAAATATTTTGGCAAATCCTTTTAGCCTCCCACCTTTTCCTTTTACCAAATCGTTGGCACAAAAACAAATGGCACCCATTTCCGCTTAGGTTTTAACGTCTTCAAGACACGTGTCGGAGTCGTCTGCCTCTGCGAAAAATTGCCAGCTAATAAAAGTGCAGATTTGTCAGGGATTTCAATCGAAAATCCGCACCAGCCGATGAGGCAAAAAGAGCACAAATAATCGGGAGACAGACGGACTTTGAAGGGTGCGGACAGATAAAAGGCCAATTTAAGGCGGCACTTTCTGCCCAGGAAGGAGACGGAAATCAGGATCCCGGGACAAGGGACACGGGACACGGGACAGGGGACAGGGGCAATCTCGATGCTGGGACTGTCAAAAGCGAGTTGATGATTCGCATTATTGCAAATTGTCCGTGGGTGTCAACGACAGGAGACCGAACGAATGGCCACTTGATACCAAAGGGCAGAAGGAGAAACCCTTCGAGTTGGTGAGTATCTGTCACTTGGGAAAAAATTAAAAGTTACTGTTCCCAAGGAGATAGCAGTTCAATAATGGTGAAACTATTGCTAAATAATTGGTAGCAATTTGTTGGTAAGGGAATATTAAAAACACTCGAACAGGAACTAAACCAATTTGATTGTTGCTTATTTTTGAGTATATTTTGTGCTGTAATTTTTTATCGAATTTTTTCCCGTGTAAGTGGCACCAAGTCTATTCTGCCAACTGAGTTATGGAGCAGACGGGGGCGCTATTCAGTCGAGGGCATAAACCAAGGCATTAGACATAGTCGTAGGAACTGGCGAGCCAAAAGTTGATTGCTGTCAGCCATAAACTTGGCCACTCGCGTCTATTCGCATCCTGTTCCGATTGGTCTGGGCCATTAGTGTTGCCAAAAAAGAGTTTTAACTAATTTTGGCTATCAAATTTTAAGGTAAAAAAAAGGGAAGTTTGCCTAAAAATATAAATGGATTTTTAAGAGAATATGCTTTATAATGTTAGCAAAGTTAAAGGACCCAAAATCTTTACGAATTCTAAACAAATATTAAATTATATTGCAACATTTTTTCCACGTTTAAATACCATTTAAAAAATTGTGAAAAATAATTTTAAAATACTTAATATATCTAAGTGAAATAAATGACTAAGAAATTTCGTTTTTAGCCACAATACCACCACTTTGGCAGCACTGTTGGCCAAGGTGGCGCCAAAGGCTTTGATGTGCTGCGATGTGAGTGTCGCTCCTTCGTTAGACACGCAGGCGTTGATGGACATCTTGGACCTTTCAGACTGGACGGGAATGGCCAAGCAAAAGTGTCGCCGGCTTTTTTCGGACCCGGGCCAAAAAGGAGCGGACCGGCGTCAAATGGTGCTTAGCGTCACCCACTCTATGGGGACCTCGAGATCTCGAAACTCTGGACCCCAAGTAAGATTCAGACTCCGGCTCTCCATCTCCCCATCTCATTTGCATGGAAATGTGCGCGGGTGTTGGCCCAGCAAAAGAAAAAAAAAACCTATTGTCTTTCCAGTATGCAAAAAATATGCAAAGCTTAAATTTATGAGAAATTAAAGTAAATTTATTGCACTGCATTCGCCTGTCTTTCGAGTTTTTTTTCCGATTTTTTTTTTTGTGTTTTTGCAGCGGAGGGAAAATCTTGGTCTGTTGGAAAAACACTTTCTGCGGCTGTCCCTTATTTTTTTTGTGAATTTTTTCCTCTGCTGATTGTGTGATGGATGGAGCTCATATGCATGTTGTTGATAACTTTCTCTCAAGTACTGCAATCCCATAACCTTTGATCCCGCAAATGTCAGTGGGTTGACATTGACAAATCGCTTAATTCAGGAAAGGGAATTTATTTACCAAAGAAAAAAGAATAAATAAATACCAAACGAAAGAAACAGAATATTTTGAATTCTTTAATAATTTAAAATAATTATTTTTACCTTTCCTGAATACTGTCTAATCCAAGATACTTTTAACTGGGCGTCAGATTTACCTCTTACGATGCGCTTTATACGTTAAATGGGTCAGGAAAATAAATTTATTTACCAAAAAGGAAAAATATTTGTAAATGTTATTAATACAGAAATAGTTCCTAGTACAATCCCCAAAATAAATAACAGAATAATTCTAAATCTTTTGTAAAATTCTTTATAATTTAAAATAATTATGTTGACCTCTCCTTGAATCCAAAGACCGAATATTACCAAATCCCAGATACTTTTAACTGGGCGTCAGATTGATCTATTCCGACTAATATCACACTCTCCATAACGCTAACTGGGCCAATCGTTGTGGCCACACCCACCGGCTAATCAGTAGATAGACAAATCATAAACTAAAACCCAACTTCCCCCCCCTCTCCAATCGAACACCTGATGCAATTTGCCAACTGCTGAGCTTTATTTTTGGAAAAACTACATTCGACTGGGACCGGCAATCACAATTGCTTGGCAATTTCACACTTTCAATCGACGGGCGACCGGCGGGCATATGAATTCGAATACCAATTCGAATCCCGAGCATTAGTTGAAAATACCCAAAAAAAGAGAAAAAATAGATATATATATGGAGGGGCCACCACTGTGCAATTAACACCTCAGCGGCTATCTAAAATTATAGACACGGCTTTATGAGTGGACTCCGACTTCGAATCGTGGCCAACTGATTTTTCTACTAATTAATAAAGAGATTTTTTTTTTTGTTTTTCTTCGGCCAGCATGCAAATAATATAACATTTTATGGCCCCATACATGGCAATGCACTTTAATTTTGGCCCGGCAAATATTTCTATTTCACCTGCAGCCAAAAAAAAAAAAAAACACCAACGCGTTGCCAATTTTTATGGATCCTGTTGCTGCGCCCCATAATTCAGTTCACTCAATAATAATTTTACCTGGCCCAAAGAGTTGACAATAATTCAGTGGCAGCTGAAGTCGATTTTATTGATCGGCTTTATGGCCGGGGCTCTCTCTCGAAGTCCGCTAATTGATTTTCAATTAATTTATTGTAAACATTTTCGTGCGACACCTCTTATTTAGTGGATAATTAAATGTGCCTGACAAAAATTGCATTGCTTGCATTTTTAAATGATTTATATCGCGGCGACAATAAATCACCACTCAAAAGGCGGCGATAAAAATTAATCACAATAGTCACACTTTTTCGGTCACAAAATCACTGCAAAAATCAGAGCTGATGGCGTGAGTTAACAATTATTATTCAGGATTAATAAGACAACGATTTTATAAACTAAAACTATAACTTTGAGGGCTTAAATAATAAATAAGATGCTGTTATTGACTGAACTCTGAATCTAATTATGCGTTTCCACCATAAATATAATATAAGCACGAATCTTACAATAAACTTTTAATTATAAAAAAAATATAATGTATTTTCATTGTCTCTTCTAATTGTTTTTACCATAAATCTCTCGTAATGAGTGTTCTTGAAAATAACATAAAACTGTTTTAATTTGTACTAAATTGTTCCTTTATAAATTGGGTATCTTATAAATCTCTTTTTTTCGTGTTAATGTGAAACTTCTCTTTTAATTGTTATTGCCAACTATTAAGAAACCAGGTAAATCACGCTCCCACCACTAGGCCAAATACAATCACAGCATTAGGTAATCATGCAGTCTTTTCTTTATTTTTTTGTATTTTTCGGCCGATTTGGTCAGTAAATATCCTTTCGCTTCAGTTTTTTGGACTACTACCCCTGCGGCCGGGAGTTCAGAATCATGGCTAACCATTGTCAGACGACTCCGCTCCACTCACTCTGGCATATTAGTTTCAATTCATTTTAGTGTCCCGCTCCGAGAGTCCGTTGTCCGTTGTCCGTCTGTCCGTCTGTCCGCTGTCTGATTTCCTTGGCTTTGTTTGGTCGCGACGGGCGCCGCATTTGCGAAGTGTTGCCAGTCAATTGACAGTCCAACTGACAGAGCCGCCTGCAGGCCGCCGTCCAAGTCGAAGTCGAAGTCCGACTGTAGCTGGAGCTGGAGCTGGATGTATGGATGTGGATGTATGGATGTGGATGTATGGATGTGGCTGTGGAGCTTTGAGCCGGAGAGTCGGGTCCAGGACTTTTATGGTCGTCTGGCCGGGCATTGGGGCTTATAAATTATCTCAGCCTTCCTGCAGTCGGTGAGGATAATCTGGCTTTTTTCTAGCCAAATTTAGATACTAAAAATATTTATTTATCAAATTATTAACTTAGAAATAATAAAGGGAGAACATAAAAAAATTATTTTAGAAATGTATTTTCAAAGAATTTTGTATTAAAAAAGGTCTTCGACAAAGAAATATATATTTTTAATGAATATATTTAGATATGAGATATTATATATTAGATATAAGAGATATATATATGTATATAAAATATAAGATTTTAAGGCTTACATATTAAAATTGTTTTTATACTAACGAATAAAAATCGGTTTTAACGATGATGAAAATTCACTAGAGAACTTGCAACTTATATCTAATAAACCATCAGTAGAATTATTAATTAATATTATTATGAATTAAAAACTATATTTTTAGATGATACTCCTTTATGGTCTTCCAAAAATAAATTTGTAATTAACAGATTTCCAATATTTCAAATATATATCATTGTTTTTTTTTTAACCTCTACTTCTAGTAATAAATATTAAAATGTATTTAACAAAATTTAATTTACATACAAATATATATTTATCACTATTTATTTTACCATATTTTTTCTTAGCCAAAATGCCCAACACCGTGGCTAGCTTCGTTTTGGAGCGTCTGTGGCGCACTTGCCGTTGCCATTTGGAAATGAAAAGTGACTTGGACTTGGCTTCGGACTCTAACTTCGGTCGCATAAGTGTGTTTCTATATGGCCTGCTTATTACCTAATTTCATTTGGACCCCAAACCCGAGTCCGATTCCGATTCCGAGTCCGAGCCCGGTGCATTGACAGGCGTTTGCTCATTCGCCTCGTCGACCGATCGGGCCGATGGGTTCGATTGGCTCGAATTGACTTTGGCATTTTAAGTGCCTGGTTTTTTGTGGCATTTGCCATTTGGCCAGAGCCAAGGGTTAGAGGATGTTGTATATATGCGTGCGGGGTTTGGGTTTGGGTTTGATTCGTGCCCGTGGCCAGGGAGAGAAAGTTATTTCGGTGTCATCAATCATATTAAGTAGACGGGAATTCAAATGGGAGAGCCGGCAAAGAAATGAAACTCGGTGGGGAGTCGAAGGCTACATTATCAGACAGGAAGTTTGCCATTAATGCACTTAACATTGATTAATAATATGTGTAGTATCGAATTTATTATTTATTATAACTAATTATTGTGGATTTTTATGGATTTTTGTATTTAAAAGGATGTATTCCATTTGTCAACTGTATTTTGCTTGACAGGATTTTTAATCGGATGGAAGTTAGTTTTTGCAAGAAGATAATTGGTTTTATTTTATGAATTAATGCAGTTAAAATTGATTAATTATATGTGGAATATCGAATCTTTTTAATATCTAATTATTGTGGATTTTAATAAAGGATTTACACTTTATTCATGCAAGGATTTTTACTAGAACGGAAGCTAGTTTTGCAATTAAATATTTTATAAATCTCAATTAATATTTTACGTAATTTTTAAACCCCTCCCTGGCTAAGAACTTTCCCAGCTAATAAAAATGTTCATAATTACAAATTTCCATATGCAGTTTCATTATTCATTCCTGGCCTGCAATAGAGGGACCCGAAAAGGTTAAGTGAATGCTAATACCAAACATGATTTCTACTAGCCTTTCTGCCTCTCTGTTAACCGATCATTAAAATGCCGCGCATTTAGCCAAGCTCCCAACAAAGTCAACTGAAATGCTCAAATTAATTCATTTTAATAAATCGTAAATCCCAGAGATCGTGTGCCGGGCAAAAGCCCCAAAAAAATCGATTCTTCCGCATAACAAACAAAACCGTCGAATGGCAAACAATTTTAACAAAGACCAAAAACGCGCACACATGGTTTTTTGTTTAAGGATTTTGTTTTGTTTGGGCTTCCAGTTGGGGATGCTGTGCATCCCACATCTGAGTGGAGCAGGAGCTGGAGCTGGGGAGAGACCGAAACGCGAAATGCGGTTACAGATTTATGTAGATTTGGAGCATGATGCGCGGAATGAAGTATTTAGCTCTCCCCGCGCTGAGGTCAAAGTGAATCACGCTCCTGGTCATGGCATGACCATTAAGAGATTGCTCTGGGTTTCCATTTGGGCTTCTGATTTTCTTTTTGTTTTCTTTTTTTTTTTTGTAGAACGTGCAGCGGCATGCGAAATTAATTTTGGTCGCGATTTGGTAACCCCGAAAGTCATTTCCAGGCACCTGGCTGCCAATTAGCGTAATTATTAAAGATTCTATAAGCGGAGGTGGAGAAGGAGGAGATGGAGGAGTGGGCATTGCATTGCAGGAATTCTCTGCCCCACCACTTGGGTGCAATAAAAATCGCAATTTTCATAATTGCCACCACGGCAGATGGTGCAAAAAATGTCGCCTAATTGGCTTCCATTGGCCATTGGGGCGATAAGAAGCCGTCGCCTCCGGCAGTCCTCTCCTTGGCCTCCTCCTCCATCCATCCAGGCAGAACAATGGCCAGGATTGCAACAGGTTAAGCCAACCACATTATATGGTACTTCTGCGGCAGTGGCTCCCACTCTTCCACTTTTGTGACAATATTTCTGCAGCCGCAAAAGCTCTTCTATATCATTTATCAGATGTAAGTTTTCCTTCCATTGACTTTGGCATTGCCATTGGATTTTTCCCCTTGGTAGTTATGAAGGAAGGGTATCATGGTTATTAGGTGGAGTTTGTTATTTACAAATGAATTTTATATTTTATTTGAATTTTTTTTATTTTCCTATTTAGATATTTAAATAGAATTGGATACCCTATTTTATGAGGTATTGTTTGGAAGATAGCAACATTTGTATATTGATAAAAATATTATTTCTTGTAGTTTATTTGACTTTATTGAAATATAAAAATCTTAAAAATTGTACTATTATATAAATCTATTATTTTAAAGGGTATTCCCATCGAACATATCCCATGTGTGATATTGGCCCGTCCCCTGCCCCTGCTCCTCCTCCTTCTCCTCTTGGCCAAGTTTGCTGCCTCGTTTATTGCCGTTGTTTTGCACTGTGTTAACATGATCTTTTATTACTTCTACGGCTGGTTGGCTTTACTTTTGCCGGGTTTTGTGGTTTTTCGCTTTTTGCCAACTGGAAGTTGAGTTTATTTACCGCTAATAATGGTCATTTGAGTTGATATTTGGACGATGTCGTGGCCGTGATAAGACGACTTCAGCCCAGCTTCCGAAAGGAGCAAAAAGCAAATATGAGTTGGTATACTATATATATATATATACACATATGGGAACGGGACGGGATACAATTTGGTTGGATATTTGTAAAACGCGATTTTCTGAATTTGTTTGGCAAATTTGCGGGTTAATTGACAAAACACACCGCGAGACATGCGACTGACCAACGACCAGCGGCGTTTCGGTGTAGTCCAAAATAAAATACAAAAAAATAAATGCTTGCAACACCGGGGAGAACAAAACTCCAGTCCGTGGATAACTAATAAAATCATATATGCAACAAATAGTGGCAGACAAGCTGCAGACCCCAATGAGTCATGCAAAAAAATGGAAAAGCGAACTTTGTGCCCCAGACAGCTGTGCAGACTTTGGTCGAATTTGGGGCATGGTGCGGAGGGGTGGCAAGGTAGGAGGGGGGTACTTTGCCTGTCTGGTGCTACGGGGCGTGTAGTTAACGTTATTTCACTTTTTTGTTTCTTCTGTTAACAAACATGCTGAGCTCTTAGCCAAAACAACAGCCAACAGCTTCGAGTATGAAAATGTAACAACATGCAAAGAGTGGATGAAGTTGATATTCGGGTATAAAAGGTTAAAACTGCATAGAAACCTCTTTTAGTTGGCCACTATGAATCAGAGCTCGATAAGAGAGCTAAACGAGGATAAATATTTCAAATGACAATTTGAAATCGAATATATATCAATAAAGTTTACATTCGAAAAAAGGTTCATCAACAAAGTTTTTGAATGTTTTAATGAATTGAATGAATTTTATGACCACTTCAATGCATTTGTACAGTAATACAACTTAAAAAAATCCTTACCAGTTTATTTAACATTTTATAAATATAAAAACATTTACCTTTTGATTACCATTTTGTGATACATTTTTTCCCGCTATCTCTTTTCGAGATTTTCAATTTATAATTCGGATTGTATCGTGTTGCATGTAACACATGGAATATCGCCATGCATTAGGCTAATGCAGGAACTGCATTACATTTTTCACTTAGCCAAGTGTCCCTTGGGTTGAATGGGGGTATGCAAAGTGTCCCCCATAGGTAGTAAAAATTGCGCCTATTAATTTATGACATAATAATTCTCAAAGCGCAAACAAAGCCGCTCGTAAAATGCTGCCCGGCCACAGACAATGGGCTGCATTATGAGTGGAGTAAAGAGTCGAAGGAACCCACATGACCACGGGTGCACTCAGGGAAAAACTTTCCAAAATATTCCAATAAAAATTTGGGGTAAAAAATTACTTTTAAGCACTTCTAATATTGCTGGAATTTCTAGAAAAAAAACTATTAATGAATTAAAGACAATAAGAAAATGTGTACTTCAAAATTCTCAAAATTTGTTCTTCTAAGAATATAGAATATAGAAATAATAACTTTGGGATTATATAATTTTAATAAAATAATGAATTTTGTGATTTTTCAAAAATTAGTAAAGCTTAGTTTATTTTTAATATTTTTTAAACAATTAATTTAGCAATATTTACAAATATAAATGCGGGTGGAAATTTCACTAAGAATCTTAAACTAATTCTTTCTAAAAGCATAAAAAATTATCTTGGGCTTAATCATTTATCTCGTAATTTTCTAAACCAACAGACTAGTTTTTTTTCCAGTGTTTCCTTCCACCCGAGGGGGAGGCGAAAAATCACGGGGACAGCAAAAAATTTGAAAGACCCGACAAAAGGAGGGCGCCAGGCAGTTTCCTCGATTTTCCAAGTGTCCAATGCAGCTGTCACAGACCGCGCTGCCACTGCCACCGCGTGTCGTGTGGCAGAAATGAAAACGAAATCGCGGGTGCCAGTGCGAAATGAGTTGGGGCAAACGACATATATAGTTTTCCATAGCCCAGACCCATAGCCCATACCCATACCGATATCGCGCATTATCTGGCATCATAATTATCCCGCTGGTGTGACTCACGATCAGTCGCACAGTCCACAATCCACAGTGTCGGCGGTGTCGGCGCAACAATGAAAAATCACTTGCAATTTTGTTTATCAATTTGTGAAAATTATAAAAAATATGCATACGTTGAATATTTTGGCGAAATCATTTGTAAGAGGCCCCCGCTGGAAGTTCGCCCACGCTGCCCCGCCGTTCCGCTCTCGGCGGCGATGGGGCAATGCCAACCACCGCAATCACAACCACTTCGGAGCCACCATCACAGCAACAGCACCACCAAGATCGGAGCACCACCACCACCTTGTGTGGGTGGCTTTTGCCTGGTGACTCTTGGGCGCCAAAAAAAAAAAAAAAAGCTTTGCTCTGCTGCCAACTGTTTATGCAACTGTTTGAATAATCTTTTCTTCTCTTGTCTGGCCGCAAGGGTTAAACGATTCCGTTGTCATTCTTGCAACTTGCAACTTGCAACCCGAAGGCGGTGTTTCAGAACTAACCAGAAATAGATCGTTACAAATTGTTAACAAACTGAGTCAGCGTTTAGGAGATTGCTAGAGTTAATAATTATGCTCAAAGATTGGGGAAATAGAAATAATAAGTTGTTAATAACAACAAAAAATCGATTTTTTACACATTGTTTTTGGTTTTTAAGAAGGTGGTGATAATTGAAATAAAGGAACTAAAATGGTAGTTAAATATGATAATATTAAGCATCATATTTTATTTATTTAAAAATTAATGTTTCGTTTTTAAGGTGTAAGGATTTTGTAGAATTTATTATTGGTATTATATGCCTTTATACAAAATAATGGGGAAAATAATTCTGAGAAAATGTTCTCTTCTTATATTCCTTATTTGTTCTATATGTGGTGATTATTTAAATAAAAATAACAAAAATCCTAGTTAAATATGAAAATATCAAACATAATTTTTGTATATTAAAGTTCCGTTTTTAAGTTGTAAAGATTTTTTAGAATTAATTGTATACCTTATTACCAAATAAATGAAAATTAGTTCTACAAAAAAAAACAACAGTTTAAATCCCTAAATATCCATTTCTAATATGTCAAAGTAGTTGTTTTTTTTTTTTGTATATTAACAATGCTCTTTACAAAAGATCTTCCAACTGAATCAAAGATTTAACTTACCCACATAAAGAGCATAATAAATTTATACCAAATCAAATATATCCGCTTTGCCATTCGATACACCTGACGCCATTCGCTGAAATTAAATATATAGATAGGCAAACACTTATGTATCTCAAAAGAAAAATGCGTCGTGAGTCAAGTTTGGGATTTCTTGGGCTCCTGCAGGAATGATTCGCTGTCCCCAGAGTCCCACAATCAGCAGTGGCAATGGCAGTCACAGTCCCAGTCACAATCACAATCACAGTCGCAGTCACATTCACAGACTCATCCCCCGACTCCTTCGAAGGAGGAGAAGGAAAAACCATTCGAACACAACTTCTTCGGTTTGTTTCGGCTGGCAGCAGCAAACAAATATTCGTGATTCCTGATAACCATCGCATTTGGCCATAGTCGTCGCCGTCGTCTGCGGCTTTGACTCCTTTTTGCCTTCTTATTTTTTTAGGTTTTGTTTTTCTCTATCCGGAGAGCTTGTTGCTGAGTGCCAAATGCCGCTAAAATGCGGAAAGCTAATCAAAAACGCGTTGCCCTCAGACGCCGACTGCTGCTGCTGCTGCTGCTGGAGCTGCTGCTGGTCCCCAAAAAATCGAATTCAAACGAAATGTTTCCAAAGCCAAGTTCAATTGCCAAACAAATTCGCGTGAATGAGCCGGGCCAACAGAACACGGCAACAACAACAACTTAGATTTTTTGCACTCGAAAAAGAATGTCTCAAATTAAATCCATGAGGAATTAGAGAGATTGCATAAAATGGGTAAATATATTGCTTTGCAATAAATAATATTAATAAAATTATGTGCATTTGTGTTTATGTTTATTAAAGATATTTGGATCTATATATCTCATGCAATCAAATATACATTTATATTCAGTAAGATCTGACCGGATCTCGTATTGATTTTAAAACAATTTATGTAATCCAAAGATAAATTATTTTTTCTTCGTCTATTCAATAATAATATAATAATTTTAATAGACGTCTGGTCTCAGCCTTTTTTCCTCAGTAACTAAATAGATTAAAATATATTGGCTCTTAAAGAAAGACAACTTTTTGAGGAAAAAATTTAAAAAAAAATGCATTATGACTTTAACCTAAGTTTTTATTCTAAACTTATAATAGAGATTTTTTATAATTAATATAGGAATATTTTGTTTAAAAAAAAAACTTTGTGGGATGTCGTATTAATTTAAAAAAAAAAAGGTTTTTTAAAATTAATCAACACAATTAATTAATAGTATAAAATCCCTTACAAAATTAATTGCAGGGCCCCGTAGATCATTTAATTTAATGTAGTACAAAATTAGTTCTCATGGATAATTTTAAAATTAATTTCACAATATTTCAATAATTTCAATAAACACATATTAATTATCTAAAATTGATTTACAGACACTTCATACATCTTTTAATTTGTTTTTATACAACATTGGTTTTCATGTAGATTTTTAATCACTTCGCACAAATTAATTATCTAAAAATTATTTGAAGATTTTAAGATCTTTTTTTCTGACTGTTCCGTCTTGGCTGCTGGTATTTAGTTGGCAGGCAAATTTGGTAAATCAGTTGAGGGAGTTGGGGTAGATGGGGGAAAACATTAACCGTTTTGTTCGGCTGTTCTGTTCTGTTGCAGAGTCTGCTGTTGTTGTTGTTTTTCTTGTTGTTTTTGGTATTGTTTTGTTAGCTGCTTTTGTTGTTGTTGCAGTTGCTGTTGCAGTTGTTGCTGCTTTAGCTGGCGGGAGTGCTCCGTGTGACTTATGTGCGACATTAGCGCGACGTTCTTTGCTTAATTACGTAAAGTTTTTGGGGCCGTTGCCGCACCGACTTTACTCTGGCTTTTGGGTTTCGATTTGTTGTTGTTGTGTGTGTGTCGCTGGCTGCCTTTTTGTTGTTCGGTGTAAGACAAGTTCGTGTCCTGAGTCTTTCGTTTGGCGCTTGTTCTGCACTGCAGTTTGCAACAGGTTGTACATTGAAATTAAAGAATCTGTTGTGTGTTCATTTGCAGGGGTAGATATTTTTTGTTGTTGTTGTCGGGATACCTTTTAAGCGGTACCTGACAGCGCCCGGCCCGGCCATATCTCAATTTCCCAAGAATTCCGTCATTTACATCCATTCCTGCTCTGCTCCACTTGGCTTGGCGATTCTTTCAAAGCAAAAATAAAACAACCCAAAAATTAAACTGAAAAAGTTCCCAGAGATCATTAAGAGGGCATAATTAGCCGCAGCTTTATCAATCATACGCCAAGTGAGCCACAGCGAATGCAAGGTGTCTTACATTCAATTGCCAAAAAATACAAGAGAATACTCGCTTTTCTCACGCTCTATTAAAACATCATCAATCAGGTCGAAAAAGTATTTTTTTTTTTGGTTGGCCTTTCCGACATTACAAGAAACGGTCTGAACTAATTTCAATATTCTACAGAGCGGCGGCGGAGTTCAAAAGATTTTCGAAAGGCCGACAAGTGTTGGATGTACTTACAAGGAAATGGTTGCCGAAATTCGTTCAACCACAACAAAAAAAAAGCTAATTAAAATCCATTTAAAAGTTTCGGGCCCTACAAATTAACATACAATTTTTCTCAATCATATTTTTTTATTGTCCCCTGGCGATTGGCAATTTTTCATTGTGGAAATCGTTCACTATAAACCAAAATGAGACACTAAAGGCCTATTATTCATGGGCAAGGCAGCTAACTGGCAGTGTTGATAGATTGGCTGTTTTTTTTTAATCTAGCTTTAAAAAAAAAATGGAATAATTTTTGAGGTACAACATTGTATGTGTAAATTTTTTTAAAGCAAGTTATATTAATTGAAACCTAACTATGGTTAAAACCCAGACCTAAAAGATTCTTAGGAATTGTACACATTTATTACCCACTCAATTAATTATAAATAAATTTCTTATTACTATATATTTTATTTAGCACATAATTTAAGAAATTCCCATTCTCATTGAATTTAATTGTACATTTTCTGTAAGTACTTTTTTATACCCTTGCAGAGGGTATTATAATTTTGACCAGAAGTTTGTAACGCAGTGAAGGAGACATATCCGACCCTATAAAGTATATATATTCTTGATCAGCATCACCAGCCGAGTCGATCTAGCCATGTCCGTCTGTCCGTCTGTCCGTCTGTCTGTCCGTCTGTCTGTCCGTCTGTCCGTCTGTCCGTCTGTCGGTTGCTATGTAAACTAGTCCCTCAGTTTTAAAGCTATCAGGCTGAAACTTTGCACCGACCCTTCAATCTGTTGCAGTTAGTATATAAGTCGGAACGGCCGGAATCGGAACACTAGATCACGTAGCTGCCATAGGAACGATTGGGAAAAACAGCCATAAATTCGCCATTCTTAAAGGTTTTTTATTTATTTCTCGGTAAACTCTATTTAATAGCAATTTTTACATATCCTAAAAGTTTTATTAAAATCGGACTACTATATCCTATAGCTGCCATAGGAACTATCTGAAAAAATGGGTCATTGAGCATAACTCTGGTGTTTTTCAAGACAATTAATTCATTTTTGATAAAAACAGTTTTCATAGACAGTAAAGCCTTTTTAGAAATTTAAAAACCCAAAAATCGGATTACTATATCTTATAGCTGACATACAAACGATTGAACGGTTTAAAAGCAACTAGCCTGCAAGGGTATTCTAAGCTTCGGGTACCGAAGCTAGCCTTCCTTTCTTGTTTTTTTGGTAATATTTCGAATTTTATAATAAACTCTTACCATTTCATACATTAAATTCACCTGATTTTGCTACTATTTTGTAATCTGCTTTAAATGGGCTGCTCTGCTCCCCGGCAGCAGCTGTGAAATGTGATTTGAAATGAGCCGTGGCTATGACTTAATAGGCCGACTTGGGCTGCAAGTATATGGGGCCACCCAGTGGCCAGAGAGTGGTAAGAGCCGAGCAACCGAGCAACCGAGCAACCGAGAGCCGGTACTGGGATTGTGCAGAGTGTGGAGTGTGGAGTCAATAAAGGCGCCGTTGGTGGTCAAAATGTTGCAGAGCCGCCTCGCCTGGCCCGAGACAAGATCATTAAGGTGGCATATAACATGGCACTAAAAGACACAACAGACACTTGCCGCCATCGTCAGAGTAGTCGTAGTCGTAGGCATCGTCATTGCCATAGCCATCATCATCATCATCACCGCATCATCGTCGCCGGATTGGAGCGAAAAGCGCGAAAAGTACCTGTTTCGCATCGGGGATCGCTAGTTAGTGCAACTCCCAGTTACCAGTCACTAGTCACCAGTTGCCCAGTTGCCCAGTTGACCAGTTAGATGTTTTCCAGCTCCTGGCGCTGACACTTTTGATTGAATTCCCAGCAGCGTGTGTGCGTTGTTCCGACTCCAAATCGGATCTCCGATCTGCGGACTTCGATTGTAATCAACGCGCCGCGATCAATCAGCAGAGTTGGAGTCTCTCGGAGCCTCCTAACACTGGACAACGGCGCACTGCATCCACTCAAATCAATCCATCAAACGTATCAATCATGATGACAAGCTCGAAACCTGCACAACTGCCTACCCAGGGCACTGAGATTAAATTAGGGGGGATATTCAAATGTTTCTAATGGTAATAATTCTATATATGACTAATTAAATAGAGTTGGAAAAATAATAATAAATATCTAAAAAATTTAAAATAATTGGAAATTAGGTGGAACCTTTACTTTGTACTAAAAATATTCCATGGTTGAATAGTTAATTTGTAAAGGACTTAATTTATATGAATATTCAAAAAAAGGGTTTTGTATAACAAATACAAGCTATTAAAAAATAATAGTTTTAATTATAGAAAAATTATATTAAAATTGCTTGGTAACCAAAATATGTTTCCAGAGTTTTTTTGAGTCCTTAAATATTTTCTAAATATTTTATTTCAAAACCTTTTTAATACATAATTAAAGTGAATTGAGAATTCATAATCCCCATCCCATTAAGTTAAAAACATATGCATTAATTTCTTTCTGTTTTAACTGCAATTTAAATAAAATATTCGCTCAATCAATCTATAAATTTACAACCCCTTAAAAAGTTCCTGCAACCTTTTTTCTCAGTGTTGCATTTGGTGAGCCTGCCTGGGAAGAGACTTCTCTGCTCGTGACTCTCCACGCGTTGCCTCGTCGCCCATTAAATTTGAATAATCTTAGTTTTTATGTGCTGGACCACAACTGTCGTCGCTTGCGTGCCCAGGATGAGGATGAGTCCAGTCGGATGATGAAGATGCGGCTGGGGAGGATGGATGACGGAGGAAGAGAGATGCTGTGCTCCACTAAACGCCACTTGGCCACTGGGCGGGCTGAATGTCCCGGCTGACTGACTGACTGACTGTAGACTGGCTGATGGACTGATGGAGCGATCCACAACTCCCCGGGCCATCGTCTGATTTGAAATTCTAAAGTGATTTTGATTACTTGAGGTGTTGATGTTTTGACGTTGTACGTTGATTAGATACTCGCAGCTCAGCCAAAGCTTGTTAGATGCATGTCAGATGCAGTCAGTCCGGTCCGGTCCAGCCGAGATCCGAGCTGTAAGATCCGGTCCTGGTCTTCGCTCCCGCCACGGGGTTGATTATAATTTAATTATAAGCAATTTGTAACGAGTTAATGGGGGCAAACTGCACTCATTTTCGCAGGCAGGTGTGAAATGGCTTTATTAGCTTTAACTGCCTTTCCGAAGGTGGCGGAAGAGGCCTAATAATAGTAATAGCTGCTGATTTCTGCCTGCTGGGCTCAGTCTTTTTCTAGGAGGTTTTTCAACTGAATTTGTAGCTCTATGGATACCATTAAAATAGTAGTTTATTATATGCAACCCAAAACATTTTTAAACATTTTTATTAGATAAAAAAAAACTACAAATATATGTAAGAATTCCTAACTTTTGAAACCAAGAGATTAAAAAAATATATTTTTGTATTTCATTTGATTTTTTTTTGAGTATATAGATAAATACCAAAATACGCCATTGATAATTTATTGTAAATATCTACATAATTTTATTTGATATTAATATAATATTCTAATTTTAACTGTAACCTTTTGGAAATCATTTAAAAAGTTGTTTATTATATGCAAGCCAACAACTTTTCCAAAAAAATTTTTCAAATTCAAATAAATTACAAAAATTAATATGAATTCCTAACTTCTAAAACTAAGAGGGCAAACTACTATAATTTAATATATTTTTATTTGATTTGAGTTTGAATATTTACAAAAATAGATCATTAATTTTTTTTTGTAAATATGTACGAAGTGGTATTTAAAATGTATCTTGTATAGTTCTTTGTATGCAAACCTACGAAAAAAGGACAAGATTTTTTCCTAAATTCTTAAACCAAAAAAGGAAACAAATATATTTAAATATATTATTATTAAGCTTGGGTTTATTTAAATATAAAAATACTCCACTGATTATTTTTCATTCTTAAACCAAGAGAGTAAATAAATATATTGGAATATAATTTGAGTTTATTTGATTGATTACCATTTTGATTATTTTTTGTAAGTACCTACAAAAGTTGTATTTACTATTTATCTTATATAGAATTTTTTTGACTTAACTTTAGTTTCTCATTTGAACATCTCTGCTATCTTCAATCTTGGTGGTCTTTGGTCTGGTTAACTGGCTTTACAACTTGAAGATTGATCCATTAACCCTTTCATTAGTCAAAGTTAATGCTCTCTTACATGGGTGATTTATGAGCTCGGACTCGACATCTGAGACTGGCCGCCATCAATTTGTCTTTCACACATATCCCCGAGAACAATTCAATCTGGGAAGGGAAGTTATCAGCTCCGGATAAGTGAAGACCACCATACGAGATCGAAATGATTCCGAATTTCGATTTCGGCGCAGTTTCCATACGGAAATCATGTCACGGTCACTTGTCAATGTCCCAGCTCCATATTTGTTTATTTGCTCTTCTAGAACTTGGACTCTGATTTATTCTAATGTCTTCGCACTCAACATTTGTTTATTCCCATTTTCGGGGATATGTCAACAGTTTGGCTTTTGATTTTTTTCTGATTTTTAATTGCGCTGACAAGTCGCATGTGTGGGCCGAACTTCTAAGTACTCGCGGCAATTGTTTATAATATATATATAAATTTTGTTTTGTTTTTATTATGCCAAGTGTTTGCGTTTCGTAATTGGAACGAGAAGAAGAAAAAAATTGTCAAGAGGGTTTGGGTCTCAAGAAAGGGTTCCCCTCTTCTGCGGTTAATTAAAATACGAATTCGAGTCCGTTCTCCACTCGAACAAATTGAAATTTCAATTTCGGCTTCATAGAATCCCTTGGGCTCGTTGTCGTCGTTTCCACCTGTACCAGCATAAAAATATAAATAAACGCAATCGTGGACTTGGGCAGGGTCATGGCATAATATTATTACCCAACATTAAAGGCAAACGAAAACGCTCCTAAACAAAGTAGGAGGAGCAGCAAAAATACAAGGGAACAAAAAATAAAGGCCAAGTGCAGGCGAAGGGCGAGGCGAATCAACGAGATCGGTGCACGTTCGAGGCCCTAGAAGCCCGGGGTTGGGGTCTGCACTTGGAGTCTGGGTCTGGGACTAGGGACTTGGAACTGGGGACTGGGGACTGGGGACCTGATCCCTTAACCACAACAAAGAGCCACGGCAACAGGTACTTGCCACTCGCCTCCAGGCCTTCGGGCCATCTTCTTCTGCCACACCGCGATCCGAGAGATGCGAACCAATAATCCACGCACTACACACAATGCGATGCGATGCGGTCGGGCCGGCGGAGAAGATTCTATGGAACGTACAAGTCTCGGCTGAGAATCAGAAACGACTTCGTGCCACAGCTTTACACTGGGAGAAATATATATGAAAGTTAAAGGTACTTTGTGAATGGACATTAAGTTTAGAAATGTATTAAAAAACTGATCTTAACAATTTTTAAAAAAACTTACAATTTAATTCTTTGTTTTTTAACCATTTTATTGTGTATTTTAAATGTGCCTAATATTAATACATAATAAGTAATTTCTATATAATTTCAATTTAAAAATTTTAAGAATTTTTTTCTTAAATAA
>JAJJHY010003831.1:10485123-10497874 GCA_021224005.1 Drosophila setifemur | reverse complement strand
CCTGCCCCCTGCCTCCTCCCTCACCCCCTGGCCCGACCTCTTCGGGATTCTCATTTTAATGAACCGCCGTTCTATTTTTCGCTGATCTTTCGCCACTAATAGGAACGTGTTCACGTCGTCGTCGTCTTCGTTGTCGTCGTCGTCGGCTTTGGTGGCTGCCTTTTGGCTCAGCCCGTTGCCCGTTCCAGAAGTTGCTGCTCCTTTGGGCCAGACAACCAACAAACTGGAAGCCAACGGCAGCTTAAAATCTATGAGGACGCCTTACAAACTATGCTTAAGTGATTGTCAAGTTAGGCTTTTAATTTATCATCCATAGACAAGGCGAGAGTTGTCGCCGGCAGACTCGCCGGTTGGGGGCTAAGTAGAGGTTACGCTCGGGTTAGGTTACTTTTTTTTCCTTCCGATGCCGGGATATATATCTTCTAAGAGGTGGCTGGAGTATGACGGACTTTATACAAAAATGTTCCCAAAGAAATTGGTAAATAAATCAAAATTGGGAAGTGAAATATTTTAATTTTTACACTTCCCAACTTGTTTATTTCAAATTATCCCTAAATCAAATGCAATTTATAAAATATTTTTAATAATAAATATAATTCCAAATATTCCTAATAAAATTATTATTTTAATATATTTTTCCTAACAAAGAATATTCCTTTTTTTCCTGGGTATCCCCCTGTCGAATAATCCCCTAAAGGAAAGCCTTAACTTTTGCGGATCCACCAAGTGTTTGCATTGCATAATCTTTGTTCTGGGTCTGCTGCTTGGGTGTCCTCGCGGATGGGGCCCCTCATCCATGGAGTTCCACATTCCGGCATAATTGATTTTAAAGCGACTCTGGGCTAATAAATCGTAACTTTATCGCTTTTCGTTGTAAAATGTTGGGGGCTCTCTCTCCGCTGGTGGCTTCTATTTGATAGCACTTGCTGCTCCTGCTTTTCCAATAGTTTTTTTCCTTATATATATATATATCTTTTTTTTTGCAGCTTCAGCCTTGGGGGCGGCTTGAAGGCGATTGCCCAATAAATAATGATAGCGAAATGCTAGAAAAGCTTTTCACATTTTTGGCCCTTGATGGAGGGGAAGGAGGAGCAGCAGCAGGAGGAGAAGGAGTAGATGGTGGCCGGGGATCGAATACATTATCCAAAATGCTGCACTTGACGACGCCGAACAAATTTTTAGCTCGTTTATGGTCAAATGGCATGGCACCAGACACACCGGCTGCAGCTCCAACCCCAGCTTCAGGTTCAGCTCTAGCTCCAGCTCCAGCTCTAGACCGAGATGTAGGCTGCTCTACCTGGTTCGCCAATTATCCGTACAAGCTGCGGCTGCGAGCTGTTTTCCACACCCCCGACAATCCGACATCCCGACTTTCCGACATCCCGGCGACTTTACAAGTTACTTTAACTTGCCCGAATGTCCAGATCTTGGCTCTTGAAAGTGCCTCCCGGCCTGTTGCATTGTTGCTTTTGTCGCCTGCCTTTGTTTGTATTTTATACCCTAACAGAGGGTATTATAGAAAGCATAGAAAGTAGTTATTTGGGATTTTTTTAACATTTAAAAAAGCCCTTTTTTGCCAACTATTTTTATGCAAATTTGTTGTTTTTAGATTGTATAATATTTATTTAAAATATATATAAAAGGGTATATAATGGTTACTGGATTATCAGTCTAGTTCTTTGCCTTATACCCTTTTCCCTTTACCTTTTGTTTATACCTTTATTTATACCTTAGTTTATAACTTTATCGTACAGCTGCTATATCTGATATAGTTGGTTTAGTTCAAATTCCTTTAATTTTAATAATACAAAAATTGACCAAAAATATTAAAGAAGAGTATTAACCCCTCGGTTTGCTGATATTACCATGCTTCCTCGCTTTTTTTTTGCTCACCAGTTGCTGTTGCTATCTTGGCCAGCTCTTGTCCCAAGACTTTTATCCTATGCGTCTGCATTATCTGCGCTGTTCTTGTTCTGTGTCCTCCTCCTCCTCCTCGTCCCTGGGCCGTGTGTTTTCTGTTGTATTTTATCGCAAAAATACTACTTGAGTAGCTTTATGGCCCATGTTGGCCAATAAAAAGCTGACAAAACAATATTCCCCTCCTGCGCCACGAGTTCGCCTCGATGGCAATGTGTGCAAATTTTTCCCGATCCTCCGAAAGCCGAAACGAAACGAACAGAAAAAAAAAACAATATAGAAATATATAATAGAGGCCACCAAACGAGCGCACAAAATCTACATACAAGCTAATTTCGGCTGCCCATTTCCCAGAAATTGATCGAACGGTCTTTGTTATAGATAGGTGCTCATCTAGGAGGGGAATTGGGTATAATAGTAACCAAGTATTCATTCAATTTATATATGGTTATAAATGGAAAATGTTGGTGTTATATATGTTTAAAATACTATTGATTACAATTTATTTTACTTTAATGATTTTGGGTTTTATCAAGAATAAAATATATATGTTTTCTAATTTCTATATATTCAAGATATAATTTTGTATTTGAATTTAAATATAATATACAATAATATATATAATATATTTAAATAATTTAATTAATATTAGAATGGCAACACCTTTTATTTTCTTATTTAATTAGCTGTTTCAGTAAGTTCTATAATATTAATAATTTCTGTAGATAATATATTTAACTAAAAATGTGCAGTTTTCCATTCAATATATATATGGTTATGAAGAAAAAATTTTTGTAAAATTTTTGTATACAAAATATTATTGATTCCAATATATTTTTGTTTTCTGATTTCTAAGTTAATCAATAATTAAAAGGCAACATCCTTTTATTTGTTCGTTTTATTAACTGTTTCAGTACATGATATAATTTTTACATTTTCTGCTGATTATTTATTTGACTTATATTTTATCTTAAAGGTGCATTATTTAATATATTTTTTTGTGATTTCTATAATTTATACTTACAATTTACAGGGTACAACAGAGTTGACAAAATTCCCCCTTAGAAACCACCGAAAGAAGCTCTCGAAATCGATTCCCTATCGCTCCCCAGGTCGGATCTTTTATTAATTTAATATGCACGCCCGTTGTGCCAATAAAGTTGCTACATTTTACGCTGCCACCCCCACCACTCCTCTCTCCACCCCTCCCCTCTTGGCCATCTCCCCCCTTGGCTTAAGGCGGGGCAGCTGGGCTGTAGCCCAGATTCAGTTGCCCAGGCGGCTTAAATCAAATGGAGAACTCAATGTTTTTTAACTGGATTTTGGATTTTGGCTGAATTTGTTGGGTTCAGATTTTGGTGGAACAAAAAAAAAAAAGGTATAAAGGCGCCGGGTGTGGGAGATGGAGACTGAAGACTGAGAGGCTGAGAGAACAGGAAATATAATTTAACTTGACTCGAAAACGCGGCATGTGGTAATTAAAAGGGCAGAGCAGGTACCTATCGGGTGGGCGTGGCACCACGGTAGCTATTAGTTGAAAGAGATTAGCCTGATTCCAGTTCCAACATCTCCGGCCACAAATCAAATGACTTAGGCACCGAACTCGATTTCGGAGGAGGCGATCGCCTTGTGCGAGGAAAAAGTTCCCACCAACTTGCTGCGATTTTTGTTGTAGTTATGTCAATGCTAAAAACCGAATGACACAATAAAATTAATATACAACGAAAACAGCGATGCGGACCCAGATCTAAGACCATAAATAAACCGCTCTGTCGCGGAAGGGGTAGCGAAAAAAATAAAAATAAATATGAAAACAGCGCTTTTAACAAGTTCACCAACAGCAGCAGGTAAAAAAAAATTAATACAGCAAATAACTGGGGGCATCTCTCCTGGTCTCTCAATAGTTGCCCCCAAAAAACAAAACTGACATCCCTTCTGAATTTACCCTTCATGGGCACTGAGAGAAATAATCACCCTTGGGTTCTTTTATTTTGGGAAATGTTTATAAACATATGAAATATTATTTAATTGTAATTATACTCATATATAAAATATGTACATATTTATTTTAAATGTCAATTAACATTTGTTATTATTTATTACATATTTAATTCTAATTTTTGTTTCTAAAACTAGGGTACAGTAAAAACTTCAGTACTATAATTCATTAGAATATGTTTGGTGATCCTTGTACTTCCTCTTTCTGTGCTTTTTAATTTATACAAATGACTTAGCTTTTTTACCACATTTTTGCTGAGTGTACCCCCTATCGGGTAACACAGCTCCCAAAGTCCACTTCTTGGCTGCCAAAAAGATCAAACGCAAGACATGTTAGCGGCAGCTTTTGATAATTTTTTCCAACTCCCCGGCATTTCTCATACAATATTGTGTGTATTTGCTTTTTTTCGCCCCTGGATCTTCTGTTTACTTTTTTTTTGCGTTGCAACTCGCTTGGTTTTTGGCCACTTTTTTGCCCAACTGGCGCTCTGGCCATGGCCATGAGAGGATCCCTGGATCGGTGGATCGGCGGCATCATTAAATTAAAACGAAATTTAAACAATTTCACTGCAAAATTATACACAAGACGCGGTCCGGACAACCTGTCTTGGGCTGTCAGTCATCGAGGGACAGAGGGACAGGTTGATTACTGTTGAAATTATCACTGATTGTGATAAGCGATAACTGTGGGCACGTCATCATGATGATGCCCCTCCGGAGTGGCGGCATTGCTGGAGATTTCTGGTGCCCGGCATAACGAATTGTTACAAACTCAAATGGAGCGGCTCGTTAGTCCAACAAGTTAATGTGCATCGCATCGGTCGGAGTCGCCTTTGTGATATGTTAATAAGCAACTGCCACATCTGCCACATTGGTGGTGGCCACTTGTTTGGTGTTTTGGTTTTCTGTTTCTGTTTCTTTTTTTTTTTTTTTTGGTTATTTCCCACTCGGTTAGGCATACAAATTATAAAATTTGTTCGAGAGCCGAAAGCCAGTGCCAAACAAGTGTTTGCAACACCTACAACATCAGGTTCAGGTGGGAGAGAAAGTCAGGTGTGGAATGCAGCGTGGGAAATGCAAATCACAGGGGCAGAGGATTTTCTCAAATAATTGGAACTCCACCGAATAAAGGAGGTTAGCTGTCTCCCATCTCGAATCTCCGATCTGCGATCATCTATTCGTTCTCACACTTTGTCTGCTCCGATTCATAATCGCCTTCGAGTGAATTTCATTTGACTCACTCATCCACATAAATTAACACCAAAACTTAATTCTCAACCTCCAAATATGGCGGCTAATAAAGCGTATTTAGTGTCTTTTGGTATCGAAAACAAAGTACCCACCAATGAGACTTAATCTCCGGCAACGATAAGTCGTTAAAATTAAAATAACAAAATGCGGCAAAACAAAAAATCATATCAACAATTTAACACAAAGCAAAACCTTAACACCGAAATTATATTGGTCTGAGCCAAGTCAAAAGCGGCAGCCATCATTAAAATCCCCAATGCCATAAAAATTCAAATAAAAAATTTAAATTATTGATTAAGATCGACGCAACAAAATATTAAAACAACACAATATAAGTAGCCACATAAAAACGACGGAGATAAAAAACTGGAACAAAGAGAAGAGTCAAAATAAAACCAAGTGGAAAATGTGTGGCAGTGATTTTTATGGGTAAATATTATTACTTTTAAATACTCTTTTTTGGGTTTAAGAAAGGGAATTTAATATGTATTTAATATAATGAAAGTTTAAGAAGTAGTTAAGTAGAATTTCTTATTTAAATTAGTTGTAATTGGATTAGGAAGCTACCTATTGCACATTAACATTTTAATAAATTGAATGAAAAACTGACATCAAATATTTACTAAAATAACTCTTTTTAAGTAAACCAAACTACCCTCACAAATAGTGTATTTCATCTTTTCGAGGGAGTGACAATATTAATTTATTTAATTTATTTTAATTGCTTTCGGTGGCTTTCAGATAAAAGCCGCCCGTCTTTTTTTCGGGGTTCGGAGCATTCATAGAGCCATGGAAAATTCTCCGCTCCACTCGGATCAAGCTCAGCTCCGTTGATTGAGCGATACTTTACGAGGACGGACTGGCATTGTTGTTGAAGCTATTAAAAGATCCCATTGATCAAACAGCTGTGTATCAGGGATTTTGTTTTGTGTGTATATTTGTGGGATCTTCGACTTTGATTCGCTTTGAGTGGATTAGAAATCGAGTTCAGGGGGAGATGCGTCACACGGGTCGTATGAGTGATTTTTCGGGAATTCAAAGTGATTCGCAGGGAGTTCCGAGAATCGAAGGGCATTATTACTCACTGATCCAAATAGTGGCCCATTGTTTTTGCCCGAACTCGGATAGTCGAATAGTCAGCCCACCTTCGCTCCACAGGCAGCCCACTTAGTGCAGACAACATTTGCATATGAGTTCATTTAGCAGTTTTAAGAACTAGCCTCCTTCCACCAAAAACCAGGCAACCTCTTTCTGTTTAAGCCGGGAAACGTGTGCTAATTTACATGAGAAGAAAGATCGCATCGCTCCACATCCCCACCATCGACATCTCTGTTGTTGCACCCAAAAAAAAAACGGGCAAAAAACAGGCAAAGAACCGCCGAAACCTAAAAAATAAAGGAGGCAGCGGCTGGAAATTAAATCAAAAGCGCGATACGCCAACGTGGCCCATAGAGGAGGCCAAGTGGCCCACTCCAATGCACTCCACTCCACTGATGATGCGGATGCGGAGATGGAGATGAAGGTGCCCATATCCCAGATCCCCAGCTCACTCCATCGGCTGCCTCTTGGCGATGGCACAAGTGCAGATTGCCAGCATTAGATGAAATATTTATATTGTCTATATGAATTGAGCCTACGTCGTTGTCTGGTTATCCCGGCAGTCAGGCAAAAGTTCACTTCGCCCAGCAGGATGCCAATGCCATCCGATGGTCCAGCATCCATGCATGCCACATAGACTAGGCGATGTTGAGATACTCTCGGAATTAGTCCTTTTTTAGGGGGGAGTTTAATTACAATGAATATTTTAAAATTTAGGAAAGTATTAAGAAAATTTTTGAACTAATTATCATAAAAATTAAAGAACTATATATTGTTTTTTTAATTGATGGATAACAAATAAATTATTATTTAGTTTATTCCAAAATTTTGTGTAATTTATAATAAGATACATTTTAAAGTCTTATGTTTTATTGTGAAAATTAAATCTAATTGATAACCGATTGTCACGTTTAACTAAGCTCTATGAAAACCTTGATTACTTAAAATATTCCCACCATAATCCCCGATCAACCGACTTGTATCTAGCAGATACTCTCCCTGGATGTGGGGTATGAAAATATCAGGTAGCGGTAGCGCACACAAGTGTCCAGGCAAACGAGACTGAAAGATATGGAGACCATTTCAGCAGTCACGTTTTATTTAAATATATGCGCGTGCGGGCAGCTGCTCCTCTTTTTGTTTTTTTTGTTGTTTTATTTTTTAGTTATTTAGTTTTCCTCCGCATAGTTTTTTGGGTGCTTTGGGGCCCTGAGCGAGTGGCGATGAGTTGTCTCCGTTTTCTATCCTGTTGGCTACTGTTTTTTAACAATTTTTCGATATGAAAAAGTGACTCCAATTGACAATTGCCTGGGCCCCGAGAAATGGAAAATGGCAATGGTTGGGGGCGACAAGTGTGATAGGGAAAAAATTATGAGTCAAGATCTTTAATTGCAATTGCAATGGCAATGGCATTTGCAATTTTCGCTTGGCTTGGCAATTTTCGTGTACAGAAAATTTGAAATTTCAATTACTCGAAGATCACGCGCAATCAGCAGCAGTTGTTGCTGCTGTCTAGGTCGTTCCTGAGATGATTAACCATTTTCGAAGGCGATGATGCTCCTCTTCCTGGGTGCACATCGCGTGATGCTGTTTGCTGGGCCTTATTCCTTGGGTACTTTGCCCCATCCACTCAACAGCTGCCAAAGACCAAATTGCAATTGTTTCGCTGTTAAATCGCTGGGATTGCCGGGTATCCATGACTTTTGCAAGGGGTTCAAGCTACTCAATAGAAATATCTTTAAATTAAATATATTTCAGTTTAATTTAGCTATAAATTTGTGGTATATAAATACGTGAATTTCTTCCTATTTAAATAATAGTTGTAGTTGAAGTAAAATATTCTCTAATTTGAGAGAATAAAACCCCTTTTAAATTGAAAGCGTATTCCTTACTCCCTTTTACCCAGTTAAAAATTAGCTTACCCAGGAGTAACTTACCATAGTTTATTTTCCAAGTCGCTTTTTGACACCGTAGTTAGCCGGGGCATAATAATAATAATAATGGAGCTGCCCGGCTCTGAGAGGGCTAAAAAACAGGTAGCTCTCGCCCCACTCGCCAATCGCGGTCTCCCATTACATTTATTATTTATTAATAACGTAATTTATTGTTTCATGGCATTCATGTGAACTTCATGAGCCCCAGCACCACCGCCGATCGCCACCGTTCGCCACCTCCCACCACCACACCACCAGCACCACACCACTACCTCCACACCACCACCACTATACCAAACCACACCACACCAGCACCACATCTTCTTATTGAATTAAACGACGACAAGCACGTTGGCCAGCAACAGCATCGATTGCCAAACGGGGCATTAGGTCGTCGCCAATTGTTAGACGAAAAATTGGCGCTACTTTGGCGCGACGCTACCTTAGATTACACTTCAATGCAACTTAGAGATACTTTTATAAAGTAAAAAAATCAAAAATAATTGTATAAAAAAAATGGTATTTCCTATAATTAAATATACCTAAATATGTATACCTTAAACAAATTATTGTTTTACATTTTGTAGTATTTAACTTTGAAAGATTTTAATAAAAAGTTAAAAGAAATAGTTTGTATACTTTTTAAGTCACAAATTACAATATCTTTGCTATAAAAAACTGGATAAATTTTTAAAATACTTCCATAAATTGTAATAGAACTAAATACTTATATCTTTAAGAAATTATTTTTAATATATCTAGAGTTACTTTTTATTTTTCCTCTTGATTAAACTCTTCTCAGCCTTTTCAAAAACGGGATTAATAAAATTGTACCAAATCAAAGAAATTCATTTTGTACACATAGCTTCTAACCAAATATACAACAAAATATACATTTAATAAACCCGAAAAAGAATTCCCTAATAATTCAATTTGCAAAAACAAATATCTCCATTATTTACCAATTTTCCTTCTGTGTATAGTTCAACTTCCCCGCCCTCCACCGCCAACGCTCTTAAATTGCAGCAAAGATTCTAAAAGTTAATGGCCCTTCATAAATTTTGTTATGAAATATGTGCGCATTGGTTTAATATGCCAGCTAGGAGGAGAGCAGCAACCAAAGCCATAGCCAACTAACCAAGTGGAACGTAGTGGTCCAAGCTGCAGTTGATGGTGTTTTGGTAGTTCGATGGTTCAGTGGTGTCTCAGCGGTTTTCCCTGGAGAAAAGTTCTCAGCACCGGTGTGCCGGGGCATTTTCCTCCTCGTCGCTGCCCGGGAAAAACCTGGCAAGTGGCATGACAATAAAAATTTACGATTGCTTTTATGGATTTACGAGGTTTTTGTACTTGAGCTTCTGCCTTCTGCCTGCTGCTCCTTTGCACGCGCTATAATTTGACGCTAATGAGTGTCAAAGTTGATAGTTTGATTTTGGCAAATGGCATAATTGGTCATGGCCAGCAAATGGGTAGCTCTCTGACCGAGATTCATCCTTAATGGCCGCCCACTTCTTGGTAGATACTAGTCCGGCTTGAAGGGTTCCTGTCAATTAATCAAAGCCTTTTACTGCACTCTGTGATTTACAGTTTTTAAGCGAGTTTGAGTTAACAATATAGTATTTTTTTTAAGGAGAGGGAGTATTTATTACCTTTCGTGAATGTGGCTAAATAATTAATAGTTTTTAGATATTTTAAAGACAAATATAGTAGGTGGTATAGAGTAATTTTTAGATATATGTTACCTATTTATTTTGCATACAAAAAATATTTTTAAAGGTTTGTTGTCATTGAAATTAAATGTTTGATTTTCGTATATCAATTTTTTTAATTCCTTAACCACACACAAATTTTGTGTAAATGTAAATTGATTTTCGAATGAAATTAAAGAGATTAAATATCAATTTTTTACACTTACAATTATGTCAGATTTTCCAACTGTCCGGTTGATTTGTTATCCCCATCTCAACACGACACTTGCCCAACTTCTATCTCCAATTAACCGAATTGCGAACCGCACTTTCCTCCCAATCAAGACCAAGAGACCCTGGCGAATGAGCCAAAAGTGATCAGCAGCTGCCCAAGACGCTTTCACTCCTGGCCAAAAAAAACCAAAGCCCGAAATCAATTTTATGACTTTGCCGAAAAGTGTTCTCCCCCTGAACTCTGGCCCGGCATAAAGCAAATTTTCACGCAAACCCCAGACCCCTCAAAAACGAACCACAAAAAAATAAATATATAAAAAACCGAGAAACCATCCACTGACTGCATAATTTCACCGACTGCCGCTGGAATTGGTCGAGTGTGTGCCTGCCCCATTGTCGACGACGCAACTTTCATTGAATTAAACCCTAAAAATATGAAGCTTATCACAAATCAAGAAGCATTGGAACTTCATCACCTACTTTGAATGCCGGCTACCGCAGTCGCAGTCGGATGCGAAGATTGCGAATCCGATTCGGAGGACGGAGGGCTTCAGGTTTGACCCACTTATCCGGGCAGAATGCAATATACGAAGATATGTGCCGGGAAGAAGCCGCCAAAAACAATTTACCAATTTATGTTGAACTGCGCCGAGGCGATCTGATCCGATCCGAACTGAGTTGAGTTTCGTTTCGTTTCTCCAACGTCGTTGACTCTGAATCTCCGACTGGCAAATCACTAAATTTATATGTTTTCTGATTCAAAATATTTATTGCCAAACCGCGCACAAATCCAGAGGAGTTGCCCCCAAAAAGGGCACCAAAGTGTTTGCCTGGGTTTGTCTCTGTTTTTTTTTTTCTTCTGATTTTTTCAGTTTTATTTTATTTTTATTTTTTGTTGCTTTCAAGTCGTCGATGCGAAAAGGAAGTCCCGAAGACGCTGCGCTCAAATTGCCTGCAAAATGGGAGGAGGACATTAAAATTCACCAAATGTATTTATTACGGCACCAAAAACCCGCACCGCAGCAAAACCAAAAGCCGATGCCCACATAAAGGACGGAGGACTGACTAAATGCACTGAAATTCAAAAAGGGTTAATTTAGGTTTTGTACTTCAAAAGGATTTCATTAATTTTGATTACTTTTATAATAAAGAAAATACAATCATTTTTTTTTATTAATGAAATATATTTATAGTCAAGAAGAGCTATTATTTTACGTCCTATTTCTATCCTTTCTATTATTTAGAAAATAAAAATCTATCTTAGATTAAAACAAAAAAAAAAGGTTAGTTCAAATTTTGCACTTGAAAAGGACTTAAATATATTGATTATTTTTTTTAACTTATTTTTTTGTAGCAAATCAAATGCAAACAGATTATTTTCCCTTATAAAATAAATTTTTACAATAATCGAAATTAAATTTATTACATATTTTACTATATTTCTATATTTATTATTTCAATTTTTATAGCCAACCAAATGCAATTTGATTTTTTTCCATAATGAAATACATTTTAACTCTAGTAGAACTAATCAAATTAAATTTATTACATACTATCTATCCCCTTGTACTTATTTATTTAGAAAACACAAATAAATATTATAGATACTTATTTTTTCCGGTGTTCCTGTATTTGTGGCCCTGGGGTCCCTCTGGATCTTACACTTGGCATGGCGGCATGTTTGCAGATTGATTTGCTGCGCCTTCGAGGGAACCGAGACACTTGCCAGACCAACCGCGAAAAAGGGAGAGAAAACGCAGAAATCAATTGTGTATCTGTATTTGTGTTTGCCCGTTTGTGGCGTAGCATTTAGTGAGCAATCAATGGTGGATGGGGGTAAAAGATACATCCACACCATCTAGCTAGTCCAAGGAGCCTAGGATGGCAAAAAAATTTATTTCCACTGCCCCTGCAGCTGAATTATTTTATTTAAACCGACGAATTCAATTAGAGACAGTGACTTGGTTTTTGCGCCTCCAGTTGGATGAGAGGATGAGATTAAGAGAAGGGTGGAGGGCGGAGGGAGGCTGGGAGATGTGCAGAGGGGGAGGGGGATGCGGACTCATTGAATTTGCGTTGGCGCTGAGGGCGAATCGAAAATAAAGGTTCGGGTGCGGCACCAACTTCTCTTCACGCAACTTTTTGCACCGAAAGAAAATTGACTAAAATAAATTTTAAAAATTGGACGAAATTGTGAGTTTTTAGATAATTGAGTAAACATTTTTTTACAACTGTGGACATACATTTTGTGAGATTTAATTAATTTTATATATTCGTGAATCACATTTCCCAGTGCATTTTTAAGAACTCCTCCTCCGGAGACAAGTGGAACAGGATGGTCTCCGGCTTTGTTTCGTTAGTTCCTTTAATTTGATTTAATTATATGCGCAAGTTTATCTGGAGGCGTGGAACATTTCTTCGGCTGTGCCCACTTTTTTTTTGTATTTTTTATTGGAATCTTGTGGGGCATGCCACAATATTTCCACCTCCCGAAATGTGACGTATTTTGGGTTCGGTGCTCGGTGCTGAAAAATCACCGCTTTCGACTCTCATTGTGTGTGATGATCGTTTTGCTATTGTTGCCTGCTCTGATCTTGAGGAGTGGCTTGTTAAATTTCACTTGCATGTCGAGAC
>JAJJHY010003831.1:10404662-10476314 GCA_021224005.1 Drosophila setifemur | reverse complement strand
TAGTAAGGTGCGGCTGGGCTGTAGTGCGGAAAAACGGCAAAATCGCAGAGTCAACTGGAAAACGCGTTTAATTGAACTCGCTGAACACAGGAAAAAATTTAATAATCATTAAAATGATTTTAAAGTCTTTAAAATTAGATTTTAGGGTAATTTAAATATAAATTTAATTATTGTCTGTTTTCTTTAGACGTTTTCCATTTTATTTAATTTCAAATGCAAATAATGGTGGCAAATACTTCGATTTCAAAAAGATGAAGTGAAAAAATAAATATTTACCTCAATCATAACTATTTCCATATAACACGACTTTTTTCAGTGCATCTGCTGGCTGCCCACTAGCGCCATCTAGCTGCGTGCGGCTGAACTAGGAGCCGGCTGCAACTTGTTGTTGGTGATTTTCCGCGGCAGACCCCAAAAACCAAAAAAATCGATGATTCATCGCCGGGTTTTGTTGTTTTGAGTGGATTTCGCCAACTGCAAAAGCCTCACAAGCCTCACTAGACGGTTTTGGTAAGTTGTTGTTGTTGTTGTTGTTGTTGTTGGCGCTTGCCGCCTGCTGCTGTTGTTGATGTTGCTGGTTGCAAGTTGTCGGTTGCTGGCTGTTGGTTGCCGGTGACGCAGTTGCAGTTGCAGTTCCAGCTGCAGCTGCGCCAATTCTCCAGCAGCATTTCGGCGCTTTACGTTCAAAACAATTATTATTCTGGCAATTAATTTTGATTTAAGCAGCGATTTTCAATACGTTTTCATACAAATATATATATATAAACAGCTTCATATATATATTTTGATATGGATATGGATTTGGATTTGTTATTGTCGAAACCCCCCCGCTAAGTGGGAGCCACTTTGAATGTCTCGATCTTTGGGGATTTCATCTGATGGAGCCATAAATAAGCGACACCTACGGAGCATTTCCGAGATTGCATCTCAAAGATTGCCATTCGATGAACACCATGAAAATCGGATTTAGTTTTTCTCTTTCTTTTTTTATTTATGAAAAAAATTATAAATTAATGCATGCAAATATTTACACGGCTTAAATCATAAATTAAATTATAAGATTAAGTTATTTAGTAAATTATAAGTTATATATAAGATGGATTTCAACAACAAGAGTATATAATACAAGGAATTGTCAACGTTAACAATCTGCAACAATGGTGGAATTAAGGAATTAATTTATAATAATAATAATTATAATAGTTTATAGTTTTATATAACTTATTATAAATAAATAAGTGACCCTAAGGGGGCAATATAATTGCCCTGACTAATTTTTGGCACTGACATTTCCCTGACTTTGACTTTGTTCTATATATATATATATAGTTATCTGATTATATATCTATTAGTATATGGCTTGTGTGTGGTTGGAATACTCCCCGGACTCCACCTCCTCCTCCCCGTTGCTACTACCCACACTGCCGGCGTAGTACATCTGCTGCCCCTCCTCGTAGTCCTGGAGGTGCTGTTGCAACTGCTGCTGATCGAAGCCAGTTCCGGGTGCTCCTAAATTGGAGCCACTCCCACCCTGCTCGCTCTGGCAGCCGCTCTGGAGGTGCTTGGCCAGCAGGGACATTCGCGAAAAGGACTTGGTGCAGGTGGGACAGGAGTACTTCTTCACATCCGAATGGGTCTGCATGTGGGCCCGCAGATTAGAGCGATCCGCAAAGGCCCGATTGCAGTGTTGGCAACTGAAGGGCTTCTCTCCGGTATGGGTGCGGATGTGTCCCTGGAGGAGCCAGGGACGGGAGAAGGCCTTCCCGCATATGGGACACTTGCAGGGCAAGGTGTGCGTGCGAATGTGCATCTTCAAAGCACCCAAGGAGACATATGTCTTGTCGCAATTCTTGCAACTGAAAACCTTCTTCACCTGGTTGCCCTCGGCGGCGGGGCAATGGAACTGCTGGTGCTTGGACAGTCCGGAGTAGGTGGAGTAGCTCTTCCCGCAGTCCTGGCAATGGTATCTCGGCACTCCCACCGGCTTCTGCATGCTCTGAGCGGATGCTGCATTTGCAGCTTGGATCAGGGCGGAGGCCTGATCCGTACAGAACTCCGTTTGGTCTACGATGGGCGCAGATCCTCCGGGCTGACTCCGGATGATCTTGTACTCGGTGCTCTCGTAGGCATGACTCTGCTGGTGCTTCACCAATCCCGCATAGGTGGCATAGCACTTGTTGCACTGCTGGCACTGGTAGTACAGATCATTGCTGCTCTTGATCTTCAGTTGGTTCGGGTTCTCCTGGTTCTCCTGATCCTCCTCCATGTCCTGCGGTATCGGGTTGTGCTGCATCGGGGCCATGTGCTGCATGCTGAGCAGAGCCCTGGCCACATTCTGCAGGTTCATGTTCTCACTCAAGACCCTTCTCTGGGACACCGAGAGATCCTGGGGCTCGGGAACAGGAAGGGGTGGGGGCGGTGGGTAGTACATCTGGGGAGGGATGGGAAGGGATGTGGGTGTGGGAATGGGAATGGGTTCCTCCTTGATCGGTTGCATCTTCATGCAATCCTCGTACTCGGCTATGCTCTTCATCAGGTTGTTGTTGTAGTTGCGCAGGGGAAAGCTATCCTCCGCCGGGGGTTCCACCTTGATGATGGTGTTCTCCCTCACATAACTCAGGGGAATGTGCTGCTCCGGTTCGGGTTCGGTTTCAGGATGAGCTTCCATCACCTCCTCCTCCGGCGGCAGTTCGGATTCTCCATAACCCAGACGCGCCAGACTCTTGGCGATCTCCTCGCGGGTGAAGACGTCGGGAAAGGCGCGGGCTATCTCCCGGGTCTCCTCCCAAATGCGGCGGGCCAACTGCTCCTTGGTCTGACTCATGGCGGCATCGAAGCGACGCCGCATTTCCGGGGGCACAGCTTGGGGATCGGGCTGAGCCTTCACCGACCAATGGGGTTCCAGGGGCACGGCAGCAGAAGCCACACTCAGATCCACGGGTCCCTCATCTGGTGAAAGGATTACTCAGGTTAGTTTATAATCCGAAGAAGAATCCCCTCCAGAACTTACCATGACTCAGGTGATCCTCCTGTGTGCACTCCTCCTCCTCCACCATTATCGGACGCTTCTTGAGCGGACAGCGGCTGTACTTGAGTTTATCCATGATTTTGTTTGGGAATATATATATTTATCACTGATCACCGATCACCGATCTCTGTTCTGTATTTAATACCGATCTGCAACTGAAATCACTGCTCACTCATTCGCCTCGATCGTCGGGAGTTCCCTGCTCGAATGATGCAACCCGGCGAGGATCGCCTCGGTTTTATAGACTCCCTACTCCCGATACTCCGATCAACCCCCAGGATCGGCAGGACCAACCCCCTTTTGGCAAAAGGATCTTTGCCGTTTACCTACTTCCGATGTCCGATGTCACGCGGGGATTCTGTAAACCAACCCTGAATCCTTACCACGAGCCACAGATTCATTCAGCGATCGAGCTGCACAGCTGCAGATACAGATACAGATACAGCTGCAGATCGGCTAGGAGAGGGAGAGAGGGAGATAGATAGAGAGAGGGGGGGGGGTGAGATCTGCAGGGGTGAGAGGGAGATGGAACGCAGCAAATCAGTGTGTAAAAAGCGAGCACGTGCCATGGGCCTCTCTCTTCCCACTCTCTCTCTCCCTCTCTCTGAGCGATCGCCACCAGCTGCCTCTCAATTGGAACTGCCTGCTCTTATTTCCCCTGATTTGTATTGGTATGGGTGAGAGGCAGCTGCTGGTGAGCTTATTACTGTTATATACCCAAGCAAGTTTCTTTTCCGCCTCTCTCTCTCTGTCTCTCTCTTTGGCAGCAGGTGAGCTTCTTGGCTGCTCTTTGGAGCCCAGCTAAGAGAAGCTTTTCCATGCTTAGCCCCCATCTCTTTGGGGGCTCTCTTGTTCCAGCTCTCAATCGTTCCACGATCGCTTAAGAGATCGCTTTTTCCCGTGGTCTTAAGAGGATCTTTCAGCGATCGTTTGGCTAAGCAGCTTATTTCGCTTTTTCTTCAGTTAACAAATAATGCTAAGACGGGCTCAAGCTATTGGATTTTCCCACTGAATGCATTCTACAAAAGATCGATGAGTTAAGAGATTTTCCGGGGAATTGATTTCTTTTACTGATCCCACAAACTTTCCAAACAAATCATAATCAAAAGTGTTTAATTTTGATCTTTAAGGATGATTGCAGATTGATAATCGAAGTTGATAATGAAAATGATGTTTCCAAATTAACCAAAAATATCTGAAATTTATGCCACAACAAATTATAAATTAATTTTATTTATGTTTAAAGAGTAAAGTTTTCTAAGTTTAATATTTTCAAAGTGTTTTCTAAAATGAAATTAAGAATTTAAAGTAATTATATTTCAAAGTAGCTATTTCAAATAAAAAAGTTCAAGAAAATCTTACAAAAATATCTCCGCAAATATATTATTTCTATTTTACATTTCCCAACTTTTAATATAATTTTCTAATATATTTAACCAATCCCAAATCTTTATCTTCTAAATTCCTTTGGAAAACTATTTAACGGAAATGGTTAACCAATTTTTATTACCCATCTGCAGCTCGTCGGCTTTTCCAGAGCTTTGCTTATCCCCGAAAGAATTCCCCCGAAGCTGTCAATAAAAATTACAATCAATAAAAAATCTCGACTTGAAGTAAACTCTTGGCTTGGCTTTCCAATTGATCTCTATCGCTTGAGGATCCTCTCCAACCAGCCAGCTGGCCAAATATGAGCACGTGACATGGCCAGGAACAATGCAATGTTCCCACTCAAAAAAATAATTTATTAATCACGGGAACAAATAGCGCGCAGATCTGAAGGTAAATCAACCTTTTCCACCTTTTGTTCCGGCCCCGTATATATATATAGTATAGGTGCAGAATAAACCCCTAACGGCCATGGTATTTCAATTCCCGATATTGAAGGACCTCGCCAGATGTCAGCGAAACAACCTCCACTTCCACCCCAAAAAGGGGCACCTGGTTACCTGGTTACCTGGTGCCGCTCCTCAGGATTGTTTTCCTTCCTTTGGAATGCGCCAAAATCCGAGAGAGAGTGAGTGAGTGAGTGGTACGTGCAAATCTACCTGGCGCAGAATTCTCCACCCCAATCCAGACAACCTTTCGGCAGGATCATGGTGGTTATAATGGTTATAATGCTGCTGCTGCTGGTGGTGGTGGTGGAACTGCAGTTTTGGACGTTACTTTTCCAGGGCCAACCCCTCGCGAGAGCGTCTTGCAAGGAGATCCCTGTACCCCTCCTCATCCTCCTTCTCATCCACATCCACATCTGCCGACTGTGACACGTACCATAAGGAACTGATTTCGTCTTGGTACGAGTCCTTGTTCCTTCTTGAATTATTTGGCGCCAAAATCCTGTAACGACCGGTGTGTGTTCATCTGGGTGAGTTCTATTTTTGTATCCGTGATCATTGTAATGCTAACAATGCAGATTGATCATGGGATATAGATAGAAAAGTGCATTTGAATTTTAATTAACTGCAATGGTAATGATTATGCAACGCATCGGATCATCATTAGATAAAGAATCTGTTGATTAATGAAGAGGATTTTCATGAATAAATTATAATGAGAAATGAAAAGAGAAAAACACATAAAATTGAAAAGTATATTTATCACACAATTTCATTAAATGAAACATACAAAATAAAAGATAAAGCATTAAATAAGAATACCATTTTTATACATTTTCAGAAGTAGATAATTGATAAATACTTAAAATAATATTTAAACACATTTAAAACAGACATAAATTAATTGCAATTCGAAATTTATTGATTAATAAAGAGGATTTCCATGAAAACATTTATTGAAAAATTTAGAGAAAAATTCATATTTTGTAGGACAATATTAGTCTTACTTTTTCATTAAATGAAATATACATAATAATAAGTATATCATAAAATAAGAATGTACATTTTTAGAAATAGTGTTTCGGTAAATAATTTTATTTAAACTGAATGTTGTGTGTTCCTGTTTTTTAATATTGTGGTAAAACTAAAAATATATGAACAACGAACAAAGATACTTCAAAACATCTACAAAATATTTCAAAATTACTGAAACTTGTAATATAAAATTTCTCATAAAATATTTACAGGACTAAAAATGCATAAAAACATTCGTATATCCACATTTAACTAAATTTAAAGAACGTAAATCCCAAAATAATTACAAATAAATAATACGAAAAATTCATACTATTTTCCAGTTCTATCAAAATTGATACCCCGAGGATATTTCCTAATCAATCATCCCGAATAGCTCAATCAATTTCAACTCTAATTGTAGACCATCTGCCGAAGTTCATTCGATTCTTTTGCATGTGCAAATTTCACCTACAAGACTTCTTCTTAGGTTTTTCTTTTCTCCACCAACAACGCGAAGTGCCATCAAACCTTTGCCGGGAAGAAGAAAAGCTAACTGCACATCACCTGGCAGGTAAACCGCAAACGCTAACTGTCCCACACAGTTTGCACCGCTCCACAGATCCACTGCTCCACCGCTCCACAAATCCCCAGCTACAGCTCCACAGCTGAGTGCCTCACTTCAAAGTGTCAAACGACGGCGCAGAGTCGCATAATGAAGTGCAAAATGTCATTAATTTGCCGCCGTCAAGGTGGCATTGCTGCGAGAGTATCTCTCAGTGGAGAGTATCTGCTGGATGCAGCTGCACCCGGGGCAGCACCCGGGACAAAAGAAAGTCGGGCGTTAGGCGAAGTATGCAGAAATCCAAAACGAATCCGATCCAGGTTGCTGTCCGCCGGCTGTCCGCTTGTTGTCCGCCGGCTGTCCGTCCGCTTGCTGCCCGATCCACACGCCGCCGACTTTTGTCTCACATTGTCACGAGTTGAAGGTTTTTCAAGCCACTGAGCAGACAATGGATAATGGATAATGGATACTGGATAATGCCGAGAATACCGGCCACAAACACAAAACAACAAAAATGCGCCATGTCCATGACCAGGCCGAGCTGCAATCAAAACAAGATCTTAGAACTATTGGCGCCTGATACCGACGGCTGCACTCGGAGAAAAATTAACTAATTTGGATTTTTCTAAAGTTTGAAAATAATAAAATCGGAGATATTTGGTTATACGCCAGATAAAGTAATGTACATTCTTTTGTTCTTAAAAATTATAAACATTTATAGCCTAAAAATATTATAGATATATATATGTTATTTCAAATTTTCTGTTAATTAAATAAATGTTACAAGAACTATTTTCTAAAATTGTTTGATATAAATCTTTGTTTAGTTATATAAATATCCAAATCCAAATTACGCAGAAAATGGTTTACACAATTCTCTGTAATATTTAATTTAATTAATGTTTCTAGAATTGTTTGAAACAAATATATTTATAGTTATAGAAATTTCTATATCCACTTGATGTAGAAAATTATATGCACATTTTCAGTAAATTAATAATATCTTATTTTCTAAAATTGTTTAACATTTGTTATTCAAAAATCTTTATTATAAAAATTAATTTTTAATGTATTAGGATCAGTTTCCATTGCATAGCTCATTCCCAGAACTCCGACCGGATAATTTTTCCCAGTGTACAGGTCCAGGTCAGTGAGCATAAACGCCGCTTTTGAAATCGGATACTATTATCGGGCGGGTAGAACACGGTAACGGTAATTATAATCGAATAAAAGCAGACAACAGTCTGAAGCTTCCGACGCCGCATAAATTAATCGGAGGAGCTGGAACTAACATAGAAGCTACGACTATAATTCAAACTAATTTGTTTTATTGACAGCGTGTGCGCTTTCGGTTCTCGTATCTCGAAGATACACGTAAGATGAGTGGACCAGACCCACCGCACACTCACAAATTGGTCAATTATGTGGGGGTCCAAAAAAAAAGTTGGGGACTGATCTTGGCCTGAACTTGGATTGGGACTTGGACTGGGACTGGAGGCCGGGTGAGGCGTGTTTCATTAGGCGAAGTGACAATAAATTAGATTTCGACTTCATCGCCACTAATTAAAATGCGCTCTTGGCCGCTCCTGAGATATTAATCGGCTGGGAAGAAGCTTAGTCTGCGGTCGGCTATATTATATTTAGTATTTCAGTTTTTATTTTGGCCCGAAGACCACCCGCCTGGCATTGAAAAGATAGATAGATATATAGATAGTTAGATCGACGATCGGAAGCTTTGGCGCTCTCATCTCTCCCCCCACTAATAATCAGCAGCTTGTGATTTTATTTTCATAAATGAATCACGATAATAAATTGTTTATGTATCTTTCGGTTTGCTTCGACTTCATGGGAAAAAGAGATTAGCATCAGCGTTTATGTTAATGCAATGTTGAGACATCATAAAAATGAAATATTCGCCGCTTTATTAGATCCGATTCCAGCAAAAGCTGAATCACTTGCAAATATGTTTGCACATCCGCACATCTTGAGATACTTTTTTTTTTTTTTGATTTGCTTATCAATGGCAAACATCCTTTTTTTTTGGGCAATCTGAAGTTCAAGTTCGGCTCGGTTTCGTTTTGATGGGTTTAATGCACTCGGAGGGTACAGGAAAATATATACAATCACCGATAACACAAATGATTGTTTAATAAAATGTATGTATTTGTTTTTTAATATTTGAAGAAATTTTACCCAGAAAGGTACTTTGAGAATTTCAATTCAATTCGTATTTTTAACAAAATTAGTTCTGGCTTTTCAATAATATCTTAAATGTGTTTTAAATAAAACATTGAAAGTAAATTTATGTTTAAAAACATTTCCTGATTACTAAGTCATCAATAATCAAACAATTATAATCGTTTTTAACACAAATCGAAATATCTTCATTTTTAATTATCATAAAATACTTTTCTATAATTATTCTACTTCATTTTATTAAAATACTATTTATACCAAAGAAATTATAAATACAAAACATAAGTAAATTAATAGCATTTTCCCATATTGGCCTAAATGAATATATATTCGTATAAACATAAAAAATTTGTTTATTAATATTTGGAAATATTTTAAGCAAAAATAAACTTCCAGAATTTCAATTAATTTCCATAAATATTTATATTTAATAGAATTAGTATTTGCTTTTCAATAAGAGCTTATATATATTTCCTTAAAACATTATTAAAAAATTTATATTTGAAAAAATTTCCTGATTAGTCTTCAATTATAAATTTCACTATAATAGTTCCGAACTATCTTCATCAATTTTAAATTAGCTAAAATTACTTTGCTATAAATGTGCTACTCCCTTCAATAAAAACTAGCATTAATACCATACCAATTCAATATATAAATAAGTAATTTAATAGCATTTTCCCATATCGACTTTAATAGATATGATGACCACTCCTAGTTCTAGACCCAGAATGACCCCCTATGCAGGTCAATTAATTAGGACTCATTGAGTACCTAACCTTCGACATAACTATTCAATTATGGAGTGCAAATGTTCCCATGACCGTCACAATTTACACTTGCAAGGACCTGAGAAGAGCGAAAGGATGGGGGAGGAGGGGGAGGATTGAGAGGAAGAGGGTGGTCAGGAGCACAGCCTCTCCCCCGGGCCAGGACTCTGGCCAATAAATAACTTACCCACGCTCGCTCAGATACGGGTTCCGGTTGGATTTCACTGCAGGAACACCAGGATCAGGGGATGATCCCTTCCTGGCATTATTTGTTATTGGAATCACGTGACAAGTTGCTGGGGTTGGCACTGGCTCTGGCTCTGGACTTTGGGCACTGGGAACCCGAAACAGAAATCATCCCACGGGATTCAATTTATGCGTGTTTGAATGTTTTTGATTGCGCGTTGCTAATTCAAATAAAATTCGACTGCTCCTGCAGTTTATTTTTCCTCCTCGTTTTTTTTTATGTGGTGAACAGGAGTCAAGTTGCGTGCTGGTGGTTCTGATGGCTCTGGTGGTGCAGATGGTGGTTGAGGTGGTTCCCTGCAACTTCAGCTTCATTTGGCATTGTTTTCGTGTTTTTGTGGGCACTCTGCTTTTGTGTAATCCAATGCTTTTATTTTTTTTGTATTTTGTTGTTTTTGTGGGGTGCATCAATTTGGCTGACAGCTTTCGCCTGTTTTTCCCGGTAATGGAGTCAACAGCATTGTTCTCCCCAAGGGATTCCTAATTAAACAAATTAAAGGCAGTGAAAACCCTACGTTGTTTTTTTGGGCAAAAAAAGCGGTGTTAAAACGGCAGCAAAAGTCGCGGTAATTATTACAAATGATTTTCGATTTATATTTTATGCTAATTTTGGGACTCTCAAAAAGCAGCAGCAGCAACAGCATATTCGAGCTGTCAGCATTGTATTTACATAAATTTGAGCTATGAAAATGTTTGGAATTATTGCCGCTCGATGGCATGGAATCTTCTCCCTCGATCCATGCACCTGAACGCACCTCTCACACTGCCCCCCAAAAGATTTCGGTCTATAAATACGAAACGAGGGGCCGTATAATTGATTTATGGCCAATGGATTGCCGCACGCCCAAAATCGGAGGGTCTCCTAAATTTAGACGCAGCTAAAACAACTAATTTAGCTGGATTCGATAGCGTGTTCTTCAGTTTTGTCACGTTCATGGGCAAATGTTTTGCATGATCACGGGGAATGGGAATGGGGAACGGTATGGGGAACTGTTCACGGATGCCCCCCTTGAGAACGTGTCCGTTTGTTTGTTTTTCTCGTGGGGATGGAGGATGGGGAGGGGGGGAGTGAGCCCCTGTCTCTGGCACTGTCACAATTGACACTGACAATGCGGCAGGTACACGATCCCATCTCATTCCCTTCTGGATACGCGGGGATCCGTTCCGGAGACGTGCCGTTAAGTTGTCAGTGGGTGGGACTCTTCGATTTCCATGTCAGCCAGCTCCATGTCCAACTCCAGATACAGCAACAGCTCCAGGTCGCCATCTCCATCTCCATCTCCAGTTGCAGTTGCAGTTGCAGAGTTCCAGAGCAGGCGCACCGAAAGATTAATTGAACGTGCGCCAGCAAGTTATTAATCTTCTAGAGCTTAGGTGGCGGGAATGCACTGGAAACAAATACTGGAAAAATCTGGGAAAATTTAAGGAGCTTAAAAATAATTGTATTCCGAATTAAGAAATATTTACTATATGTTTTATTAACACAGAAATGAGAAATACGAAATTAGGTTTTTGAAAGGCTGGGATTATGAATTATTTTATTTTATTTGTTGTACAATTAATATTTTTAATAAAAATTTAAGCAATTTAATATTTAGTTTTCTCCTGTAATTATGTCAGAATTTTTATAAAATTTTTATCGTCCAAATGATCCCTTAAAAATCAATCATCAAAAATGTTGATAAACACAGAATATAATATTTTACCAATCTTTAGTAATTGAATTTAGAAACCTCCCACTTTTTTTTTTAATTTCATAAATTTCAATATTATTTCTCAGTGCACCGTTGGCCATTGTTTCTAAAATATTGTGTGCACTTCCCTCGCTGCGGTGTCAGCTAATGGGACCCGCCACTTGAGCCTTGATTATCCATCCACATATGCAGCTGCCGATCTCTCCGCTTTCCTTCCCGATTTATATATATATATTCATACGTATTTTTTGTTGGTTTTTTTGGGTGCCCCCTAATTTGTTTATGACTCTGATAATGCAATTTTTTACTTGCAACGATCGGGGGGCAGCAATAACATAAATATATTCACTGATCTGCTGGGAGCAATTACCGGGTGAGCCATATTTTGTCACTTTTGGGTGAAAGTTGAGGCATTTTAATGGCAGAACATAATTTCGACTCTCGGAGATTGCGGAGGATCGCCGCTATTGCTATTTTATGGGACCTGCCTGGAACTGGGACTGGTTCTGGATCTCCATCCACATCCAAATATCGAACAATGCCCGGTCATAGACGAAGACCCCACCCCAGCAAAAAAAAAAAAAGCAAATCAAAATACACATAATATTGCGTATCGCTGGGCAAATGCCACATGCCAGAACTTGCCACAAAAACTGCGCAGCTGCTCGGTGATTTTGGGTTCGGCTATTTCACAATTTCACAAACCATCGCAATCCGGTATCCCAACCCCCTTAGAAATTAACCCGAAACATAAATGAAAGACCAGCTCCGGAGACCGAGTTGGGAATGCCCTTGATGGTTTATATTTCAATTGGTATTTAATACATATTTATCTGAAGTGGGGATTTTTATAATAAATAAAGCCCTGCAAATAGTTTCAGATACAAATGTTGATCGGTTATTTTTTGAAGTGGTTTTAAAAGTAATTTAATTGGCATTAAATAAGAATATTTTATATTTCAGGTTACTTTGATTATATGGATGTTGTTTCTTATACACTTAAATCTTATGTTTAGAAATTTATTATTATTAAATTCAATTTTTATTAAAATCCACTAAATTCCGCTTAAATTGGCTTTTCAAATATATGAACAATATATATATATTATTTTTCAATATACTAGATAAAGATAGGTATGTAGCTACATATGTTAGAAACCCATTCAGACTCAAAAATCATAATGTTTAACCCTTCTTTAATTAAGTTCTTAAAAGAGATATTTAATAATATACGAGTATGTTACAAACCTGCTGAACTAGTCTGTATAATTATGTAAGTAATCCCTTGGAAAGGGTACGAAAAAGTAACGTCTTTGATGGCCACAACTCACGGCTCAAAATAGACGCAACTCGACGGATCAACAAAAATGGCGCACTGGAAATGTAGCACCTTGAGTCGCAATCGCAGACAACGACCAAGGAGAAGGAGAAGGAGGAATCACCACCGAACTGGGAACCGGATTGTCACGGGGGAAGTTTTCGATTTCCGTGGAAGGGAACACCTGGATTTGGATGCGAATCGGCGGGCTCTAAGGTGCATGGCATGGCGATAAAGAGGCGCAAGTTCCAGAGTTTCCTCTATTTTGACGCACCGGTGTCTGCCGCACGAAAATCACAGGGGGTAAGTAATACACAGAGAAAAATATTGAGGCATATATGACAAAAATTATATAAAAAATTCATCCAAATATTATTTATAAAGCATATATTCAAAAATTATTAAAGATTTTAAGGAACATAAAAATTGTTTTATAGATCTTTTTAATTTTTGTTTTTTTGATATGCAGATATTTAAAAAAATTTACTTCTGGAATTTCAACCGGTTCTGGTAGGTTCTTAATATTTATATTATTTATTCCATATTTTTCTAGTTATTTATTTGAACCACTATATTTTTTTTAGTGTGCCTATGTCTTGGTTAAACATACCGAATCCTATCAGTTCGGCTTCCTTTGGCAAATGCTTATGCAAATAAAAACCAGAACCAGAATAGATACGATCCAACAGAACACTTGCGTCATCCGCAGTTCATAAACATTGGTTTCGAATCGGAGCCGAGGGGCTGGAGATCGAGGAATAGGAAGGAAGGGTTGCCCACGGAGGAAGTGCACACCTTGCTCCATTAGCATAAAATTAACCTACGAGTTTCCCACAGTGCCTGCGACTTGTCTATCCACATGTGACAATTAAGCGTCGATCCGAGAGCTCATCGTTAACCCTTAACCATTTTCGCCCCTTCTCTTGTTATGATTTTCACTTTTCCCAATCCCGATTCCGATCCCAATCCCGAACCGGATGCCCTGAGAGGGCTTTTGTGTGTGTGTGTGCGGATGCAATCAAGGATCACGGATCAAGGGCAACTAGCTCTCCTGGGAGCTCTAAGAATATGCAAATTTAATTCGCCACCGCCCGTGTAAATTACACTTGGACATGCCACAATGCGGATAACACCTGGGCAGGCGGAAGGAAGATGTCTTTCGAAGGGGACAAATGAATCCGGAAAGGGGAAGCGGATATCTAATTAATGCCGAGGAACGTTTCCCACAGTACTTAGCTGGTTTCATTGGGGGAATCATTAGCCAGGAACTTCCATAAGGGGGAGCCTGGAGCTAAACTGAGATATTAATTTATAATTTATGTTAAATTTAAATTAAATTTCACGGTCAGAGAACTATATCGTATTTTATCTTTGACTAATTTTATGTCTATGTTATATTCCACATGAGGATAGTTATTAAAAAATTTAGTAAGGATCCAAATCGTATTTCATCTTTGACTATTTTTATGTCTTTTTGCCAATTTTAAGATATATTTATATATTAAGTATTCACATTTAAATAAAATAAATTTAACTCTTCAATTTACAAAATTCCTTAGCTAAACTTTCGTCAAAGCTATATCATTAAAACTATTTTAAATTATTATTCGTTAGATAATTTATTTTAAGAAAAAACTTATTCCGGATTAAAATGCTTAAGCAATCTAAAATTGCAAAATATTATAATTAACAAATGTGATCTCCCAAGCGAATAAAATATTTATTTATTCTTTGTATTAAACTGACTCACATTTAAAATATATTTCACATTTGCTTCCATTCACTTAAGTTCTTAAGCTAGATTCTCATCTAAGTTATATCATTAAAACTATTTCAAAAAACCTCTTAAGATACTTTATCTTTGAGAAAACGTAATCCGAATTAAAATGCTTGATTAAGAGAAACTAAAAAAGAAATTATAATTCCAAATTAAAGATATTTTTATTCTTTGTATTACCAATCAAATTTTCTGTAAAAAATATAAAAAATCTTCAAATTTCCCAATACAAAATTGACGGTGAATCCCATCGAGAAGGATGAGTACCCTGCGAATTTCCTCGCAGGTGGAGAAGCCCGGCAGTGTGGACATGATGGATGGACCGACGCCAAGGCATTCGCTGCTCTCCGGGAGATACAAGCACAGTTTCGCCTATTTGACCCTAAGGAGCAGGATGCCCGGAGTAATGCAGCAGATAATCCAGAAACTGCATTCGGACAGTGAGAAGTTGCAAAATAAATATGGAGAGGACGTGCTCAAGGACATCAAGATGATAGTGGATGCCATGGAGCGTCTGAAGGTGGAGCTGCACCGCGACAGGCAGTTCCAGCTGTTCCGCGGCAACGAGCCGGACAAGATCGAGTGGAATGCCTTCCTCACGGAGCTGCCCAAGCATAAGAAGTCCTACTTCCGGGCCTGTTGGTTGCATGCCGAGTGCTACCTGTACCGTCGCATCTACTCCTCCTTCGAAAATAGTCGGTTCCTGAATGGCTATGACTATTTTGACCATCTCAAGCAGGAGGATCTGGCGATTAGTGTGAATGCTATGAAGACTCTGGCCCGGGCCACCAGGAAGTTGGCCAAGAGCTTCGAGATCTTCAGCAAGCTGCTGCACATCAATTTGTGGAGCAACCGCTTCGAGATCCAGTTGAGTTCCTATGAATTCGCCGAGGGGGATGATCTGGATGATATCAATGTCCTGGTCAGGGTGGCGGATCTGCATCGCGTCCTCCTCGTAGATGACTCCGTTGCCATGTGGAACTGTCTGATGAAACCGAAACCGAAGAACGATGTCGTGGACTTCATTTGTGACAATGGTGGATTTGAGTTCTTTACGGATATGCTGCTCCTGGAGTATATGCTGGACAATAACCTGGCCAACCAGGTGCGTCTGCATGTGAAGAGCATTCCCTGGTACATCTCCGATCTAACACGCAACGATGTGGAGTGGACCATCCAGTATCTGATGGAGCAGAAGGATCCGGAGCTCTCGGCCCTGGGTCAGAAGTGGTCGCGTCTGATGAGTCTGGGAAAGATTGTGATAGCCACGGAATCGTATTTCTGGACGGGACCGCAGCCGTACTTCGTGATGATAGAGATGGACTTTGACCTGTATCGGGTTATAAACGGCGCCAAGATGGCCATCTTCAAGGGGGATCTCAATTACCGGAAGCTACTGGGGGACTTCATCTGGGACTCGGCGGAGGAGTTCATCACCTGCCTGAGGGGCTTCCGTCCCACCAATATGTGTGCTTTGAGAGCTGTGAAATGTGAGGTGGTCTGCGGATTGCCCGAGGGCATGGCCGATGCCCTCCTCTTGAAGGATCCCATGTGGATGATATCGGGGAACTATGGACTCATCCAGTACACCGACTCCCTGAAGTGCAGCTGCGGGTTGGGGATGTGGAATGAATCCGAGAAGATCATCATCAGCAGCAACATCACATCCAATCGGCAGTCCAAACAATGTTCACTCATATCCACCCAAAATATACTGGGTAAGTCTGAAAATAGATCGGATGCCACATCTCAATCGGAGGAGCCGAAGGCGTAGAAAACTCCTGGCCAACAAATGGCTCCGAATTTGTCAGGTGAAAATCGAACGGCCTCGTTACTCTCACCTGGGATCAGCTCCTCCTGCCTCCCACCTGCGGATGGGGCTAAGCAAACACCTGGGGATGGCCAATCGCTTGACTAATGGATGGGCGCCATTTCTCAGGACGCTTCCCAATTCCCAATTGAAAATGGAAAGTCGTGGCCAAGAGCGAAAAATTGTTTAAATTAAATATGTGCTGATTAAATTGATTGTTTCCCCCAAGATTGCATTTATCTCGAAGATACTGAAATCCAATGTGGGCTTCTGTTGTGAATCATTCGATTTGTTATTTATTCAATTCGGTAAACAAAGATAAATTTATCTCAGTGAATAAGTTGATAAGAAAATTATATATTTTCTAAATTTATAATCAATAATTTTCATGGTTAACTATTTAAAAAAAATTATTTAAAATACGCAATGACTTAAAATGCTTTCTGTTTATTTTGGGAAATAAATTGTGAATTTTCCCAGGTGCCAAAAAAAGTCAAATCAATTTAAAAATATATAGGTACATATATGAAAAAATATATTTGATTATTTTTTATAATCAAGATCAATAATTTCTTGTTTTAATTTATATAAGTAAATTTATTAAAAACTGGATGTGATATTATTAGCTTTATATTTCTTTTGTGAAATACACGTAAATATTATTTCTCATTAAGAATTTTCCCGGTCTTATTTTTTTCACCAACTATTGCAGTTGATTGCGATAAAATAAAGTAAAATCTAACTAAGTAAATAAATAGATATGATACAAAATATATTTGGTTATTTTTTTCTAAATTCATTTTAAATAATTTTCTTGGTTTTACTTATTAAAATAAAATGATTAAAATTGATGTTTTATATTATTTGCTTTCTGTTTATTTTGTAAAATAAATTATTCATTTTCCCAGACATATTGTTTATAACTTTTGCAGTTGATTGCACTAAAAAAAGGACAAATCTATCTCAGTAAATTAGTAGGTTGAAACAATTATATTTTAATATATTTTTCAATTTATATGATTTTCTTGCATTTATTTATTTAAGTATTTGTATTACAAATATGCATCGATTCAAATTGCTTTTTTGTTTCCTTTGTGAAATAAATTGTTTATTTTCCCAGGCTTATTTTCCATATCCTTTGCAGTTGATTGCACTTAAATAAAAATCTTTAGATTGTTGCATTCAATTCGCAACCATGCAGAGAGCTTTCCCAGGATTTCGAGATCAACCAAAAAGTATCAACTGCGAATAATCCTTTGAAATCTGCACAATCAAATTAAATTATTTTAGTTGATTGCCCGTTAGCAAAAGACCTTCCAAATGAGCAAATACACCGCGGGCAGCGATCTAGAATCGGGAAAAGGACATTCTCACAGCCATCAAGGAGGCATGAATCCTTGAAATGAGCAACATGAGGCCGAATGAGGAATTCCGATGCATTTCTTCGATGGAAACGATCAGGTACAGTTGCCAAAAAAAGTAATATCAGTATAGCAATGTTTGGGAACTCGGCTGATTTATTTTCCCACCGAACGCGGAAGCCACCCTGAATCTGGACAGGATTCTACTGCGCAGCTGCAGGACAACAGGCAGCTTCAGGAGGCGACAACAACAGCAACAGCCTGCTCTCTGCTCTCTGCTGGGTGGCTACGGATGGGGTGGGTTCCTTTCCGTAGGGTTTGTCCTTGAATGGCACCCGGTGTTTGGGTTTTCGGTGTTCGGTGCCGTGTGGAACGGGTACCCGACACCAGGTTGCTGGCGACGCCTCTTCAGAGCCGGTGCTTTTGTCTCACTTTCTGGCTTTCCGGGGGTTGGAAAAGTTTCCCACCATTTTTTGCCGGCAGATTACTGCGGCTCTGATTTCCACCCCACCCGGTGTGGTCATGGTGAGCAGCGGAGCAGATGGATGGAGTGCGCAGGTATGCGTCAGAGGACCACCAGCTGCCGGCATGTGGACGAATCCAACGAAGCTTTCGCCACGCTCACTTTGGTAGTGAGTTTAATCTCCTAGGGATTGTGATTGCAATTCGCGGTAAAAGGGAATTTTTTTCGTGTACAGTTCACCAAAGTTGTTTGATCGAGGGGAAGAAATACGCATAATGTTGATCATGTCCATAAACTCAGGGTGATTCACTAAAAATGATCATATAACATTTTTTTTATTTAAATTTATTTTGGATTATTTGATTAATATTATTTTAAATAATTTTTAGTATAAGAACTTAAAGCTTAATATTTCCATATAAAAATATTACACTGTTTTATTATGAATTTCTATGATAGGTTACTTACTATTTGGATAATGAACCTAAATATTCTTTATATATTTATTTCTTTGTTCAATTTTATTTATCTTTCAGTACTTTTATTTAAAATAAGTTTCTCGAATTTTGACATTAGGTATTTTAAAATATTATTTATTAACTACTACTATTACTATTTTTAAAACAAAAGTGTGAGCTGGTTTAATATGAATTTCTATTATAGATTTCATAATATTTGGTAAAAAAAAACTCTTATATATTTTATATATTTATTCATTTATTAAATTTGTATTATGTGTTAGTATCTTTTTTTAAAATGGTTTCTCAACTTTTGACATTATTATCATTGTTTGTGAATTATTTATTATTACCTTAAGTAAAGAGTCTACAAATTGATAGATAATTTCAGTATTTAAAATAACTCAGAAGAATACTATAACATATTTACCACTTTAATAGTACGTTAAAATTATCTCATTAATTTTAAAGTACCTTAAATAGTTTTTAATATATTTTTTTATAATTTAGCAGTTCAATTTGTTATAATCAAAACGATTTCCCCTGTGTAAACTAAACCTTTGCCATTTAATTAAATTTGAATACAACAATCCCTTACCCTGTTGTCCAGTTACTATATCCATGGAGTAACCTTTTGGGCTTATCAATCATTGCACCCTAGACAAGTGCTATTTGCCCAGAAGTGTACTCTAACATTTTCGTCTAACCATTTTCCGAGTCCGAGTGAGTCACAAGCTCGTGTGTCCAACTATTAAGTAATACAAACTACCGAGCAAATTGCTGGCCAAAGTGGAAGTGCTGCCTCGATTTACGGTTCACTCAATGGAGTTTATTTTGCAGTCTAGTTTATGTTCGAAGTGATAAGCAGGAAGTGCTCGACGACAATGCCACCCGTTCGGCCATTAGCGGGAGCCACCTGAATTATGGCCAAATTAAATTGAACTCAATTCGAGCGGATCGAGCGGATCGGGGAGTGTGTGGAGCAGTTGACATAAACCTTTCGCCGGCTCCTACAGCTCCTCCAGCTCCTTGGTGAGAGATCCGCCCAAAAGCCGCCAAAGGCTCTGACAAGTGGCCGGGTTGGGCAAAAAGGTCAACATTTCGTAATCAGCTTAGTGGCTTTTGTATGCACGTAACCATAACCATGCCCCATGTCATCCTATATTTCACAGGCACCGCAACGGGATGGAGTCCACAGGGGGAGTCCCAAGGGGACTGTCAACCCGCCAGCTCAGCAAGCAAGATTGTGCCACAGCATTCGCCAACTGACCAAGTGGTCTTTCGTTCACCAAAAAAATATTTTAAAAAAAAATAGGAAAAACTAGCGACTATCACCCGCTAACATTCAAATTCAAATTTGCTTAGGCCCACCGACAAAAATTAGCCACAGACTTGGGCGCTAATCTGGTTTTAAACTCCACGCTTGGGACTTGGAACTCTGTCCAATCCTGTCCAGTCTGCTGCCGCGATGCGGGTGTGTTCCAAGCCTTTCTTGGCCAAACGATCGATCCAGTGCTGTCATCTCTGAATTGCACTAAATTGGCCATAATTTACATAGCGTTTTTGAAGGGGTAAAAATTTGCATACATTACTAGCTTAAATAAACGAAGGGTAAATTATCTAAGTATTTAAATTGTTTATCTCTAGAATCTTAAAACGGCTTAAAGAAATGGCAGACATATTTTAAGCATTTAAAAAAATATAAGTTTGTCAATTTATTTTTTTTAATTACTGTAGAAAGAACAAAAGTTATGCCATCAAAAAAAAATTGAGAAATTTGTAATAATTTATTGATCAAATTTGTTATAATAAAAATTGTTGAATTTATATGCTAAAGTATCTTAATAATAATAAAAATTGAAAAGAAACTAGTAGTTGATTAATTAGTTATTTAAAAAGAATTTTACAAAATTTTTGCTAGTACTTTTACCATTTTAACTATTCATAGTTCTATCTGCCACAAAAGTTATGAAATCGAGAAAATTATATTTTGAAAACCGTACTCAAATTCCATTTTTATTAATATCCTCCCCACATTTTCCTTGTTATATCCAATAGATTTTCCTTTCAGCCAGATGTGGCCACAAAATAGCTATGTGGCCAAAACTGGCTAAACTGTTGGTCAGTTGTGCTGTGCTGGCCTTTTGCCTCGCCTCATGTCCATGCAACCGGCAAAGCAGCAACCAGTTTATGGGCGAGGTGTGCGAGTGTGTGTGGGGCACCCGCACCTGGCCAACTGCCCAACTTACGACGACTTGTGGCGAGTGCAACTGCCCAGCTGCCAGACGTTCCTATCCTGCCCTGCCCTACTCTGCTCTGCCCTACTCCAACCCCAACTCCAACTCCTACTCCTACCATCCTTTCCTGCCACATTTGATCACTCCTGCCCAGGGCTGTTCGACGGGCGAGATCCCATTTATTGGGTTTTAAATGTTTTACAACGTGCTGGGTGCTGAAAGAACTAACTAAGGATAAAATGCTAGAATTCATTGCCCCTCCGAGCATGGCTAAAATGTTTTTTTTTTTTTTTTTTAGTACGCTGTTCATTAAGCACTTAGCTACATGAGTGTTACAGGAAGGCGGAAAACCAAGCACCTGACCCCCAAGAATCCCAAGTTATTGTAGACGCTTATAGAAGGAATTCTGTTTATTATTTTATTATTATTATTAATCGTAAATAAGTTAAGCAAAATGCGTGTTTAAAAGAATTTATTCTAGCATAAATGATAAATTTACAGGTATGATAAGTTTTACACAACTTTTTGTTAATGATAAAAAAATTAAAAAAAGGAAACATAGATTTTACGTTACCATTTTTAGAATTAACAATTGTAATTGGTTGCTTTATGTAACAAATTTAATGAAACAAAAAACAACTCTATTGATATTTTCCCTGGATCTCCACATCATTCCATTATCCATTTAAATGCAAAATTTCTCTCGAGTCCTATAATGCATTTGGTTATTTTCTCGTATTGGTTAATTCTGCAATGGCCAAGAGATTCCAGCGAAGAGCCATTTAGCCATTAATGATTATGGGTCTGTACAGTCTTGTAGATACATAGATAGATATGAAAATATGGGTTTATGGTGAATTAACACCAGGACAATAAAAATTAAGTGGGCGCAATATGAGAAATAAAATGCCAGAAAGTAGGTTTATTGGCCATATAAAAAGCACTTATTATTACTTTAAGCCTTAAGTTTGCTTGTGATGATAATTAGGAGGTTAATGCTGAGATCCTGGGCGACACTTTGACTCAAGATTGATAGTCCAGTCGGTCGGTCCGGGTCCGGGGCAACGCCTTTCCATTTTCAATGGCCAAACAGGTTGGCATTCACAAATACAAATCGCCAGAGACAAATATATAAACAAAAATAAAACCGAAGAAAAAAATACGAAGTGCGCTGTAATTCGTCTACTCAACGCCAGAGTCTGATTTGCTGATTAGCAACACTCTTTCCGTCATATTCTGAAACCCAATTACAACGCCACTGACAAGACAAACGGCCAAACAGTTGCGACTCCAGTCCAGTCCAGTCCAGTCCAGTCCAGACCGCTGACTTGGCCAAAACGCGGCTGGCCACGTGAACACCCTTATGCAAAAACAAATCAAAACAGCATAAAAAGTCGTAAATCTGTGCCAAAACAAAAACCGAACGCAGCCCGCTCTCGGAGCATGTGCCATAGCCGAAAAAAAGGCCAGGAAAATATATATACATATAGCCGGGCCAAAATCCTCTAGCCAAGTCACTCGGCCACTCGAGACGGCGGCGGCGGCTCTGGCTGTGATAAAATATGAGACACTGGGGCAGACAGTCAACTGGGAGAGGAAATCTTTGGGGGGGGGGGATCGGGGGGTCAGGCAATGATTCAGTACAAAAGCAGGCAGAGACATTCGTATATAACCTGGCCGACAGACGCCACCTAGCGGACGAGTGGGGAAACTGACCAACCTGTCAGCCCAAGATACAAAACCTCGATTAGAGATGCAAGGCGTTCAATTGCAAATTTTTTGGTAACCATTTTAACCATTTACTTTTTGGAATACCTTTATTTGGGTATTTTTCAAAGAACATTCGAGAAGGTTCAACTTTGGTCTACCCTGGATGCAAGCCTGAATTTAATGTATCTCAAATATTATGATACAGAAAGATGTGGAATAAAATACATAACATTTAAATAATTTTTTAAAATTTAAAAATTTTTTTCTTTCACCAAAAGATACTCCATTTCTGTGACCTAACCCTTTATAAAAAGTTCATTTTTTCACAATAATATTATTTAATAGTTTTTAAATGGTAATAGTTAGGAATATGAATNNNTATTATAAATTAATAAAAATTAATATTTTTTAATATTTTCTAAGCCTTCCCCTGGAGCACCGTGTCACGGTTTCATCGTTATCCCAGTTGGACGCTCTCTCTCCATATGCAGAGTGGGTTCCTTTTCGCAAATGTCATGCATTTGTTTGCTATTTCGAATATTTATTTATTTATTTGCCAGGCAGTGCGCCGATGCATTAGAGGCAATAAAATAAATAAAAATTGAAATTGACTACGTCAGACAATTTTGGCATTCATAATGCATGAGTTTTGATTTCTTGGCGACGTTGGCCGCCGTCGGCCAAATAGCCAAATATAAAAAAAGGTCCAGCGCGAAAAATCACTTAACTTTTGCATTGAATTCGGATAGCTGGGATTTATGTTAACTACTCGACTTGTTATAATTGGTATATTAAATGATTTAACAGTCGGGCAGTGGTGCTCGCAGCCCAAACAGAAATCAATTCGCATTCAGAGAGAGAGAGAGGGTGTAGCCTGGGATTTAGGATTTGGATGGAAATGGAACTCTGACTCTGACTCCGAATGGGACTTGGCCAGTCTTTGGTCTCTGTCCACATTCGCTGCACAGACTGGCAACTGGCTTAATATTATTTATGAGCCGAGTGCTCGCCATATCACGTAATAATCACGCACATAAATGGCCAGTTAAATGCGCCAGTCGAACCTCTTTGGGCCAAGTTGCATTTCATATTTCATCTCGAGTGATATTTGCAAAACATGTGCGCGAGTGGCGCAAATAAAAAATTAAGTAATAGATTTTGTCGCTGCGATAACGCCAAAGTGCTAAAATATTTCAAATCGCGTCAAACCTAATTTATAGATAATTTTTTCGCAGCCACGATTTGAATTGGGGATTGCGGACCACCAAACGAGGGAATTGTGGGAGTCTGGAGAGAGAGTTATGGGATCACTGCTCCGATCAGAGATTTCTCTTTTGGGATACTCAAAGATGTAGGACTTAAGGTTGATTTTGGGAATCTTATTATATATTTTTTATTGTTCCCAATTTGAAAAAAATTAACTTTCCCTAACAACCAATTTAAAAAAGAAGAAAAAAGTGGAAAAATTCTTTAAAAAGTTTCGGTTCAATTTATATCAATTTTATATTCCCTAATTTATTGAATATTAAAAAATTAAGATTTATATCTTCTTTTCCTTAATTCCAATATATAATATATTTTTACCATGACTAATTATTTAATAGCTCGAATTTATTGCAATGACTTACAAGATTTTGCACAACCAAAAATTTTAATGGGTCTAAAAGTTTATCTGAGAAAAAAATTAAAAATAATGTTAAAAGAAATTTTTGTTTAATTCTAATCAATTTTATATTCTCTAATTGATTGAATATTGTAAACAATTAAAGTATTTTTGCTCTAATTTAATGCAATGATTTGCCAAATTTTGACTAACAAAAAATTTTACAAATTCATTTGAGAAAAAAGAGAAAATATTTTGAAAATTAATTTCGATTTAATTCTAATCATTTCATTATTCCCTAAATGATTAAATATGTTTAAAAAATCAAAGCCACATTATTTCTCTATTTTTAATTTATATCTCATGACTCATTATTTTATATCTCGAATTAAACACAATTCGTTGGGTAACCAAATATTTCAATGCCTTGTTGAATGCCTCTCCCCTGCAACTGCAACTCATCTGCAATGCAAGGCAGCTGAACTGAAGGCATGTCAATTGTGGAGGCACAACAACTTCAAACAATTACACGAAAATTGCCATCGATTGATGTCCATGGAACGCCAATAGGCCGACATCATACCAATACTCAATACTCGAAATCCGAGATACAACATCCAGCATCCGAGGGAAAAACATGCCGTGACTGCCAGGGAGTCGGTCGCAGAGTCGAAGATTCGGCATTCCGTTCGGATTCAGAGTCAGGGCTGACAGTTGAATCACCTTCATTTTTAATGGAGACAAGTGTCAGTAATTTATGCACAATGGCCCCGGCCAAAACCGAAGAAGATGCTGCACAAACAAGCACAGAAATTGATGCACAAGTTAAACAAATTAAAATCGATTGTCGGCCAGGCTCTGAATCTGGCTTCGACTCTGGCTTGGACTGTGACTCCCCAGTGAACCTGAGCTTGAGAGCTCCATGTGGCTGTGAGTTTCGGTCCAGTCAGGGTCAGGCCAGTGTGCGCGGGGTCAATGTGAATTGTGTGAAAATGACCACAGCCCGCAAAAGTCGAGGGTCTGTGGATCGGTGAGTGTAAGCGATCTTGGCACTTCATTATTCACGCGCGTGCTCCGTTCAAGGCTCGCTGGAGGCTGGACTTGGGATGGAATCTCTCCGATCTCGGATCTGGAGCCTGGCTTTGACTCTGGCGGACCCTGGCGGAAATGTCAATAGCAAATCACTTAATTTGTATGCCAATTTTCACTATTCGCTGTTCGCTAGCTTCGGTGAAAGAAGAAAACGTGCCAGGGGAAAATTGTGTCCAGCGCTCACGATGGGCGCAAATTCGATCAAATAATGCACAAACATTATGCTGGATTATCCTAGTGGTGTTTTGCTTTCCCGATTTCACAAAGCTGCAATCATTTGTCGTTCGACAGTTAAGCTGCCCCGGAGCGGGGGACTCGCCGTGAACTCGGGACGGGGTCAATGAGGTCAACCAAGTGGGCTGCAAGAGGACAAAGTGGGGTCTTGGTTAGGAGTTGTTAGGTGAATTCTTGTTCAGTAAATTGTGTACATTTTTTAAATTTAATTGTGGTCTATTTTTAAAAATAATGAGATATTGGGATGTTGTTTATTACAATAATGAAATTTTGAGAGGAAGTATTATGATGAAATAAATTATAATAAAATATCTACTTACTTGACAATAGTTTGAAGACTGCTATAATTCTTGTTCAATAAATTTTGAAATTTTATTGTAGTCTCCTTTTAAATATAATAAGAATTATTTCCTTAGGGAATTCTGTATTACAATAATAGATTGTGGTAGAAAATATTTTAATAAATTAAACCATTATGAAAAATCCAATTATTTGACAATAATTAGTGCCCAAGAAATTGTAAATACTTTATTCATTAATTGAGAGATTGTGAGAGGAAATATTTCGACAATTTAAACCATAACATATCCAATTATTTGACAATGGTCTAAAGATTGCTATAATTTTTTTTCAAAAAATGTTCTACTTTTTAATATTTAATTGTGGTCTCCTTTAAAAAATAATGAGAGTTATGTCTTAGGAAAATTTTGTATTACAATAAAAGATGGTGATCGGAATTATTACAATAAATTAAACCATAATAAATCATCCAATTACCCGACAATAATTCTTGTCCAATAAATTATATACTCTTAATAAATTAATTGTGGGCACTTAAAAAAAAGAAATTAATATATATTCCTTTGTAAAAATGTTCATCACAATAAAAGATTGTGCCACGAAATATTCCGACAAATTAAACCAATTTAAAATATCCAATTACTCGACAATGGCCGGAAGATTGCAATGAATAGATTGACATTCTAGACTTCAAAAATTTACTTTTCCCTAATTACAATATCTAACGTACCCGGCACAGCTTGAACCATGTTAGATGACTTGTGGTGATGTCAGGTCATCTAACGAGGTCCACAAAGACCAAAACCACAGGCACCAAAAATACTCGAATCAGTAATGAACTTTAGAGATCTCTTCACAAAACATATATAGTCCATATACGCACAATGCAAAACTGTCGCTGGACAAAAGCTCTCCGATCCACCCCCAAACTGGCCACATGTCAACCCTCTCTCCGCTAGATGACACACCCACATGGAAATGGTCGTCGACGGAGGAGGACGCGTGTCGCTGGTCAGCCCACAATGGAATTGGGAAACTTAGACGGGCGATGGAGTAGGCGATAGCAGGACGCGTGTCATCCAACAACAAGTCAAACCGGAAGGCAGACGATCCAACCCGGTGCAAAGGAAGGACCTGCATGCAGTCCACGGATGGTTGGATGGATGGATGGAAGTTTGGTTGGTTGGAAGGTGCAGGAACTGCAGGAACGTGCAAAGTGTGGGTCACGTGTCGCATATTAAGCGCTGAACGCTGCTCAAAACGTATGTCAAATGTCCCGGCCATCGGCACAGAGGGGTTAAGCCCACAGGGCGAGGGTGTTCAGGCAGCCGTGACGCCCACTTGCAACCCTCACCCTCATCCTCATCCTCATCCTTACCCTTAGGCCCGAAAAATAAACCCAACCACCCCCAACCCCTTTACATTCTCCTTGACTTTCAACTGTGTGGCCAGCGAACAATTACGCGAGAGCATCTGCTGCACTGAGAAAAAAAAGCACGAAAAATATCAATACATTTTTTAGATTTAAATATTATGCAACATTTGGTGTATAAAAATATTTTATGGAATTTTTAAAGTTAATAATCGTAAAGGGTTTAATTGTAATTCAGATTTAGAAAAACAACATAAAAATGTTACAATAAATCGAAAGAATTTTATTTAAACATGCATTTTAAAACTACAATTTAAAATCTCAAAATAAATTGATCATATCCTTCACATTTAACATAACATAGTTTTAGCGAAAATGAATGAAACTATAATTTTTCTTATTTAATTAGAATAATTAACCTTATTGGCTACGTATTATGTATTTTTCTAAACATTGCCAACATTTTAAATTTGCATTATTTGTATTAATTTGAGGGCTTTTTGATTTCCAGCAAATATATTTTTTTTTAAATAATCCTTATTTATTTATTACCTCAGCACCTGTTCTAAAAATTTCATAATTCGTATTTATTTATGGGCTTTTTTAGTGATATTTTAAATATTAATCTAATTATTACCTTAGCACCTTTACTAGAATTTTAAATTTGCATTATTTGTATTTATTTAAAGGTTTTTTTAAAGTGACTTTTTCAACCTTTTTCCAATTTGTAAAATAATAGCTATCTATTGAAATTCTTACCATATTTTTCTCTCTCTGCATAGATGACGTCAAGTAAATAATAGCATCAACGTTTGTCGCTCATTAATGGATCCGAACCGAGACCGGGGAGGAAATCCACCCCTGGAATTCCTCGCAACTTGCCATTTAATTTGGTTTAATTTAATTTCGCTGGTAGCAGCAACCAGCAACCAGAAACCAGAAAATGCAGCAGCAACTTTTGCCAAATTCACAGCGATTGTGATTTGACAATTGTGGGAATCTTTGTTGCGACAATACGGAAACTGTCATCCCATATCCCACCCCGGAGGATGGCTTTGTTTGCCATCACTCTCGACCGTAAAATACAGAATTTCACCGACCGTTGGAACCGGTGCAATGATGCGTGGTCCTTCATGTGGGAAAACCCATTGGGAGACGCCCCTCCCACTCCCACTCCCACTGTGGACGCACATCATCGATGGGTTGCAATAATTGATAACTGTTTAGTCACTGTTTGATTTCTGATCTGATCACTTCCCACCCCCAAAAAAAGGTTGAGCGTTAATTGTTTTAGGGTCACATATTTACCCAGGATGGTTTTTAGATTGAAGTGCATTTGCAATGGGAAAACGGGAAAATCGGAAAATAGTTGAACCAGCGTGGGAAGTGTTGGGAACATTTGGGAAACTGTTCTAATGGAACCTTTTATGACTTACTTGATTGATTTAAGGTGCGATCAAAACCGGGAAGGTGTGACAGATACATGAGAAAATATTAAATATTACAAACGAAAATTGGAAAAATAATGTTTGACTTCTTATGAGAACTTTGTTTCAGTCAAATTGGAATTATGTCCAATGGGAAATAATTAGGGTTTCAGGTGAGTGATTTCAAGTACTTATTTAAATGTTAATGAAAGATTAAATTGTTCTAATTTTTTAAGAGAATATGTGGAGAATAAAATATCAAAAATCCAAAGAGAGCATTTTATTAAACTTCTGACTAAATAAATATTTATCATCATTTAATGGAAGTAATTAATCAAAGGAAATCATGTATTGTGTTATATTTTAGTATGAACAAAATATTTTCTATTGATAAAAATATATTAAAATTAATATTTACAATCACGATTTATAAAATATCAATACCATTTTGTATTTCAAAAATTCCCATTGGTTTACATTATCAAACTCTTGATTATCAGAAAAAAAATTTTAAAAATGCTGCATATTATTTAAATAAATCTTTGTTTAATTATTGAAATTGTTATTATTAAGAAATATGTGATAAAATGAATATTAACAATCCCAAATTTCTGAAGTAAAATACCATTTTATATTCTTATATTCCTAGACCTCCTGAAAATAGTCTACAGTATCAATTTCAATTTGAAGACATCCAAGAGATGACCCCATCAAAGAGTTAATCAATCAATTGAATTCCAACATGCTTGACCATTTCTTGCCCTTAAGGACTGGTTTTTTGTCCAGCCTGGATCCATAAAATTAGCACTAAATATGGCTCTTAGCTGGGGCTCATTAGAGGCCGAATCTATGCATGCGATTTAAGGCCGATGTCTGAAACCTTAAACTTAAACTTTAAAGCTCGGAAATGGTTGGACCAGGGACAGGGCCAAAAGAGCTAGCTGGCCAGTCAGCCAGGCCAGGTCCAGTCCAGTTGGGCAGCTTAAATGGCCCATCTGAAAGCCGAGACTATTACAGGCCATTACTGAAAGGAGTTCGAACAACGACGACGACGACGACGAAGGCAAGTCCAAACTAATTTCAAGCACCCTCAGGTGATGAAGACAATTAAATATTCGTGATTTAACGATCACTTTGCAATGCTCCAAACTGTCAGACGTCCCAAATCCCATTCCGCCAAATGTAAATGACTTCGAGACGGACGATGGAGCCCTAGCTGAAAATTTCCAGCGGCCAAGATAAAGATCACACAGTGGACCTGGCCGAAAAAAGAACTAAAGCAGACTCTTTTCTTTTCTCCATCGTTTTGTTATTTCGGGCTTTTGGGTTCCGTGCTCATCACGAATTTTCCACCAGTCCAAGTCCAGAGGAAGAGCAGTGGAACAGGTTATGGCCAGGTTTTTTTCTTCTTTCATTTGTTTCTACCGTTTTTGTTTTGGCTGAATTTTGTTGTTGCCAATTTGCCTATCAACAAGCGATCGATTAAGTACGCCTACCAGACCGCAGTTCTTGGGGATTCGGGTTTCGGGATTCGGGATTTGCCTTTATTGGTCACAAAGTCAAAATGTTAATAAATGCTCTTGGGCCGAAATGGGGGAGGGGCTCTGCTAACTGTAAGCCAGCTTCTTTCGGCCGGATTCTATGGGATTCCGAGACGACCCACCCACCCACAAGCCGCCGGAGAGTGGTCAAGTTCAAGTCGCCTCTGCCTCTGTTGCTTCTCCTGCTGCTCCTCCTGCTGCTCCGGCAGCAGATTCCAATCAGGTGTAATAATTCTTATTGGCAACGCTTCGTCTGGAAGACTTTCTTTTAATATGCCCCGACGACGGAAGACTTTAATGCCAGCTGGCTGGAGATGGGCACGTGATCGGAACGGGTTCGGAAGAATATTTAAATAAATAGTAACAAGAGGTTTAAATTAAGTAATTTATTTAAAATAATTTAATAAAATTCCTAACTTAAGAAATATTTAACATGATTGGCAACTACTACTTATTGTCTTGATATAGTTTGAATAAATGTTTTTTATCACTATTCCAATACAAAAATTAATTTATATTATATTCATCAATTTTGCTGCTGTTAAGTTCATTATTCTTAAGGTCATTCTTATATAATAATACACAATTTTATATTATTAGTGTTCTTCCAGATGTTATGTGTTGAAATAAAAAATAGTTCTAATTGTTAAGCAATTATTCCCAATCAAGAAAAATAATTTTATGGCAAAGTTATGAACTAAATATTACTAGTAAGAAATATATATTGAATTAATATTTTTCAGCAGTCACTTTTCTAATAAGAAATAAATATAGTTTTTATGCTGTCTTCAGGCCAGACTTCATTTTTATTATAATTATATTTCAAGTTGTTGAATATGGAAAATATGAAATAGAAATTACCTTTAAATTCACAATCCCGAATAATATATTTAAGAAAAAGATGGGTACTAAATATTACAATCAAATTAATCCAATAAAATAATTCCATACAATTACTCATATTATTCTAATTAATCAAAACACATTTTCAACATTTTAGTATAATAATAATTTCCAATCATAGACCATAATTAATTAACCCAGAACTTTCGACACGACTTGCACGAGTCCACCTCTTCTGGATATACCTTTACTGTTAGACGCAGAAGAGTTTGAATTGGAGTTCTCTCTTTCTCTCTGCGCACTTCACGATTTTTGATTGATCGTGCATACTAAACTATAAATCCATCGTGATACATTGGGGCGATCAGGCGAGCCAGTTGGCTTTCGCATGGAGTGGGAAATTGGGGAAAAAAAAGCGGAAACCAGAGGAGAGGCCAAAGGAGAGGCCAAAGGAGAGGCTAGAGGAGCTATCAGAACCACCAGAGCACACACATTGAAGATCGTCTCCAGAAGAATGGGCCCTGCTAATTTTTGGCATCAATCAGAGTCACCTAATGCTGGCAGTTAATCGTTTCTCACTCGACTGCACTTTGCCTAATTTCGGGTGCGTTTTTATCGCACACAGCTGCAGGAGAAGAGTTTTATGAGGCATAAATATCTTCGAGATACAACTAATTAGTGGGTGTTTGTCCCAGGCAAGGTGTCGCCATCGCCGATCATCCTCATCTCAGATCTCAAACGGAGCGCGAAGGGGTGTAACAATAATGTTAAATCAATTCCCCGGAGCGATCTCCCCGCACTTAAGAGATATATTCCCCCCTTTCGATCTGCTCCAGGAGGAGATACTCGTATGTATATATATATTTTTGGCGCTGGGCTTCGGGAGAATTATTGAAATTTTTATATCGCCCGTCGGCTTTGCGTCGTCGTCTATTTCGATGTCTGGCTGGCATTAAATGCGATTAAATTGATTCCCCGGCAAATGCCATCAAATCGCCGCGTTTGACTTTGATTTTATATAGCTTCTGCCATCGCCCGAGGGCTTTGTCACCTTTCCCCCGTCGCAATCCGGAGATCTGGAATCTGGTATCTGGAATCTGGTATCTGACGGATTGTCCCGTGCAACTTTTACTGCACTTTGAGAGTGAATCTGTGGCCGTCGTAAAAGTTGTTTTTATTCTTTTAGTATCCCTGCACCGACTACGAGTAGGAGGGAGTAATATATATCCCTTCCCCGTTGGATGCCCGTTTTATGGGCGGCAACTAAGCCAATTTCAGCGATTATGGGCCATCATCGGTGTGTTTGCAGCTAACAAAACATAACACATCGCCCGATTCGGTGGGATAACACTTGGCCCGGCTAAGCCCCGATGAAAACATGACGTTTATGTTCCTATTTGGGAGTTGGGATCTGGACAACGAGATGAAGGTGGAAGTGGAGATGGGAGTGTAAGCTCATTCCTGAAAATGTTTTTGTAAATACGGGTGTTCCGGAGCCGATCCCATGTGAGCTTTTATACGCTGATCTCTGCTTTAAAATGGGGATTGCCAAGGTGTTGTAAAAAGAACTCTTTCACTAAAACCCATAAAAATAGTTTAAATTGTTGTAACATGTTTTACTACTTTTTTGCTCTACATAAATTATGTAATAACAAAGTGTTTTAGATATTGTAAATTATTTATATCATAAATTATGTATTTGATAAAATATTTATAAATGAATAGATGCATGCATCATTGTTCTTTTAATTCTGAAGAAATATAACAACAAATTGTTCATTAATAGAATAAATAAATTAAATTGTAATTATATCCATATTATTTCATAATATAGCTCAGACTTTATTATATAAAACTATTTAAAAGTATAATTAATTATAAACGATGAACAATTTATTGACATCTTAAAATGAGCACTTATATTATTTTTGTAGGAGAATTTCAGCTATAATTTAAAAATATTTTTTTTTTTTGTCCTAATAACATGAAGTATTTTGTTTTTAATTTCTTCATCTAGAATTATATTTCTTTAAAAAAATTAATTTGAGGCAATAAAATTCTATAAACATATTTTTTTCTTTAACGAACAATTCGATTTTCTGTTAATAGTTAAAAAAAATTTTTCTAGCTAAAAATCGTAATTAAAAGAATTTAGACCACGAAAATTAGTTCATGTTTTATCACATTTTTATGTTCCTATTCCAACCCGAAGTTTCCACCTTTCTCAAGCTCCAAATAAATAACTTCCCCCTTTTGTTTAACCAAAAGTGTTTTTCCATATTTTAATCATCTACCCGTTGCCAGTGGTTTTTCCAGAGATTTCTCCCCCATAGAATTTTCCATCTGCCGCTTTTCCACTGACAGGCTCATTTGTTGCTGGTGAGCCTTGTCTCCCCAACTTTACGCCGTATCATCCAGAATCCAACATCCAAAATCCGGGCCTCATTAGCCAACCAAGGCAGTGATAGCTACCAACAAGTGTTGGACCCGGACTCGGGACTCCATTTCCCCTTCTGCATCGCTCCCGATGACAATAGCTTTCAAATGTTTCTAATTAAAAAACCAAAGCCAAAGACGACAGCACAATGCCAAGGTACAAGATCGGATCCCTGGCTATTTTTAGATTTAGTTTCCGTATCGTTCGGGATACACGGGATATATTCAGCTGCCGGGAAAACTCGCTTAACTCGCCGTGAAGTGTAATGTGACCGAGTCGGGTGGAGTTGCTCTCCACTCTCTAATCATAAGCATTTGGCTATGATTTAGTGCCGCCCAAACTGCGACACGTGTACCCGGGTAGTGGATATTGGAGTAGTGGAGGTGAGGACCGGGTCGGCATCCTTTCAAGCTGATTTTTCACACGCCGCCATTCCACGTGAGGCATTGCGATGAGGCGTGCAGCCCTCCCTAAAAAATAAAAAAAAACAACCAAAAAAACGCATTTCAATAAGGCTCAGTTTTTTTTTTTTTTTTTTGGGGCGGTTTCCATAATTCAATAACTCATTTTAGGGGATACTCGTATATATCTTTGGGCGCCCCCAAATCGACATTAATTGAGTTGCTTTAATACTAACCAAACAGTAGATTTAGTACAGTGGGCGATCTTTGGTAAAATTATGGGTAATTTCTTTAAAAATTTCTGTTAAATTATTGATAATTCTTAAAAATGTGGAAATGCTTGGAGAAATTAAATCGACTTTCATTTGTGTAAATATTATTTTAAAATGCTTTAATTCTAATATTTTTGTATAATTTATTTTTAATAGAAATAAAACGTATTTTTAGGTAGGAAATTTATAGTATAAGAATTATTATTAAATTAAGTGACAATAATTGAAATAAAATTATTGATTATATGACTAGCTTTATTAACGTTAAACATAAACATTTTTTTTGTTTTATGATACAGAAAGTTTTATTATTGTATTATTTATTTTAGTAGGAAAAACCGTAGAGTATAGTATATTTTTAGTAAAAGAGTTTTTATAAAATGATGTTAAATTTATTAAAATTAAATTATTGGTTGAATTAAAGTTCTTTAAATCGTCAAACATAAACATAGTTGTTTTATTTTGATGAAATAAAAAGGCTTTTCAAATTGATTGCCATTTGTGCATATATTATTTTAATATGCTGTAATTATTTAATTATTTATTTTAGTAGGAAACACCGTATATTTAGTACTCGTTAAGATATTTGTAGTAAAAGAGTTTTATAAAATGAACTGAAATTTATTTCAAATTTAAAATTGATTATATGATTATTCAAGCATAAACATTGTTGTTATTTTTCCTAATGATATAGAAAGGCTTAAAAAATTGATTGCCATTTGCGCAAATGTTATTTGTTTTTTCAACAGGCTTTAATTATTTTCAAAGGCAAAAAAATATTCCGAGCCCTGAACACAATAATCAAATTGGTTCTGGTTGGTTTACTCTGTTGTTTCCAATTGAGGAACAACCACTGTTTTGGAGTGCACTTACTCCTTTATCAACCCCACTGGATTCCAATTGCCAACGGGTTGTGACTAGTTAATTCTGTTTGTATTTGCCGGCGCCCGGTTAAGTAAGCAAGCAGCCATCAGGAGGAACCCTTCCTCCATCTATCCCGGGTCTGGACTGGTGGCACACTTTTCCCTAAACGGCGGCATAATTACCTCGGCACTTCACACAGTTAATTGGCGCGGAGCCGTCTAGGACCATATATGGAATTCAACACCCTCATCGGACGCCAGCGGAAGGGTTCGGATGCGGCTTTATTGTTTCCATTTGGCAGCCAGCGGGTTGAGTGTGAGCTCCATGTGGAATGGTGGTCCGTGTTTCTGTTGATTTTAGCAACTTTATTGACGTTTAACACCGGATCGCTCGATGGCAGAGGGAGGTTCATAAATGAGTTAACAACAGATGTTTACATCATTTGTACGGGACGAATGTGACCATAAATGTTGACAACTTCCTCCAGATGAGGATGGAGGAGGATGATGATGGCTGTTAACTTTACATTTGACTTTGGTTTGAACTGAAACTTGTTTTGTGTTCTTTTATCGAGTTTATCGATCGGGAGAACAAGAATCGCCACGTTCTCACGTTGCTTTCTGGCCAAGGCAAAGCAATTAAAATAAACCAATAATCGATTGCATTTAGCAGACCTAGCCCAGCCGAAACGTGCATTTAATTGAGGCTGCTGGTAGCAGATTATATAAAATTATATTTTAAATCAAACAACAAAAACGACAACAACAAAAAATCCAGCCCACCGCCGCCAAACAATTTAAGCCACCCACTCGAGTCGAAGGACGTGGCAGTTGCAACTGCGGCGCCAGCGGCCAGATTATAACGATCTCTCAGTCTCCAGTTTTTTTTTTGGTTTTTCCAGGGGGGGAAAAACCCAAACGGAAAACTCAAGAAATCACACAACAAACAACTGGCAGACAGGCAGAAAAACAGAAACAATGCCAGTTGGATCGAAAATGCGCGACAGTCGAAAAAAATAAATATAACCCGAGGGCGGCTCTGAGTTAAATGAAATTGAAATGGCCACACAATTATATATTTTTGAAAACGGTTCCAATCGATTTTCTAGAATGCGCATTTTGGGGGCTCCAAACTTGGCCGATTGCGAGATTCGCCGATAGGAAGTGGATTGCAGTTCCTTTACTGAAACTTCCTTAGCCCAAAAATTGCGCCGATATGATTTGTCGCCCATTGAGCGGGGATTATGATGCCAACAATGATGCAACAAACTGAAAACTGTTAACTGGCAAATGAAACAATGGCCAACGAGCACGTGCAGACCTTGCCATAATTTACAAATCCACTAATGCAATAGTCTGCAAAATAGGAGGGAAAGTTTAGGTTTCCAAAAAGACGAAAATTAAATACTCTAGGAAAGGGAATTTATTTACACTAAAGGAATTGAAAAATAAATGTATAAAAAATAAAATATTTAGATGGGAAGATTAATAACCAATTTAAGAAAATCTGGTCCTTTAATATATATGCCATAATATTTTAAAAGATTTTCTGAAAATTATCCATCATTATGCACAATTAATATTTAGTAACATTTAGAAGGGCAGATGCATCCACAATAAATGCAAATTCTTTTCTTTAATATATAATATTGTTCTAAAATATTTCCTGAAAATATTCAATACTTAAATATATAATATATATTTTTTGTTGTATTATTTAGTAACAATTTCCCCCTCAGAAAGTGTACAAATATTGAAACCAATAGTTTTGTTTTGGTAATTTCGCGAACGCTTTTCCTATCTCGAAACTCGTTTGCAGCATCTTGGATTATTATTGCACTTATTATTATTATTATTTTGATGGGGCCTCCTTTGCGCTTTTGCGCCTCTGAGCCGAAGTTTGGCGTTGGTCAAAATATCCACGAGATACTTGAAATTGCATCTGCATCGGCATCTGCTGGCCGCATGGCTCTGGGGTTGGGTGTCAAAGTTCAATCAAATGAATGGCACCCACAACGTTTAATGTCTTTGATGGTTTTATTAGTCAATTGCCGCCGACAGATCTCCAGGCAAGAGCGACTCACTGACTCATTAGCCATTGTTGTGATGAAGTTGTTTTGGCTCTAAGTTCGGATTTGGTTCTGCAGCATTGTTTTTGGCTTATGGCTTTTTGGCCGCAGCCGGCTGCGATTTGCACCGCCTGATTACGGAGATCTGCAGCAAGGCTTTATTTTTATTACATTTACACTGGGTATGCAATTTGCGGTCAGATATAAATACAAAAAAAAAAAGTTCAAGGTTCCGAAATTAAAAAGTGGTCCAGCGATCGCATCGACCGATGAGATGCGGGCCTCAAGGTTGCATCGCATCCTGGGGCGATCTGTAGATGGTTTTTTTGTTTTTTTTTATTGGGTGGGTGGAGGTCAATGGAGGAGGAGTTGGAATAGAGTTAGTTTGGTCATTGGTTGGGGGTTTTAAATAGGAAACAGAGTGCTGTATATACGCTTATTAATTCAAGTTAAATAATAATAATTGTTCCATTTATAGATGATCAATAAAAAACATTGTATTTTTTTTACCAAATGAGTAATAAATACACAATTATAAAATGTGGTAATTTTAAACCTAATTATTTTAAAAGTATATAATCACTAAATAAGGAATTCCAGGAAAACTCTAGTCTTAATCCCCAATGAAACCGCATTAAATACGCATTTCCTCTGGGTTTCCTATTCTATTTATAAATCCGATTCAGCTGCGGCTCACCCATTTTCCCAAGTGTGTCGAGCAACCCTTCCCAAATCCTTACTTCCGATATTTTGCTAGGAAGGAACACTCACTTTTCCCCCCTCTCCTCCCCCTCCCCCCCTAAAAGAAAAACAGGTGTGAGTGAGGTGGCTCAAATCACAAACGCGTGTCCGACTTGTGCCTCCGTCTTCGGCGGATCGGATATATGTAGCTATACTATATAGCTGGGCGGCACGACATCGACATCAGCATCAACAACAACAACAGCAAGGAGAGCCACTCGAGTGACACCTTTTCCACCAATGCATCTGCACAATTACGAGCCAAAGGGGCCAAAGTATCGGATTTCTGGAGAAGGCGCACCACCAGCATCGGCACCAGCAGAAAAACCCGAAAGATTCCAGACCGAGGACCGAAAACGGAGAACTCCTTTCTTTTATGCGCCACTGACAAACGGCACATTGCACATGTCCATGTCCATGTCCGTGTCCGTGTCCATGTCCTGGAATAGGGGAAGGGGGTTCCTACACAGCAACAATCACAATCACAATCAGTCACCCCCATCAGAAAGGCAGCCTCTGAAACAAAAGGAGTGCGTGCCTGCGGGCTAGAGATGGCAGCGTGATTAGGGAAATCCGATATTTACAATATATATATATAATTAAATCTTAGGGAATCTTATTTTGGAAATAAATGATCCTACCAAATTGCCGGTTAAAATAAATATTTTGCAATGCTGTACAAATTTCAGAAATTTTAAAAGTCATTAATAAAAATTCTCTAAATTTCGGACAACAATTATTTTTACAAAATAGGATTCAGAATCTTAAAACTCTTCCACTCTAATAAAAATTGTTTTTTAAATGTCTGTTTAATATTTGCAGCTCTTGTTTTTATTCAAAAAATATATTTTTTTAATATTTTTAACTTGTCTTTAGCCAAAGAATATTTTTAAAAATTATTCTAAAATATTTCCGTATCCTGTTAATCATCCTATGCCGAAAAAAAATAAAAATATTATTTAGAATAGCCTAATTTCTCTCAGTCTCCTAAAGATAGTTGATTAAATGCCTGCTTTTATTTTCTACATACTTTTTTTTAGCCAAAGAATATTTTTAAAAATTATTAACAATTATTGCTTTAAAACATTTCGAGCACAAAAATAAGAATAGATAGTTAAAAACTTCCTCCACTCCAATTAAAATTGTTGATTAAATATCAGATTTATTTGTTTAGTATTTATGTGTAGCCAAGAACTATTATGTACAAATTATTAATATTTATTCCCTTAACCTGTTAACCTACTAAACACATTCGATAGTAAAAGGACCTTCCTCACAACTCCCATCCCTACGAGACTCCTCTCCTTAGGTGCGGGTGTTTCGCCTTGGACCCGGTATTGATTTCATGTTGACGCTGCAATATTTCTCTTAATGAAAACAAACAATGAGACGCTGATGGTGATGCTGTGGATGAGGCTGGAGATGAGGATGAGGATGAGGCTGAGGCTGAGGCCACTGGCAGCTGGCCCGCAGGCAGGAGGTGGATGCTGCGATGCCTGGCAGCGCTTACAAAGTGCGTGTTATTAATATTATTGGCCCACAGGCTGCTCCTGGCTATTGGCCACACAGGGAGCCGAGCATGAAGGGGCAAGCTGAACACTGGGACCCTGACCAACCTGGCCAACCTGGCCAACCTGGCCGAGATGTGTGCTGCCAGATAATAATTGTGGCGAGCAGGTCGTGCCAAATTCCACACGACGACGAGGACGAGGAGCTGTGGAGCTGGAGCTGGCGATGGAGATGGAGCCGGGGCCAATTTAAAACCAATTTAAAGTTTAATGAATTCATAAAGAAATCAGTGACTGCACTTTCAAAACATAATCTGCCGACATTCCGCCGTCTCTCTCCTCGCATGGCGTGCCAAATCTCATAATCAGTCAATAACTTTAGCCGCCTTCTCGCACGTGGCCATGCACTGGGAGAAATATATGTATATGCAATGAAAATTTATGGGAAATTCAAACTAAATGCTTTCTTGATTTCTAAATGACAATATGAGGTTTAAAACCATTTCACATCTTTTTAAACACAATTAATTTCATTTAGGCTTTGATTTTAAAGGGAAAAATTTTTCCCAGTGTGAGTCCACCGACATTGCCTCGAACTTGGATTTCCACTTGGCCGTATTTTATGGGCAATCGAAGTGAAATCAATGGCATTGCCTGCATGCCATTAACACGAAAGTCGCCTCGATTGCGAAATCACTTGAGGCCATCGCGAGGAGCAGTGAATTCTCCAGGAGAATCCCGGGGGCGACTCTTCCGCAGGGGGAAGACCCAGCCCCAGCCCCAGCTCCAGCTCCAGTCTTTGATTCGTTAAACAAATTTTATTATTGAACAGATTTCCGAAGCATGACAGTTATTAATTGCAAATATCGCTTAATTCATCGCTTCAAAACGACAACACATCGCATAGTTTTTGGGCCAGGCCAAAACCAATCCTCCAAACAACCTGTAATCACGACACGATTCAGGTTGGTACCGATCCCAATCCCTGGTGGAAACTCCACTCCAAGCTCCACGCCAAAGTTATGGCCAGGTTGAGAGGCTCTGATTTCGCCGGGCGAATGGATATGGGATCGATCGGGGATTTGGTTGGTGGTTGGTGGATGTGGCCAGTAATTTACATGGTTGCATTCCATTGACACTGATCATCAGTTAATTTGTTTCTTTAGAGCCCGTATGGCCAAAAGTGAATGCGAGAGTCGTTTGTTTTCGGCAGTGGGACACTTCTTATCCGAGGCGATCGCCTCGCCACAGAAGTGAAGGTAAAAAGTTCCGGGCCTGATTGAAAGATGGCAATGAGTTATGGCCAAAACAAAAAAACGGCATACTAACTTAAGTTGCAAAACCCCCAAAACCCGCTAAAACAAACTGAAACCCTCTATTAATACTAATTGGACTGTCACAATCAATTTGGCAGCCTAAATGTTGGGTACCCTATATGCATGTATCTAGATTGAGATTTGCAGATACAGATACAGCTACAGATACAGATACAGCCACCCACCGCATGATCAAATCATTAGTGAAAGGTTTTAGGGCACTTGATCGATCGCCCAGCTCGTTAAGCTCCAATAAATGCACTTAGCGATCGAAAAACAAGTCAAATATTTCCACAACCAAAACTCGATTGATTGTGTTGACTGATGGTGTTTTTTTTTTGGTTGGCTAGCTGTATTGGCCAAATTTGACTTCTCCAAATTTTTTTGGTTGTATCTTTTCGGAACAGTGGCAACCGAATAAAAGCCCGCCAACTGCCAAATATCGTGATGGCCCCGTTTTATTGATGGATTAAGGGCGATTACGCGATCTTTGTCAGAGTAGCCGAGTTGCCAATATTGTTAAGAGTAGCTGAAGGGCTAAGCTAGGCCCTCGTTGTTTGCTGAAGACCAACGACTGTCGAAGATGCCATGGCTAGGACTCTCGGGGGAAATGTTGCGCAATCGATAATCATGATATTGCCGATCGGTGGATCGGGTGGATCGGCGGATCGGGGGAGTCACTATAGCCCCGGATTGAGCTGTCATGTCAGAAGGCAGTTAATCAATGCGGCCCAGCGGAAAATACATAATCAAATTAACTGCCAGAAGAGAAGTCCGAGTCAGGACAATGTTGCCAATGTAGGCCACAATTGTTGTCTAGCAATCTCTTTGGCTGGCCAAAAAAGGGTATGCGAAGGGTATGCCAAACTAGAGATAGAACAATGATTATTATTTTTAAGTTACTAAAAAAAATCCCTTACTTTATAAATGATTTTTTCTCATTGAAATATTTTCTTTAGATGGGTTGTTATTTATAAAATTCAACCTTTAATTGTACAAATTTTGAAATTCATCCGAAATGTTGGAAAAATGTTTTTTTAAGAATCAAAAAGATAAAGATTAAAGAATGAAATTAACTACTTAAAATATATATTTTAATTTCAGGGAATATTTCTGATCTTACTGTTCAATTATTTCCATATACATTTAAATCAAAAACACGCTCTATAACATTCTAACCTTAAATCTCTACAAATAATACGTAATCCAAAAAAATTTATTTAAAAATACCAAAATTCCCATTTTTTTCCCATAACAGAGATACTTTTTAGTTAGAGTCATGAGAACCTTCTATTCGGATCCAAAACTCACAAAGATTGAATCGTTTTTAGCGCTCCGCTGGGGGCGGCAAGTGATTTGATTGCTGACCATTGCCCGGGGACGGGTTGCGGATCGGATTCGGGCTGGGATTGGGATTCGGATTGGGATTGGGGTTCGGATGCGGATTGGGGGTGAGACTGGGGGCTGGGGAATGGGGATTGAAAGGCTTGGAAGGCCCTCGACAGCGGCTGACTCAGTTCAAACAAGTTGCTGGCGGGAGTTATGAAATAATGCATTATAATTTGCCCGTCAATTGGCTGGATGGGTGATGCACCTTGTGGTATGGTCATGTTTGTTTCTCCGCCTCCCGGCCCCCGACGTTTTGTTGGCTCCCTCTTTGTTTTGCATAATTGTGGGAAACAACCAGCGGGTTTTTGGTGCTTTTTTTTTGTGCTGGTCTTGCTAAGTAGGCTAAGGTTCGTTATGGCATGCCGGGCCACTGAATCACCTCCTCCTCGGATCGCCTCCTGCCTCCAGCCTCCTCCTCTTGCCTTCTGGTATTTGATAAATTGTGCGCCTGCTATCGAGGGCTATCGAAAAGTCGAAGTGCAGGCAGCATATCGAAAGCGATCGCCGGTGAATCGCAGTGATTAATACCGGAGTCCCGGAATGGAGAAGCCTGGGGAAACCTGTTCCTCTGCCACTTGGCGCCTGCTGCACAGGAAATAATAACAAAAAATAATAAAATATGATTTAGTAATAAAAAATATGGTGAAGAGATTTTATTTCTAATATATACTGAATATATAAAAAATAGTATTTTATTATTTCACAATCTTTATTATTCTGCCGCTGAACTTAATTATTTTTCTCGGTGTGACAGACTTCTTTTTCTTATTCCCCTCTCGACTCATCAGCACACACCCAGTTCTGTCGCCTGGATGCGATCCCCTCCCATCTCCCGATCCCATCCGATCCGATCCCATCCAGACCGGACCGATCCTCATTAGCCTTGTGCGCCTTGCTCCGTCGCTCGCTAATCAATTGTCGCCGTATTAAGGTCGCACTCGTTTGGCATTTTTCCTGCTATCAGCAGGATTGCCATGGCATTTTGGCGCTTCATTTAAATCATAAGACAAAGTGCGAGTGGAATGATGAGGAGGTGTGACGTCAGCGACTAAGAAATGCACTGCTTTAATGTTTATCGATTGGCAAGTGCGCCCTTCTATGCGAATCTCAAGAAGTTTAATTGGAGAGTTCTAATTCAACGTTACAACAATTTAAGTAATTGAGTTGGGAATGATTTATATATATTTATAATTGATATTTATGTTATGTAAAGCTCAAAATTAAAATGAATTTTATAAATGAATGGAAAATGAAAGCATGCAACTGATTTTATATTAAATTTGCATTTCCGAAACTCAGAAGTTCTATCAAATATAGTACAAATTTAAGCTTATTTTACAATCTAAGTACATATCCTTTAAATTATGAATTAGTAAAACCCAATATTGCAACCCCGCTTCCATCCTTAAGTGATCAAGGAAACGATTATGCTCAACTAAGAAATATCCCACAATTAAAATACAATCAGGTGAGCCCCCCAATTGATCGACTGAATACGCTACTCCACAGCGTATTCCACTCGAGTGGATGGCAGGCTGCATTTTTGGTCGCCTTTGCATGGCTTTTGCTAAATGTGACACTGAGGCTACTGTTCGTAATGGTGTTGGCATTAAAATGGATTACACACCGAAAGCGGCTGCCTGAACTGAGCTGCATCGCCACGGACCTGGACTGGGATCGAATCGTATCGAATCGAATCGAAACGAATCGAATCGAACTGAGCTGAGCTGAGCTTTCGCCCGGTATGGCCCACTCCCCAATTGGCACCTGTGTTTTCAGATCCCGACTGGGACTGGACTCAAACCAGTCTGAAAATATCAATATGTACAACAACAAAAAATAAAGGTGTTCCTTGATGGTGCGTCTCTGTGGCTTTAGTGCAAAGCGGCATTTATTCACGGCTTTTCGATTTCAATTACGATACAAATTGTCATTAATGTTGGAAAGTTGTTTTCGCAACCGTCGAGCGGAAGATAGTGTGCTTATGGGATGGTAGGATCAGAGAGGATCGGAGGTGGAGGTGGAGAAGGTGGCTTGCCATGATTTTGATCGAGTGGATAGGCTTAGAATGCACGGCCAGACGACTCTATCTCTAAACTGAACCTGTGTCACATTTGATTGACTCCGAGGCAATCGCGCAGTTCGGGTTCATAAAGCAAAGCTCACCCTGATTGGCCATTAAAAAGTCATAAACCACAATTATAATTTCCATATCTGTTGCGCTTGTGCACCCAAAAACCACACCTCAGATTTACTTGACTTGCCACACGAAATACGAGCGCATATATATATATATACCGATATATGTGTGTGCCAAGAATTCTTACTCATAAATAAAACATTTTTTAATTTCCCATAATTTTCGACCCGCAGCGCGCCGCGAATTTCTCGAACGATATACTATATAGAACGATTCGATGATGAAACCCCCAACCCCAACCTGAACTCGATTCAGTTTTTGTACCCCCTACACAGAGGGAAAAATCTCTGACAAAATATAGCTAGGAAAATATATACATAATTTTACACAGTCTTTTCTTTAATGTATTTCCCTCAGTGCAAGCCAAGCTCGACTAACCTGTGACGATGTCTTCGGGCCAACCCAAAAGAACTTCCGCGACGTACGGCAAACACGGGTCACCGTTATGCCTCAATGCCACCCCCGACCCCCCGGCTTGCCCCTTACCCCCTGGATCCATTCGGATCGATCCTCCCATATGCATACCTTCCACATACTACAAACTACACCTTGAGTCAACGAATCGAACGGACAGCGCCTTAAAATTGTATTTGGATTTGGTGGCTGCGCTGTCAGCGTTCCAGTATTGCGTACTTGTTAAAATATGTTTTCGATGATCGCCCAAGCAGTTACACTGAGAGAAAAATATCTAGATTTTAAGTAGGAAATTAAAAGGTTGAAAGAAAAAAATTTGCAAGATTTATGCATTGGAAATGGCGTGTATTAAATATAGGAAATTTAATGATTCAAAAATAATTTGGAAATAATTAACCAAGTTTCAGAATAACTAAAGAATTCTCATAAAATATTTAAAATAATACCATACATTAATTTGTGGTATGTTCATAATTGTCTAAAGTTTATAATTTAACAAAAGTAAAAATTTATATTTATTTGTATATGTTTATTATGTATTATATATTATCTATATTTATCACTGCCCAAATTTTGCTTTTGTATCCTTTTCCTTTTTTCTTTTAAACACAAATTATGACTACAAATTACCCGACTTTTCTCCCAGTGCTTTTCCACATTTTTGTTTGTTTGCTGTTTATAGCTTTGTATGCTTTTTGTTCATTTCCAAAGCGTTGCCCAGAAGATGACAGCGGCGACTTAAGGAGGCGACTTGGATCGCCGATCGCCGATCGGTGCGTTATTGAAGCGAAACAAGTGTTTAGTCACCCAAACAGAGCGTCGCAGGTAAAATGGGTGCTCCTTTCACCAGGTAACCTCCCCTCCTGGGGGCCCCCTGCCCAGACCCAGACCCAAACCCAGTCCCAGCTCCTTCTTCGATTTGGAGCGCACCCCAAAGCTGTCATCCGCCTGCGTGGCGTGCCTTATTTGGTTAGGCTTCATTGAAGGTGCACCTTTGTTACGCTCAGTGAGCGATCTGTGTGTCGTCTGCTAAGAGGTAGAGCAACCTCTTATTATCCCCCCTCACCTACCCCTGGAACCTTCTGAATCATCGCGATCGGAATAAAGTTCCTATATGTCTGGTCTGTAGCATGTGCCTGGTCAGTTTTCGGTTCTTGCGACATGTTCGTCGATGTTTATTAGGGTCTGGAGTGGCAGGAATGGGACTTGATTTCCGGGAATTAGGGACATAATTAATGCCCCTCGAATTTCCGGTCAACAGATTGATTTCGATTTAGAGCCAAATATGTAAATTCAATCACTTTGCATGGCCTAATTAAATCGGAAATTGGTCATTAAATGATTATTCTAATAGAAGATTATATATATTTAAAAATTGGTTATTAAAACAGCTTCATTATATCAATTAAAATTAAAGGTTTGCAGAAAAAATATTTTTGTTCAAAGGAAATGGATACTATTATTAAATATTTATTTTTTTTTGCAGTGAATATTAGAACAGGTTAATTAAAGCAATTCAAATTAATGGTTTAAAGAATTACAATTTTCGTCAAAGAAAAGTCAAGAGATATGTAAAATATAAACAAATTTCAGGTTGTTATTTCCATGAAAATATTATTATTATTAAATATTTATATTTTTTTAAGTGAATTCATTAAAGCAATTAAAATATAAGGTTTACAGAAATAGTATTTTCGTTTTAAAAGAATTAAAGTTTATATATAAAGAAATTTAGAAAATGTTTATTACCATAAAACTAATTCTTATAAATAACATTTCAATTTGTATTTATAAGTTAGAGTTTATTATGATCCGTAATAAAATCACGAATACCTTTAAAATATTCTACAAAATATTTGTTAATCTCGTAGATCCCTGCAATACATCTAAATGGCAATTAAACTAATCCGTTGGCCATAAAAAAAAACATACGTAAGATCTATTTTGAACAGTCCCCCCTTCCCCGAGAATCAGGCTTAGCCGCAAGATCAATGATCTGCGATCACCTCAAGATTTACGATCGCCCTCCTTAATTTATGTCACATTCTGGAAGCAAACCGTTTCCAAATGCCAACGCCATAATTATGGAGGCAGTTCCTCTCCATCTCCCTCTCCAACGCATCTTTCAATTGCAAAATGATCGTCAGCTGGGCTCTGGCTCCGGTGTATCTATCAGATAGATCTGGCTAAGCGCATCTCCGCCATATAAACCTTATGACATTTTTATGGTAATGCAACTTTGACTTGGGTTCCTCCACCGGAGGCGCCCGCCTTGTTTTTATTACCTTCTAAATGTTGCGTTAAGTCCGCCATTAAACGATCGACGCCTGTGCCGTATGTTTACAGATTTGTCGTCATAATTGCTTTTTAATGCCTTATCTATCGGTCCGGTCTTCGGTCTTGGGTCTCCGGTCTCCGGGACAGAGACTGTCGTCTGACTCCCCGTATCTCTCGGTGGAGCTATGGCATCATCATTAGGCCGGGCATTTAATTGTCCCCGAATGAATTGTTGTCGCAAGCGAAGCTTTCGGTCTACCTGAGACCATGAACTATAGATTCCTTATCACGGAGGAGGACCCCCTCCTGGTTGTACCTGGGTGTGTGGGAAATCATTTGCGTGTCCAAGGGGGGTTCCCTTCAAAGATTTATCAGCGTGATGAGTAATGACCAAATGTGAGGATCACAAAGCCCCCAACACACAGCTGCCAGCACTTTATGCTAAGCCTAAATTCAAACCTCAAACCTCGAAGTGATCTCGGAGCAAGGATTTGTGGTAATTTCAGACAGGCGACACCTCTTAACCCCAGCCATCGCTACCATAAATCACCGTTTATAAAATTCAATCCGCTTAAATTGCTTAATTATTGGCCGGGTCTTGGGCGTTAAATTTACCAACATAAAAATACGTCATTCCGGCTGTGGTAATTCACTCATATTAATTTCAATTACACACGCCGCACAATGCAATTATGCGTCCATCGGGTTTGGTGGAGGAGGGGGGAGGTTGGGGATTGGGTTCGGATTTTGGTCGAAAGTGGGGAGCGGGGTTTGTCATGTAAACCGAAAATCTGGCAATTTATGTGATCAGCGACTGCGATTTCAATCAGCGAAAAAGCAAGCGAGCACCGAGATACGAAAAGTGAAAAAAATAAATATGTACCCAAGAAATTACTCAACACCTTCCCAGGGAAATGCACTTTAGAAAAAGTTAAGTTTAAATATATCGAAAATAAAATTCTAACAAACTTGAAAATGCTAATAAATGTGAAAAAAAAAAATTTTTAATAATTTTTACAAAATTTATTTTCAACAATGTTAATGTAGACAAATAAATCAAAATTGTTGGTAATATATAGAAAATAAAATTCTAACAATCTTGAAAATGCTACAAAAACACATTCTATAATTTTTAAGAGTTGTTAAAAATTTATTTTCTATAAAATGATTTGGTTATTTATTTATTTATTATTAATTCCTAGTGCTACAATGTTAATATTTAATTGCAATTTTTGGTTTTATATAAAAAACAAAATCTAGCAATCTTGAAAATGCGAATTTTTATCAAATTTTATTTATTATAAAACAACTCTGTAATTTATTTATTTATTATTAATTCATAGGTCTACAATACAAATTTAGTCTTAGTGCACTAGTTATTATAGAAAATGTATATATACTTAATCATGTCATGAAAAATAATTAATTTAAAACATGATTTATTTACTCTGAGACTATTTTTCAATTTGTATGCAAATTATAATCAAATGCAAAAATTATCCATCAAAGTCAATTGTTTACTTAAAATAGTAGAACAAAACTGAATTAAAAATGATTTTTTAAATCTCTAGATTTTTAATATTAATTAATGACTATATCTTCTTACAGTGTGATCTGATCTGAACCCAATGGAGCTGAGCCGGACGGATCTGTAGCTGCAGGGCGAGTTTTCTGGTCGTCGTCTAAGCGCGTTTCAAATTTCTTGTCTTGCGACTCGGCAGCGGCCAGCAAAAAGTAAAAAAAAACTCTAAAAAAAATAAAACAAAAAATAAAAAAAATACATGCAACGACAACGGGAACGGCAGAAACTTTAATTAAAGAACACCATAAAAGTGTCGCCCGTGCGATCGTAATTATGAATTTAATCTCAATTAAAGCGTTTATCTTGATTTTGCATGTGGCCGGAGAACTGGGAGTCTTGGATTGTGACTTGGACTGGGACTGGGGGTCTCTGGCTCGTTTCTTTTGGTTTACTTTATTTTATTTTATTTTTTTCTGGCCAATTTGTTTGCCCAACGGTTGGCCAGTGAATTTATTTGCATTATCCTGCTGAACGGCGTCGCACGTTCCTTCGGCTTTGACTTGGACTTGGTCTTGGTCTTGGTCTTGGAGTGGTGGTGGTGGTGGTCACTATCGGAGTAGCCGGCGCCCGGCTCTTATTTGCTTGGACATGTACAAACACCTTTGTTGCATTTAGCAGATAAACATTTTTCTATTTTCATATGGCCAACCGTCGGAGCCACTTATCAATTGGTCAAAGTTTTTATCTCTTTCCCAGAGAGTTGGGCATTTCAATTTGTCTTGGATCGATTAACTTGTTGCAGATAGTTGATCTAGGTTCAATAGACGGGGGAATCCTTTTAGATAACGATAATTGTACAAATATGCAGTTAAGTGGCTGAGTAGTATTTAATGTTCAAATAATATATAATATTTATTTGAGGGGGATTTGATTTTTAAGGGAATCCCACAGGGCAACTTTAAATCTTTCAAATTGTTATAATACTTTTTTGTATACCTATTACCTGAAAATATCAAATTTAAATATTACTAGCTCTCTTAATTTAAATCCACCCATTCAAAAAAAAAACCATTAACTCTAAGCTAGCATTACATTGTTAATTTTTTTGTAATATTTACAAATATTTCCCATTAGGCCCACTTTCTCATGGTTGCATTTGAATTTGATTAGTTGTATGCCAACTTAAGCATAAAATATGATTCCTGGCCAAGAGTTAACGGGCTCCAATTGGCTTTGACTTGGCCCGAGATCATTTATCAAAGAATGTCCCGACGCACACGAGACACCTACTCAGAAAGCTAACAAAAAAAAAGAGTTAAGAGAGCTCCTCAAACAAACGATTATTGGCTTGTAATTTTCGACTATTAGTAACATTTTGCGATGACAACAAGCCCGGCATGAGGGCCAGAGGCGTGGGCGAAAATTTACTGAAGGAGGTTTATTATTCTAGATCCCTTTCTGGCAGATTTCTAACCCCCGCCCCTGCAAAGGAACTGAGTGGTTAGCTATTTTTTAGCCAAGTATTTTCAAAGGTTGGAGTTTTAGATTTAAAAAAGAACTTACAATTAGTTGAGTATGATATTACCAGTTTATTTTGTTTAATTTATGTTTTTTAAAATATATTCTATTTTTTAGCATCTCTATTGGAAGATGGTGGAAGACCTGCCATTGGAGGAACTCCCCGGCAAGCTGTGCAAATTTGACGGCAAAAATCAATTTGAAAACGATTTCGGAGGAGACGTGGGCGTTGCCCGCGAAAAGGAAACGCCAATATGACACGCTCCGCGGAGGAGGAGCAACTTGACTGACTGACTGGGACTGGAACTGGGACCAGGTCTCATGTTACCACAAACTTCAGTCTAACTAAAGCCGGAGCTGGAGCCAGAGCCAAGGCATTAACCAGCTATCGACGACGCTGACGGATGGCCAAGAGTCCAAAGCCAGCGAAGATAAGCGCCGCCAAAGACAAATGCGTCTTGTGGGTTCAGAAAATCGCCGAGATTATTACGATTTTTCATAATAAATTGTGGCAAATCAGGCGCTCTGGCATTATAAGGCATCATTAACAACGACAACAACGTCGCAGCGGGCGAGGCGACTCCTCCTTCCCCCAACACCCCGCTTTTTTATCCTTGCCCTCCATTGGGAGGCGCAAGCTAACACTGTCCTGTTTAGGCCAAAAGCGTTAACAAGTCGGGCCAGTGACGTTGCAGGCGACTCTCCGGGGATAGAGAATGCGCGAAACCAATAAGAAATAGCACTGCGAGAAAATATTCGTATTAAACTGAAAGTTCTAAGAAGGGGTTTCTGGTTAAAGGAATTTTACAATTTTTTTTATTAAAAAATTATGAAATCGTAGAGTTAGAGAACTTTATTATAAAATTATGTATTCTTCTATAAAAAAAATAAATTATTTTTAATAATAGATAGTTTTTAAGATTTTTGAAATAATGTTATATTAATAAACTCTTCGAAACTTTCTTTAAAATATATTTTTCTTGGATATTATAGAAGTCAAATATAAAACGCAACTAATAAACTTAACTAAATAAAATAAATGCATTTTCCGCATTAACATTACAAAAATGGCATATAATTAAAAAATAATTTAAACAGAATAAGCAGATATCACAAGGTTTTTAGTAATTTTTTTACTGAATAATTTATTGACAATTTATTATAGTAATATTTGTCACAAAATGTTCTACCTTTTCCTTATAACAAATTTAAGTTTCTGGCAATAACACATCAATAATACAGCGAAGATGGATTAAAAAACACTTATGAAATATTTATAAAATATATTATTAATTTTTTTTATGGTACAAAAAATATTTACAACATTTATAAAACCAAAAATATTTTTTTGGAATTTCCCAACAATTATTTTCGAGTGCCTTTGGGCCAACAAGTGGGAAGTGCTTTCTGTTCCGTCCCGCCAGGTCCGGTCCGGTCCAGGCCGATCCTAACCGATCCCAACCGAAACCGAACTGAACCGCACCGTTGTGGTGCGTTGTGGTGCGGTCCGGGCAAAGATCAAGCCGGCACCACCGAGCCACCAAGCCACCAAAGTTGGCGCAGTGCGTGGCGCTCGTCGGCCTCCTGTGAGTTTTTCCTTTGAAGTTCGATGCCGATGCCGAGTCGTTCGCTTATGAGCAGAATGTGTACGCGTTGATGACGCTGATGTGAGTGCAACAACAACAACAAACAACAGGAACACCAACAACAATAACAAGAGCGTCGCATGTGCGCAACATCATCCACATCTATTGGAGCAGAAGGAGTAAAACCCACCTAGGAACCCACTGCCGGCGAACTCCACTGAACCCAACCCAAACCCAATCCGAACCAAACCAAACCAATCCAAGCCGAGGAAAAATTACAGCAACAACAACAATATGAGAAGAAAAAGAAAACGCCAGGCCAAAACGAGCCGACCATGTGCCGCATTTACTTGTCAATTTGTTTTTTGGTCAACGTTTAAATAATGAACTCATATTTGCAACTCAGGCCAAGAGACACTGCGGGCTGTGTATCTCCTCTTGTTGTTGTTGTATCTCCAGTTGTTGCTGTTGTCGTTGCTGCACATGCGGCGCATGTCATGTTGCATTATGGTCGACCAGTTGCCACATGGTCGCTGTTCCATGTCCCCTCGCCAAAAAGGAGGGGGGGGATTGTGGCACTCGCACTTGCTGTAACTTAATTCCAGGAAGGCTTTTGACCGGCCGCGCGACTAGGAAATGCCAACCAACTCCCAACTCCTGCCCCAGCTCCTGCCCCCAGCTCCAGCTCCAGAGCTCCAGAGGGTGGCCAACAGAAACAGCACACAACAACGGGCGGAGTTGAGTTCATACGTAATGCGGTTAGGTGGTTAGACTTTGAGGATAGTGAACTGGGTGTGGCCGGTTCCATTGGTTCGTCCATCTGAAAAAAAAAAACGAAAGTGGATGAAGTCGACTTCGGGGCGGTGGATTTTTTTTTTCCTTCGTTTCCTTGGAAAGGGAGGTGTGTAAGGTGCATGGGTAGGCAAATGTCAGTGGAATGAACTCTACCACATTGTTTGAATTGTACTTAACATTTTTGAAAATAATTAAAAACGTATTAGGAGGTTTATATTTCATTTGTGTAAACTTAACAGAAATAAATGATAGCTTCTTAAGTATTTATATTTATTTAAAATAAATACTCACATAATAATAAACTCAGAGAACGTTTATCACTTCGAAAAGTATTGAAAATATTTGTTACCGGTACACAGTTTTAAATGATATAAAATATAATATATTTATATAAATTTATAATATTGTTTATTAATTTATATACCATTTAGATATATATGTAAGTTGTACCTTATATTTCTAAAACAATTAAAAACATATTAGCTGACTTTCAATATATTGATGATTACCTTCTCATTTTAAAATTCATATTATTGACTACACACAAAAATGTACTTATAATTATGTAAAATAAATAATTAAAATATTAAACCAAATAATTAAATTTTAAGAAAAGTTGTTTCACCTTTTACCAGGCACATTTGAAAATAATATATATATTTTTAAATGTAGGCGCTGTAAAATGCATTTAATTGTGCTTTTTATACCTTTCTAGATACATATAAAATTTGTATTTAAAATTTCTAAAATTATTAAAAAGGTACTAATAGGGGATGTAAATTTATTCCACCTTTCAGAATTCCTATTTTTGAGTATTTATAAATTATTTTATGTATCTTTAGTATGTGTGTATTTAAAATACAAATGTATATATATAAATAAATTCTAAGGAAATGTTTACCACCTCGAAAAGCATTTAACATTCTTAAACATGAATATTTGTTACCGCGACTCATTTCTAAGTGATATATTCATTTTTAAATGTCAGCGTTATAAAATTTATTATATTGTTCATTTATTTATACCTCTCTAGATACATGTGTTTTTTGTCAAAGCCTGATTATTCGAACGGTCGCGGAACGGAACTCCCAATCCTTGGCGCCACTTCTCCAACTCATTCACAAAGGTAATTAATCCAGTGCCAGATCTGCGGCAGTGATACCGAATCTGTGGCATTGAACTATATATTGGGGCACGGGAGTCGATAGGGACAACACCCAATGGAGCAGTGCCCCGGGGGCGATCCGGCGATACTATCGGGCGTCACCGGCGACGCCATCTCTGACAGATTCGACTTCGAGGTGGCTAAAACCTCGAATGCATTCTCATAATTTTTATGCAAAACCCGCTGAAATAGAGAAATCAGTGGAGCCAAAAGCCGATGCTCGGGGGCGTTGGTGCACTTAAACATTTTCAATTTCAATTTGTTCGAGGAGGCTTGGACTTGGACTTGGTATGGGTATTGGTCTTGGTCTTGGTCTTGGAGTTGGATCTGAGGATCGGGGACAGAGTTCTGGTTGCTGTGGGCTTGGCCACTTGTTTGCATCAATTTGAATTTTAATTGAAAATGCGCTGGGCTCTGGAAATGCTAAGAACAGAATAGCACGCGAATCTGAAACTGAATCTGAATCCGAATCCGAGTCGGAACAGAAAAGTGGCGCCAGTTGTCGGCCGACTTATGTGGGTGGCTATATAGCTTCGATTCGAACTGATTTACGGCAGTTGGTTCCGTTTAGCTTTATATCTGGCTGCAGGTTAATAATTCGCAGCAAATGCAAATTCAATGGGCTAAACAAACGAGTGCTAATTAATTGGGATTTTTATATATGCACGTGGAGAATGGTGGTCTAGTTTTTTTCCTATTCTCGTACAGCAAAATAAATTAAATATAAATAAAATGCATTATATACATATATGTATATAAAGTTGCTGAATTGGAAAATAGGAAGTGATTGTGTTCCTATTTATTGGTGATAAAGTTTTGACTTTCATTTTACAAAGTTTTTGTAAAATGAATTATGCAACTTTTATACCTAAAATAAAAGGTATAACAACCCCTTTAAATTTTCCCAAATTTTTTAAAAATATTTCATTTAATCTAAGCATACATTTACTAATTAATAACTAGTTTTTTTTATGTAAATGTCAATTATGAATAGCTATTGTCTGGGTATTTTTTCTGTGGCTCCTTTGATTAATCGCGGTTCTTTGGAGAGCCTAACCGCTTATCAAAACACCATCAGAATGTTCTGAAATATGCGGCCGCAGGAGGAGCAAACAAGGAATAATATCCCGGACACACCCAATAAATTCCGAAGAATGCTCAATCCTTCTACCAATTCCTAAAAATAATAATAACAACAACAACAACCCGATTCGAGGGGTTGCAACATCAGAAGTGTAGCGCACAGGATAATGAACCCCCGATTATGGCCAGAAAGTGAAGCGAATGAATTCATTAGGGAAAACTGCTGGCTGACCCTTTGCTCGAAGGGGAAATGCGGGGTCCTTGGCCAACTGTTGTGGTCCGAGAAATTGATGAAAAGTGAGTGAGCCGGGCACACGAACGGCGCACGGAGGACGCGAGCGTGTCGTGTTAATTGCCACTAACTATACTATATTCCATGTACGCCACATATATAAAGCGGATCGGGGGCGGCGATCCCTATCGACATTGTTTGCGGGGCGGACAGCCGGCCATATGGTGCATCCCGAAGATGTATCTATTTTGGGCAGTGCTGGAATTAATTACGAGCTGACCAAAATGTGATCAGCGGACCGCCGACAAATAGAGGTGAGCTCTGTTGATTTTTGGTAACATAAGTGGTGGCCAAAACAAGGGCTGGAAAATGCTAAAATTAATTGTAATTAAATTTTATAATATATTTAAAAATATAAATAAATTTGTAAATAATATAATAAATATTTTTAACACAAACCCAAATGGTTATTAGGCCAAAAAATTTTAAATACTGAATTATGAAATTAAATGTTTCCATTAAAATAATTTTGTATATAATTATAGGTATTATATCGATTTAAAAATGTTTATTTTAATTTTATAACTAATGCATTTTGTTGTTGAATATTGAAGCAATTAAATGTGAATATAAGATGTAAAGAATTTATTAAGAATTAATAAAGAAAATAAAAGTTTTAAGTGGGAAATGAAAAATGAAAAGACAAAATTAAGAAAATTATAATTGGCCACTAAATATCACCATATTTATTATTAAATATAGGAAAACCCCAAAACAGACAACTAAAAATTTCTATCCTAGCTACATTTCTTAAGCATTTAAATAGCTAAAGCACCATCACTACCGTCTATAGCGTCAGAAGGTCCGCTCAATGGATGAATTGGAAGCCCGAAGGAAGGTCCTGCCACCTGATGTCTGATTTGATGGCCAGGAGCAAGACGCGCATTGGACCCTCGGGAACAGAATTTACGGTTTCACTTTCAGCGCTCAAATCAGAACAGGTAAGGGCCAAAACTCCGTCCGATAAGCAGACGGCTCCTACCAACAGCTAACTACCAACAACCAACAGCCAGCCAACAGTTGTGCGTCTCGCCCCGAGATAAAGTTAATTGCCCCGCGTTTACAATCTGTTAGTTTATGGAGTGCGGCCAACACTTCTGTGCCTCGTATCTCTTGGGTCGTTAAATGCACTTCTGATCGCTGGCAACAGCGGAAACGGAAGAAAGTCTTTCTCCTCATGCATATTTCAGCAGCTCGTTCTGGGTTCGTCATCCATCTATTCCCTCCAATACGATTTGAATAGCTAACTATAGCGGTTGTCTATCGGCCGATTTGATTCTTTCCGATTCCGAAACATTACATGTGAATCTCAGAGATACAACACGTGAGTCAGTCCGTTGTTTTGCAATATTCTCAAGCATATATATATTCATCGAATTTTGATTGTTCTGGGATTGCGAGGGAATTATAGTAGATTGAAGTAGAGTAGAGCCCTTTATTTAGATAAATTATGCATTTTTAAAATAATTAAATTAAATGATTATATGTTTAAGATCTAATCTAACTTATTTTTTTTAATGTAGCTAGGGAGTGAATATATTTAAAAATATTAATTGTTATTAATTAAGTTTTGTTTTTATATTAGTATTAAATTTTATTGTTTTAGGACTTTTAATAAATGTCAGACTGCTCTTGAAATATTTACCTAAAAATACTTTCTTTATTTTTATAAAATCGGAAATCATGAAATATAGCAATTTATTAGTTTTAAAATACATTTAGTTATTTCAGAATATTTTACATGTAGTAGAAATAAATTTTAAAAAAATATACAAAATGTTATATTATTTTAAGAAAATACTGCAACCGCTCCAAAACTCTGAAGCAATCTTCGCTCACCTTGTAAAAATTCGGCCAATGAACTTCGTTTCCCAGTTGGCAACCGATTCTGGATGTAAGGGTCACCTGGGTAGGTTCCCTGGATCTAATTCACCCACTCCCGAGGAAAAAAAAAGTAGGCTCAACTGAAAAAAGAGAAGAAAGTCGCATACATAAATCATTTTCGGCATAGGCTGGAGCATCGGCTTGAAGCTGGAGAAGAAGCCAGAGGGAGGAGATGTCTATTTTTGGACACCGGGTCGCCGCATCTCCTCTTGTAAAATGTATTACGGGTTGGGGGTGACGATGGAGCCCCGATATATACTATATAGTATATTTGTAAATGCTACCGCATCGATTTGCGTGCGATGTGTGTCAAGTAGATGCAATCGCTGGGCGTTGTGAGCGATGGATCGGATCGGTTTTGGATGGGATGGGATGGGATTGGATTCCCAGCATGGGAGTGGAATCGATTTGCCTGCAAATTAACGAATCGGATATGCCGGCGCTACTTTCTACCCTTTGACTGTACTTTATGCAATATTTATCGCGGCTCTTGAGGGAATTCAAATTGCAGATCCAAGATGAAGATGATCGCGGAGTTGGTGAGCAGGAAGTGAAGTTAATTCTTAGTGGGGCATATAAGGAGGCTAATTAAGCGGGGAGCATTGGTTGTTGCTGTTGCTATTTACAAGACCGAATCATAACCACAATTAACCGTTCGGGGAACATGTTGTCATTGGCAATCAGTGGGGCAGCCCTGAGGCGATCGTGGTTCCATCTCCCGATTCCTTCGTTCTTCCATCTCCTAGAGCTCCGGAGAGCGACATGTCAAGTATAACCACCCATCGATCGGGCTTGTCGACAACTCAGAAGACTACAACCAGCCAACGACAAGTAACAACATTTATCAACGCTCGCCGATCTACAGCAGTCCAGGCACGAAGCCCACGAGGGGGTTACCGCAGTTGGGATATGGACCAAGAGGAGGGGCAGGGGATGCAGCGGGAGATGGGCCATGGTACCTCGGAGGGGGCTCATCATCAAGTTGATGGCCACAGGAGTCTCGGGTCTTCAGTCTCTTGACTGCACTTAGCGACTACTAACGCCAGGCTTCGCCGGTCATGTAACTCAAGAACTTGAGCACTCCAAGAAAAGGGGTCACTAATTGTATTTAATAATTAATAAATATATTAAATAAGTTTAATAATGGGAAACTATACAAATTATATATTTTTGAGGTAATTAATATTGTCAAATAAATTGGGAAAAATTAGAAAGAAAATTATACAAATAATGTTATTACAGAAATGTACTTGATTTTCAAACTATAATTTGTAAAATTTACCTGCTACATAAATATTAATTGCTAATGTTAATTGTGGTTTCTTAATATTAATTTATTCAATTTGAGTTAAATTTTCAAGCAAACTTATATATTAATTTGCTTACAATAAAATAATAGGATTTGCAAGTATCCTACTTCTTTTCTTCCCCACGAAAAAAGTATCTTTTAGTTATGAATTTTCAAATATTTAATTTATAAATTTAATCCAATTAATTATAATTATTTCCCCAAGTGTGTGGAATAGAACTTATGCGGTTTGCGACTGGCTTTACAGTTAAGGTCGCTGATCGCTGACAGGTTGCCATCCGCGATTCCCGACCCTCAATCCCCAATCCCCAATCCCCATCACCCATCACCCAATCCCCGATCCGCATCCTCGGGCCGGTGTCGAATGCTGGGCACGATCATTTGCATGTGGCCTGACATAAAGCATAAAGTTGAGCCCCGCTGGATGGATCCCAGGCGAGATGCTCTGCGATGGACAGTTGTCGTGGCTCGGCTGTCAGCCGACGGCGCAATTTCTCTCCGGGATTTGATTTATGCCATGCGACCGCACATCGCTCACTTGTCTGCAAGTCGGCAAAACAGTGCAGAGTGGAGTGGAGCGGATCGGAGCGGATCGGAGATCCATATCTGGTGCTCCACATCAGCGCTGCGATTAAGCAATATGTTTTGCGGATCAGACTTACCCACACTTACACCCGCTTATCTGGGATCTCCGTCAGAGCCGCTTACGAAATCCGATTCCCAATCGAAATCGAAAATCGAAAATCACTAGCTTACCATACTATAGTTGGCCAACTAAACTGGGCTTGGAGATGTGTGTGTGTGTGTGTGTGTGTGCGAGGGTACCAAGATTAATGTTGATGCTTTTTCAATTACAACTCTGGCAGCATACAAATTTGGAGTAAAACGTAATCGCTCGTAATCTCAGACGTCCTAAACGACGACTTGGTCCACGATTCCTACACTACGAGTATATATGTTGGCTCCTCCTGCACTGCAGCCAGCTTTTCCACTGACTGACTGCCTAAGTGGCTGCTGAAAACTTAGTGCTGGATGCTGGATAGTGGATGCTGGATACTGGATGGTGGATACTGCAGCTCGGATTGGATTTCCTAATGTTTGTTTTGCATGAGCTTTTTGTCTTGCCGTTGCGGCGGTTTTTTTTTGTGCTTTTTTGCATACCCTTTCAGAAGGTCAAGATGAATTTTGAGAAAAAATTGGAATTTGTAAATTAAAATGAACAATTTATTAACAAAAGTATATACTATTTTAACAATAATTTTATTAAATAACAAATCTTAGTCATACAAAAATACAATCATACTTGAATATCCTAAAGATTCTACAAATAAAATCCATTCAAGTTGATATGAGGTATTTATTAAATGTTATAAATAATTAAATGTGTATATACATTTGTATTAAACAGACCTATATCACCTATATAGGCAAATAGTTTAAAACCTTTTACAAAATTTATACAAAATAAATACAAAATATATCTCATCATTTTTGTTCTTAATTTGGCTTTGGTTAACTCTGCGAAACCATCAAAATATCTTTTCTGTACAAAAATATTATATTTAAATTTAATTAAATTCCTCAAACTTTTTTTAAGGGTATTCCAATATTCGATTTCTGAAACCATCCTTCGATTCTTGTTTTTGTTTGCGCTCTGTGACATGCTCTGCTGGCTGATTGCCAGGCCTGATCCTCCAGCTCCTCCAGCTCCTCCTGCTCCTCCTGCTCCTCCAGCTCCTCCTGCACCTCCAGCTCCTCCTGCACCTCCTGCTCCTCCTGGCTCTACCCCGCTCCCATCAACCGATGGCTTGGCAATTACAAATGCCGCAACTTGTATCTCGGCCCGCCATCGATTTGTATGGCATGGAATGGGACGCGGAATCGGAATCGAAATCGGAATCGCATCGCATCCCATTCGACTGGGGCTCTTATGTGGCTTCCATCGATCGCATCTCGTTTGCTTTTGTCAATTGCAATTTGTTATCGCGTTGCCGGACTAATGGGGATTGCTGGGGTTCCCGTTCTTAGCTGGATTCGGTGGACTTACCACTGACTCTTGTGGTTTCTTCAGATTTAGATTCAGTTTCTTTTTTTGTTTGTTGTTGTTGTTGGCTTCCCTAAGAACTGATTAGCCGCAGGACAAAGTCGGCCAAAAAAAAAAAGGATGCCGCAATAAACAAAGGGCGGAAAAGATCACAGGAGACTTTGGTCCGCTTAGGAGTAGGTCACTGGGTGAGGAATTCTTGGTCTGGTCCAGACAATCGGGCGACAGGTACAACAACGGTCCTGGGCATTGTCCTCCTCGCAAGGTGTTTCCTCTCAGCTGATTCTTTGGGTTCTAGCAGTTGCATCTGCACTGCAGTTTTTTGCAATTGCACAAGAGACGCGCTCTGATTACCGAGGAACTGGAACTGCAACTCCAATGATTGGCCATTGTCTAGTCGGGTTGCTTCTGGGAATATGTTTTTGTTAGCTGTTTTTATTTATGGCCGAAAGGTGTTGGCTGTTGCAGCAAAATGTCGCTAATGGTTGTCCCATTTCGAAACACCCTCGTTTTTTTCCAGATCTAAAGAAATTCTTCTTAAATCAATTTAGCCATGAAAAGGTAAAATGTGTTATGAAAATAAATTAAAATAATAAGTAATTAATTAAGCTACTTATGAAAATGCTATAGTATCCAATAGTAGATATTTATTTGAATGTGATAAATTAAATCTTTTAATAGTTAATATTTATAAAACTGTCAGTTAAGCTTCTATCTATTTAAATTCGATCAAAAATCAAGTAATAAAAAATAGTTTCTTAGAATTGTTTATTAAGTGTCTTAATTTTATTTACATAGCCAAAAATATTCTAAAAAATTTCTGAATATTTTTAACGGATACCTTATTCATCTTTAAACTGATTTTTTGTATCTAAAAAATCCTAGAAAATATTTTAAAAAGTACTTCGAGTACGTGCTTAAGCTGGATTACTTGACCGTATCTAGGACTCGTACCTGAACTGAAATACTGAAGGACCTTCAGAGTCAGTAGATAAACGCCGGGGCATGCTTCGGTGGTAATCCAATCCAATCGGTACCCAAAACTACCGTCTGCTATGTCAATCAGGACTCGATAAGCAGCCGTCGCTACGTTTATCACCTGCACTCGCAGTCCTTTGGAGGACTCAAGGACTCGAAAATCGGGACGCATGCGCCGAGATCCGTTTGGCAAATAGTCTGCCAAAGGATTGCAGAAAACGGAGAAACTGAAAACGGAGAAACAGAAAATCCCCGAACAGCTAATTAAATATTTGCATTGCCGAAAGGTGCAAATCGAGGAGCGATATGAATTGGGGGGCGGGTTGCAGAGGAAATGGAAAGTGTATGAAAAGCGACAAATTTGGTTCCCTGTTTGCACATGCCAAAGGTGTTTCTCTCCAAGAACTCGATATAGCTATTGTTCCGATTTCCGATTTCTGTTTGCCGAGAGGGTTGGCGGAAATTGTCACAAAATGCGATCGAAGGAAAAGTCCCCAAGATGTGCGGATGTGTCGTTTCCTGTGGATTATTAGTTAGAGGGAACATATTAGAAACTAGGGGAAGAACCTGGAAAAAAATAAATATAATATATATTCAATAATTTTATACTATAAACAAATTCCAGAATTGTTTCTAGTTTTCATTTTACTTGAATTCTATTTAATAGTTTTTTCTTGTAAAGAGTTCCTGAAATGTTTTTTGAAATAATGAATTCCATTTAAATTTCTTTCTGTAATTTTCTATATATTTTATTTTGTATAAAAATAGTTGTGTTCTTATAAATATCAATAATCTTAACAACAGTTGCTTAACAATAGTACGAGTATATAAATAAGAGTAATAATTAAATGAGTAGATTTGGTCAAATGCTGCGTTTTGTGACGATGAGGCAATATACACGAACTTAGAATATATATACTAAAACTGAAATAAATAGCGGGATATATGGCAATATCTAAATAATAATAATAATAGTAATATTAATAATAGTAGCACCAAAACCGAATCGACTTATAGTATTAGTAGGTCTAGTCTAATGTATTGTCTGTTTGTTTGGTCTTCGCCAGCGGAATGTGTGTTTCTTCTTGTTCGAGGACTCCAGATTCAAGATTCCCGATTGCACGATCCTACGCAATGGTGATGGTGCAGTTGGAGCTGGAGTGCTTGTTCAGCAGGGACATCCGCGAGAAGGACTTGTGGCACACCTGGCAGGCGTACTTCTTCACATCCACGTGGGTCTGCTGATGGGCCCGCAGATTGGAGCGATCGGCAAAGGATCGTGGGCAGTCGGGGCACTGGAACGGCTTCTCTCCGGTATGGGTGCGGATGTGTCCCTGGAGGAGCCATGGCCTGGAGAAGGCCTTACCGCAAATGGGGCACTTGCAGGGCAGGGTATGAGTGCGAATGTGCATCTTCAGAGCTCCAATGGTGGTATAGAGCTTGCCGCACTCCTCGCACGAATGCGTCTTCTTCTCCTGGTTGCACTCGGCTGCCGGGCAATGGAACTGCCGATGCTTGGACAGACCCATCGAGGTGGAGTACATCTTCTGGCACTGATCGCACTTGAAGCGGTAGTTCTTGGCGGCACTGGACACGGCATTGACACTGCCCAACGAGTTGGAGGAGGGGTAGGAGTAGTTGGAGGAGGAGCTACTGCTGCTCACACTGGCACTGCTGCTGGAACGCGCCTCATCGAAGAGGTGGAACAGAGCCGGCAGTGGTATGTCGTTGCGCACGGAAAGATCCTCCGGCTCGGAGCCGCTCTCCACCTCGGATCCAGGGCTCGAGGGGGGAGTCATCTGCTGGTGGTAGGCACTGTACACCGACTGAGGTGAGGCCATCGAACTGGCCGGCGATGGGTAGGCGGCCAGATGAGGCTGGTAGCTGCTCCACAGCGCCGAAATCGGATTGCATCCAGCAGCCATCACGAAGGCGGACTGGAAGGGATTCCCCGCTGGTGTGCTGGTACTATTTGTGGTATAGCCCGTTGTTCCCGCTGTCAGACCCCTCAGGTGGATATCTGCTGGCTGCTGGGGATAATCCTGGGTCTCGGCTGGCGGCGACATTAGGCAGGAACTGGGACTGGGGATCAACGGCAGGCGTTCCGGGGTCTTGGAGAGATTCAGCACAAAGTCGCGCTTGGCCGCTTGCTGCTGGTAATCCTGGGCGTCCTGTGCATCCTCCTCCCTGCTGCGTTTCAGGGAGAGATCTTGCGGCTGATCCTGGGCAAACTGCGAGTCCTTGGTCAGGGCCAAGGCCTCCGTTTGATGGTCCACGAAGACGATGGGGCGCTTCTTCAGCGGGCAGCTCTTGTAGTTGGCGGCCATCTTAGCGAGGTGTGACTTTAGTTTCCGTAAATGAGATCGAGAGATCCGTAGATCGTTTTGCGAGTGATAAGCGAGAGTCGAGATTCGAGGAAGAGTAAAAGATTGTTTTTTTTTTGGGATGCGTGCTCAACGAGGGCTGAGGTGGCTGTGACAGGTCGAGTGCCGGGCGAGCTCTTTTATACCCGGACCCAGGCGTCGCTGCCTGCGTCGCTGCCACCATTTGGTGGTGGTTCTTCTTCCCAAACAACAACACACACACACTAACACTCACACACCCGTAAAAGTCGCACGTGTGCGCTGCTACCTAGCAACAACAACAACATCAACGGCACTTTTCCCATACCCTTATTGCGTGTTTTCCTCTCCCTTCCCGCTACCTGCTCTCTCTCTCTCCCGGGAGAGAGAGCGAGCTGCACCCTTAGGGATCCCCCCGTCGGATAACTTATGACAGATCCGCAGGCGGCTCTCCAATTTCCCTCCCGGTAATAACTCCTCAAAAAAAAAAAAAACACTTCGCCTGCAGGTTTTGCGGAATGCAAGTTAAGGTACTCCCTACATTTTCAGGGTGCATTTTCCTATTTTAAGCCCTGGCATTTTCCACGAGTCAAATTGGACTCCCATATATGTATATATCGGAATACTAAATTTTTGGGGTGGTTCCTGCACTTAGATCGAGTGCCGCTGGAGTACTGCGCATCTGCCTAAACAGGGACCTAAATTCGAGGGGAGTTGAACCTGAGCGGGCAACAACAACACCGACACCTCGGCAAAGTGAGGAGAGGTGGCCTAAAAATAACCCGGATAATGAGCCGGATTCCGGGCACCAGAGTGTCAACTCTGGGGTGCACTTTCCACTGACTTATGTGCCATCTCCAGTGGCTCGTTGCCAGCGATCAACGGGTGTCGGTTTGGGTGATTTTTCCGGAGATGAGATTTCCCAGGGACACAAGAGCCGGGGCTTTCCATCACTCGAAATGTATGGAGTCTTCTGTGAACTTTCCTGTGGCCCCTGATTCTACAATTTCCCACGGAATATTCCAGGAAAACTACTGAAGTTTCGATCATTTCGATTTTAAACTCTGGGTTTTGTATATGGATTTTGTATACTCCGAAACAAAAAATTTTTAATTAATTACTTTTATACTATACTATACTACTATATTATACTTTTTGAATTTATAAAGATAATTTTTTATTAAAATGCATTTAAATTTCCATATAATAAATTGTAGGTATAATTTTCAAAGCAATATCTATTTGGTTTTCCGATTATAGTAATTATCCTTCTATTTATCAGTGCATAAAAATTGTTAATTTAAGGATCTTAAAATCATAATTTAGGGATCTTAAGATCATAAACCAGACTTAAATTTAGGACTACTCAAATATTTAATATATTAAAAATATTGAGCACGAGCCAAAAATACTTTTAAATATATTTATTTATAAACATAAACAATTTAAAATTTACATTTTTATTGGGTTTCTTAACTTCAAATATTGGACAAATATAAATATGTTATTTTTCCATGAAATCAATTAATAATTACAATAAAAACAGCATCGAAGACCGGCTCTTTCCCACCCTCCTCTCCCTCAACCTCCCATGATCTTTGACTCGAACACATACAACTCTCCCACCTAGCACCTCCAGACTTTTCCGCCACCCAACTGGCAGGCTCTCAGGGAACTTTCCCAACTCCCACTCCCGCATGGAGACGGAAAAACAGCCAAGCCCGCATAGCCAAGTCCGTTTTCCCATCCAAACCAAAAAAACCAGGAGACGAATGTGGACGGTGGGAAAATGCGAGGATGTGAAAAAACCGAAAACCAACCGAATCCGAAGCAAACCCAAAAGTTTTCATAAACCCAGGTGAGGTGACAAAAAAAAAATTCCAACGCGAAATTCCAATTCCCGAATTTCACGATTCCAAGCCAAATGGCCAATGGCAGGGGAGGGGTGTGATGTGATGGGAAAATGGGAAATGTCGAGCCAATAACCCAGCCGCATTTCCATTTCCATCTCACATCTCGCATCCCGTATTTCCCTGGCCAAGGGGGTTTCCCTCCCAAAAAGTCTCCGGATGTGGATCAGCGCTGGATTTAAAGTAATTTCCCAGCTTATCCAATTACGCAGTCAGCGAAACTCAAGCAAAACACAAGCGCGCGGAAAAACTGGCTGTGTTGGGAGTTTTCTCCGCTCGATATATAAACATCCCACATCCCTACCTGGTGGGTCATCCCGGATACCTCGGTTATTACGTGTGTTATTCCGCGCAATTAACGCGCCATAACATATCCAGGCACCTTTTGGGTAATGATCATCGCGACGAGATCGCGGAGATCGCGGCGATCGCGGAATTGCCCGCAGGACAAAAGTTGGATAACCCGGCGGGTCCTTCATTCATCCCACTGGGATTTCCGCACTTGTCGTACCTGACCTGCGCAAAATCCCCGGACGGGGTTGGCCCGCTCATTAGCATTAGGTAGGTGATTGGCGGTGAGTTTTCCGATTTCCCTTCGATACCGGATTCATTCATTCATGCGCCGTTCTGGAAAAACCCCTTCGGTTTTCTCCGATCCTGTCGGGATTTCTGCAGGTGCTCAACTCTGCTCTCTTCCCCGATCTCCTCTTTTCCTCACAACATTTCGCAGACAATGGGCCCGTCCCATTTTTGCACCTTGTCCTGGCCTATTTGTATCTGACAAAGAAGAAGGAACACAAGATGTACTGAATTTTTAGATGGCTTTGTCCTGAGAGGAGCCTGGCGAAATCGTAAATTGAACTGCAGAAAGAGGGGCAGAGTAATAACAAAACAGAAAACGATAAATAATGGAGAAGGGAAAGGAAAATTAGGAAAACTCTTTGCAAATTTTTGGAGCTAAGAGAATCGGAGAACATAATAACTTAAATTAATTTTCAGACTAAATCCAGTTCTTTCTTAAGGCAAAATAAATAAATTATTGTTAAAAATATACAATATATCTACAAGTAATAAATATTATATTTTAATCATTAAATCTTAATATTTTCATGTATAATTTATTGTTTGTAAATTTCAAAAATATTAATAGCAAAAATGTATCATTTTTCCTATCCTATTTTCTTGATCCTACTTTTGAATATTATTTAAAATAAGAATTCAATATTATTTTCTACAAGTTAAATATATAAATTTAAAAATGTTGAAAAGTTTATTTGAAGAGAATGTAATTTCCAAATCCTGTTCCTGCATTCCCCTCTGATTTTCGCTCCTTGCCGCCTTTTTGCCCCAAGGATGCTGTAAGTGTTGTTCCAGCTTTCGATGCAAGGTATCCCAAAACTAGAGCGAATCCCTAGACCCATCAATGGTTCCGTCATAACAGTATCTTCGGCTCACCTGGCCCGGTGCACCTTTTGCAAAAAAAATGAGGAGAAAGCCGAAGAAAAGAAACGAACATTAAGGATACCACCAAGGAAAACAAACCAAGGCCCAAGATATATGATGTGTGATCTCGTTGACAATGAAATGTTGATTACTACTACCAAGCTACTGCCTGGGGTCAGGGCAACTGCAGCCCGAAGATGTTGTTGTTGTTGTTCTTGGTGCCGGAGTCTTCTATTTTTTTTTTTGGCACGACACAAAGGAGCTGCGATCCATAAATCGAAGATCGGAGGACGGAGGGAGCAAGGAAAAATCACTGCCACGGGCCCTTTTTTTTGGGACCGGGTGCATTGCACAATCAATAGACCGGGGACACAATGAGCGAGGACACTGGGGTAAATGTTTTGAAAAGCCAGCGAAAGGAATTGCTTCCAGGAATATCCTTCGATCGTTCGGCGCGCCGGCGTATCAATGTCCTTTAGCGAGAAGAAATCAAAAAGTTGGATCACCTGGCCGAATCTGGCGGCGATTATGTGCGGGTTCCAAACGCTACCTGTGGCCCATTGTTCTCGCCAAATTGTGAATGACCCCCGACCCCGACCCGGAGTCCTGAGTCAAAGATCCAGACAGACCCCAACAATATATATATCTCCTCTATTGTAGCCCGTCCTGCACATGCGGCAGCTGCCTTGACTTCGAGTCCGTGGATTCCCCTCCGATATCCTTCGGGTCCTGCCTCTTTATTCGCGCAGGTCTCATGCCTATTCATGCTTCGTTATCCTGTCAATGCTTTAGGGGTCCTGTTGTCAGCGCTCTGTCCCCAACATTCCATTATCCTTCGCCGACTAAGCTGATTAGGGGACATCGCGTGTGTCCTGCGTGTTGGCAGGACTAAACACTCTGTTTAGCCTATTACACGTGTCCCCCCTCTAAAAAGGAGTGTGTAAATATTTTTTAATTCTGTTACGGTGATTATCGCCTTTTTAAAGGATATGTTTTTTATGGGAAAATCTGAGGTAGGGGTGCAGGAAGCAGGGGCTTAAGTTGTAATTTAATCAATCAGTATTTCATCGACTTTGGGAAATGCTTCCGGGTAACTTGAAAATGAGTATATTAATTTTAATAAAAATATAATATGCAACTTATTTATTTATTAAGTAACAGTATGCCAAATATATAAATATTTTAACCGTATATTATTTTATATTTTTTAATCAATCTAAATTTCATCGATTTTGGAAATTGTTCCGGGGTAGTTGGTAAATTAAATATAGTTAAATGTTTCTTATAAAAAAGTAATTATAAATTTATTATTCTATATCCCTAAATATTTGTAAGTTGAATATAGAGGTTCTTAAATTAAATTCTGTTATCATTTCTGGAACATAATTTTAATTTTTCTTATTAAAGAAATGCTAGAAAATACTTTTGAAATCTTCCTCTAGATGATGAGCAGTTGCATCTTAAAAAAAAAAAAACACTTCCTCGAGGAAGACCCTTTAATCTTTGATATATTGGACATCAAGCCACACACAAAGTTATGCCAGGTCAGGCCGATAGAAACTCCCCTATTAACAGAATTTCCAACACCTTTTGGCAGGACCTTATAGCCAAGAAGGATGCTCCTTGGGCAGCCTGCAAAAAAAAAAGGAAAACCCACACAAAACAAAAAGCAGTTGAGGAGCCGTCGAGGAAAGAAATCATTGCACCGGGCGGGCGGGTGAACGGCCAACAACAATGCGAAAGGAAACCCAAAGGACCTCTCTGGCATCTGCGCATCGCCCAGGACCAGGCAGGCAGCACAAATCAGGAATCAGGAATCACAGATCGGTGCTGGAAATATTGTCAACTCGAGGGTGGCGCGTTGGTGGCTTGGCATTGACAGCTGCATCTCGGGATTCTCTGCACTCTGGATTCTGGATTCTACATGCTGGATGCTGGACTCGGGACTCAGCTCCTTTGGCGCGTTTTCGTTCTCCTTGGGTTTTGGTTCTCGGTTTTTGGCAAGACGTGTGCATCTGTTTGCCCTCAGCCAAAAAAAAATCGAGACACGATTCGGATTCGGATTTGGATTCGGACGTTGACTTGCATCTGCGGGCGCACAATAGCGAATGCTGAGGAGGGGATAATTAAAGTACACTACGCCAAAAATATTGCAATTAAAATTTATGTATCTTAAGATAAAATTTCCAAAGTGGTTAGCAAATCAAAAACTTTTTAAAAAAACCAAAAAATGTAACTGGGAACATTTAATTATTTGATTAAACAGAAACTTATTCTAAATTGTTGCATACAAATTTAATTTAAACAAAATAAAATTAAACTTTTTTTTTAATTCAATATTAAAGAAATAAATTTAGCTGAAAGTAAAAATTTTTTCAATAAAAAACAACATCTATCTACGAAAATTTAAATATTGAGTTTAACAGAAACCTATTTTAATATTTTGTAGTCAATTTGAATTTTACAAAAATCTATACATACTTTTAAAATTTATAATTAAATACAAGAATATAGGTGACAATAAAATATAAGATTTTCTTTAATAAATCGGAAACTAATAGGACTTAAAAAATTTATTATGATGTTTTTAATTTTGGAAACTTTAATAGACATTAATTTAATTTTCAAATAAAATATCAACATATATATTTGACTTTTTCTAGGAAAGAATCTTCAAATAAAATTCGATATTTGGTTTGTTGGCTTAGAAAATTGTTAACAAAGCTATCAAATTTATTTAAAAATTTTCTCCAAGTGTAAAGTAGAGCCACATTTCTGATGATCATCGGAGTACGAGTAATCACAGCCAGGGCACAGGACACAATAGTGCACCGTTTGAGATGTTTCAGCATTTCTTTCTTTTGGCTTGTTTTTTTGTTTTTTTTTTGGCTCGCCCTACCTGAACCACATCCTTTGTCGAGTCCTGTGGCCCCGTCCTTTGATTCCGAATTGTGAATCTCATTGCCTCCAGTCGGGAGGCTGTCGGAATTTGAATTGGACTTCTGGGGTAATGCAACCGCAATTGTTCCGATTCTTTGTTCTCGCTGGCGTTTTGGCATGTGCATTCGATGGCGAAATGAGTTCCGTTTTTGATTCCGATTCCCTATTGTTATCGGTCAGATGCAGATGCAGATGCATATTCCCGAAGATATGGAAAATGGAAAGTTGCATCACAGCTGCCCAAACACACACACTGGACAAGAGGCCAGAATCTTAACGGAATTAACGGATCGGAAAAGGAACATTTTTGCATAAATCTAAGGGATTGCATTTAGCCCGATTATTTCAATATGGTAATTGTTCATCTGCATTTTTTGTTTGTTTTTTGGGATGGAAAATGTTTATGAATTGGAATTAATATTATATATTTATTGTGTAAATGCATTCAATTTTTTATACTTATTGTGTAGAAAACAATTTAAAAGAAAGATTGGATTATTGAGTGTGTAAGAACACTTTTAAAAATAAGAATAAATGCTTTTTTATATATGCAATATTTTTAGCAGATTTATTCACCATTATTTTCACCATTCTTCAGTCTTAAATATTTAACCATATTTTTGCATTTAATTTAAAATCGAAGGAAATTTGTTCCTTATACCTCAACTAAAAATATGTATCTTTGATCAGTAGAACAAAAGTTACATATACCAAAACCCCTGGAAATAACATTGATATTTAAATATATGTTTTTCACTGGGGAAATCATTTGGCCTGTGATTTCCCAGGAAAATGTCCGGCGAGAAACTCCCGATTTCGTGGGAAACCCCCGGACCCTGTGTTGCAACCTTCGCAGGAATTGCCAATCCTTTAAGGGCACTCGCATAATGTGCCCACATTAACACCAATCCAATCCAAACCCAATCCAATCCAATCCGAACTCAATCATTTATAAGCGACAACTATTAGCGGGGAAAATGAAGATTTCAGTGGAAATCACAAAACAATGTGCCCAGTACTTATCGAGCAGCGCTGTTTCCTGACAAATGATCTCAGATAGCTACCCATGAGATACTATCCAGGGGAATAATCAATCGAGTGCAACACGTTCTAACGATTTACATGTCAAGTTGAGGAGTTGAGGAGAGTTGTCCTGAGACAATGGACTGGCGCTTCGTGTGTGTCCAGGTGGCCCCCGATTCCGTCTCCGATCGGGGTTTCACTTTCATTTGTCACTGCTGTTTGACACCTTGTTATATGGGGAGATATCCATCGGGGTAGTAGTCGGAACCAGAATGTTCCCCCTTTTTTCTGGAGTGGATTGGATTGGAGTTGAGCAAACACAGTTGCGGCGGCAGTTTCAAAATTTCGATTATGCTCGCGTGATAATTATGCATGCAATCGTAAGCTTCCCCTCCTGGATCTGAACTTGGTCGGGGTTTGGGTTTGGTTGGGTTTGGGTCTGGATTCGTTTAGTTTTATCGCTCGACGACAATCGGTCTCATTGTTTCCGTTTCCCACCGTTTTGCTTTTTTTTTTGTACGAATTGCGTCTTTGGAAATGCCCCACCATCCCATTCCCCCCATTCCCGTTCCCCTTTCCTATTCCATCCAAAGTTGTCCAGCTGCGGCAGTAAATTTTATGGTTAACTACGGTCGGACATTTGTGCTATTTAACCTTTTTTTGTGGCCGAGCTTCGCTCAAAATGAGATCCGATCAACGATCCACGTGCGTCTCTATTTGCTCGGGATCATTCTGGTTCTGCTTGGAAGGGATTGCCCTTAAGCTTATACAAATAAAATCAAGTATTGCTTATCCACAACCTGTACTTGGGAATTCAGGAAACTAAGGGTGGAGTTCCTTTAGACAGGGATTAATAAATAACTCCATTAAAAAGCATAAAAAAAAATTGTTCAAAAAAGAATGAGGGATGACGGATTCTATAATATAAAATAAATATTTATTTTAATGTAAAATATTTTAATATATTTTTTTCTTTTAAGAACATTTAACTGTTTCAAATTAAATTAAGTTATTTAAGGTAAATACTTAAACATTTTAAA
>JAJJHY010003831.1:10378017-10404520 GCA_021224005.1 Drosophila setifemur | reverse complement strand
ATAAAATTAAATAAATCATTCTAATTATATATCCTTATATATATTCTACAATGCCTAGTACACTAAGACAAAATAAACATTGTAGCTTTCGGAATTAATAATAAATACAATTTTATTTGAATACATAAAATACTTATCACATATTTTTCTAAGCTATATAATAGTTTTAACCAATATCCTTGATATATTTCCATAACTTGGAGTTATGTATAACCCCAGCAATCTGGCCAATTGGTAACCCATTCCCAACCCTTCATCCGTCACATTTTTATCCCCATTCAGCCTCACATAATCCCAACGCGGAGTTGAAAAAGGCGAACGGGAGTGTGAAAATTCGATAAATTCCGTTACCAGTTGTTTTCCATTTCGGCCGCAGATCCCAGACGAGATGGAGGAATACTCTCGAGAGCCGTGTCCATATCGGATCGTCGACGACTGCGGCGGAGCCTTCGCCATGGGCTGCATCGGAGGTGGGGTCTTCCAGGGGCTCAAGGGGTTCCGGAATGCACCGCAGGGCATTAGGCGGAGATTCGCCGGCAGCCTGGTCTCCATCAAGTCCAGATCACCAGTTATTGCCGGGAATTTCGCTGCCTGGGGCGGAGTATTCAGCATTGTGGACTGCACTCTGGTGCATCTGCGCAAGAAGGAGGATCCGTGGAACTCGATCATCAGCGGTGCTGTCACCGGTGGCGTCCTGGCCGCCCGGAATGGAGTGGCCGCCATGGCGGGGAGTGCCATCATCGGTGGCATCCTACTCTCCATGATCGAGGGCGTGGGCATCTTATTTACCCGCATCTCTGCCGAGCAGTTCCGGAATCCTGCACCGCTCACAGCCCAGGATGTCTTGGCCAACTCAGGTGGTCGGGGGGAAGTGGACTCCAAGTCGGGCTTCGGTTTCCCCGGATCCGGGCAGCCCAACATCTCCGGCTAGTCTTTGATTTTAGTTCAATCCTTAATAATCAAAAATAGCAGACCACAAATTATTGAGTTCTTCTTAAGAAAAAGAGCTCCTCTTAGTTTCGTGTCTAGTTTCCAATATATATATATAAAAAAAAAACAATATATATATTTAAAAAGATAAAATCAATTGGCCAAAAATAAGTTTCTTACACTTTGTTGGTGACCAAAAATTGTGAGCTGAATATGAAAATATACTGATATCAAAATTACCGTCAATTACGTCAAGTTATTTACAAAACTTGAATAAATAAATATAGATATTTCGGGATGATTTTATAAATCAATAATTTATATTGTGAACATTCATATTTTTATTAAATATTTGTATTTTTCAACATGCCACGAAAATAAAATAAATAATTTATTTAACCTTGTTTGATTGACCAGAAATTAGTCAGTTTATTTGTTTGGTGCTGATGGACCAATTATCGGTTTGTTTATTTTCCTATATAAGATTAGGCTACCAGCAGGAACAGGAACAGGTAGTCGAGCATTTCACACTTGCCTGGATGCAGGACACTCACCTGACTCCTGGCAAATATTGGCTTTACCTGTCCACCGCGTGTTTACCTGCCTCAGGAATTGCGCCTGCGCCGGCGCATAGAGTCAAGTGGCATTGCAGGGGTCGGGGTGAGGATGAGGATGAGGCTGAGGGTGAAGGTGTGTCCTCTTTACAACCTGTCCACTCGAAATAACCGCAGTGTTTCCACCCAGCGATCATGGCACTGGCTACTGGCCACATGTCACTTTCCCAGCTGGAAAAGCGATCTCGAATCAGAGTTTTCCCCTGCAAGGCAAAAAACCAAGGACGAGGACAATTCCCACCAGAGACACATGGATCGATGGGAAATTGGGATGGGATGGGAGGATGGGATGGGATGGGAGGATGGGATAGTTGTCGCCGTCGACCAGCCCAGTTATAAAATCGTGGGAAAACGCCGCCCACGAGGGAAACCCTGTTCCAGGGGCCGGCATGGAAATATCTTGAATAGATTCCCCCGGAGAACGCATAACATATGTAACTTTGGCTCGTGTGTTTTTCTTCTTTTCTGTTCTTTTTTTTTGCGAGCGCCGGCTCATCTCCGTAATGTCCATTGCCTTGTGGAATTCCTCAACAGAGAACGGTTGGACACGCCTGGCGCTACGGGAAAAGCACAAGGGAAACATCATCATGTGGCACAACAAGGATGTGGGAATCGGAGTGGGAACGAGCCTGGGAATCCAAGGACTCGCACCTACGCGTAGTACGTGCTCTGGTCACCTACCTCTCACACATGTGTGTCCAGTCCGCTGTGTCCGCTGTTTTTGTTTTCCCAGCTCCGGAGTTGGAGTTCCGCCATATGTGGCGAAGGCCCCGAGAACTCCCTAACAGGAAAACGGAGAGCCCAAGGAAGTCGAAGGTAGTGCGTAGAGGTGAGAAGGAACTGCATGTGGGAGTTCAAGGGAAGAGGCTGCAGGGGAACTAGGAGTAGCAGATGCACAGAAAGAAAATTGTTATAGAAATTGGTAATTCATGAAACCAAATTAAAAACATTATATTTTCTATTATGCAAAATTATATGATTGCTATTTGTAATATAAAATTAAAAAGTCATCTTGTTTAGGTAATTTTGTTATGCTCCAAATTCTACAGAATATATATTCTAATTGACATACTGGTATTTCTATATGCAATTTTTTAATAGTTCAATTATTTAACCTACTCCCCTTTTTTCCCCAGTGCAGATAGCATCCTGTGGAACACGCCAAACAGTTCACACCTTCGCCGGGACGGGCTTGAGATTGGGATTGGTAGTGGAACGGGGCATGTGGCCAACACATGTTTGGCGTTGGCCAACAAAACACCTCAATGCGAGAAATCAACCCAAAGCGATGATTTTTTCGCATGCTGGGCCCGCATGGCGCTAAACGCGTTCCAAACCCAAGAGATACAAAAAAAAAAGGGGAAGGAGGTGGGTCTTCAAGATTCCAGATAGTTCTAAAATAATAGGAAACATTTTGGCACTAATGTTGACTTTAGATATCAGTGGGTTGCAGAGATTCAAAAGTGATGAATCCCATTATTACAAAATATTCTAAATAAATAATATTTTTATTATGGTGTTGTTTTTTTCTCGGTGTACCCCTTTGATAGCTGGCATTGAGCCTTGGCACATGTCAATGTCAATCATTGAACTTCGGTTGAGGCGCATTAAAGGAATTTCGCCGACTTGCTGGCACCTTTCGAGCTGCTCCCTGCATTAGGGGATTTGCATTTCAATAGCTTCGAATGGCCAGATGAATTCTGTATGCCAGGGATCAGGCGCCAAAAATCTCATGCATATATGACACACATTTTCGAGTGGGTCTTGGGAGTGGGACTGGGGACTGGGGACTGGGACAAGTCTGCAGGCAGTCGAATGCATTGATTACGCGACTTGATTTTAGAATATCTAAAAAGCTGTTTGCTGTGCTAGGTGCATAAATTAGACTCCAGCCCCCCAACACGAAAAAATACAGCAGAACAATTCGGTGGAGTTCAGGGCAAGTTCAAGGGTGCTACACCGAAAGAAACTCGATTTTACAAAGAAATTAGAAACTTTTCCTGGTTACAAAAAAAATACATTTTCTACAGTTCTTATTTTTATTTAATAGAGAACAGATTATTAATATTTCTTCAAATAAATTTAAGAATATTGAGATACATTTCTAGCTGTGTGGGGAATGTACCTGAAGTTGAATTTGGAACTGGACCCTGGCCTGGAGCATTGCACTCTCCGGGTGGGTTAGATTCAGGGTTGGGGGAGGGTGGCCAGGGGGTCCAAACAAAAATGTGTGTACTGCAATAGTTTGCGGCGCAATGACTTTTTCCGTATCGCATGATCTTCGGATCGTCCGACTTTATTTGCATTATTTCAACCGCATCAATTATATCGCTTTCAATTTCCAACTGCCGCTTACTATGCATGCGATCCATTTGCATATTTTTTGTTTTTTTTTTTCCCCCCAGAGTGGGGGAGAGAGAGATCTCTTCTTGGTTATAGAGGGGGAAAACTGCATCCATTGAGGACTACGTGATCTACGGCTAGTGATCAGTTTTCCACCAGCTCTGACCTTATCCCAAAAATCGCTTCCGAAGAAGTCATTAATACGTTTGCAGAACGAATGCAATGCAAATCAAATTTCTCCCGAAATCTGTCTGATCGGTAGGTTCAGGTGATAAGACATATATATATATATATATCTACGTGTCTGCATTGTCAAATAATTTCTCGGAATTTCCAGGAGAACCCTTCCTCCAAGGCGATGTGGTAGGTTATGATTGAAACCCCAATCGAATCGAAAGTGGAGTATGAGGTGTAATGACCCAGTTGAAGGTGACTTCATGGGAATGAATTAGGTTGATTGTTCCTTAAAAATCTAAAGGAAACACTTAATAATAGATTATAAAAACCCAACAGATATGGTAAAATGCACGCAGCTTAAAATGATTATTTAATGGACAATAAAAACACATAAATAGGATTATGGTATTTATACCATATATAGTTTATGAAATTATATATAAATAATATCTGAAAAAATACGAAAATAATTTTCCAAGATATATAGTTAAAAACCTGATATTACAAAAACAAATAAATGTATATCCATTGTTAAATAAATATTTAGATACCTTATCTTATCCTGTCAACTTCAATTTGCAAGTCGCAAATTCCCTCCTTGTTATGCAATATTTTCCTATAAATCTTGTTTATTTTTCCCGTTCCCTCATTAGGTGATTTCTTGGCCATAAAAAATACTCCTTCTTTTGGCATTGTTTTGGCTGTTTGTTGCCGCCAAGGGCTCAAGTTTGCGCCTTTTCAAGTCATTAGGCCGAATTAAACGGGGAATGGTGAACGCAGAATCGAAGGCAAATGGCAAATTATTCACTGTCAGGCAGGCAAACGCAGAATGCAAATGCAATTGCAACGGCAACTGCAATTGCAACCTCAACTCCAACTCTAGCTGCAACTGCAACTTGAAGTGGCGTGGAAAATGGAAAAGTGCAACTGCGGGCGAACAATTGCAGTTACTAAGTACTAAGAGCAGCCGCAAAATATTATTGCCGAATTGATTTCGGGCGAGTGATAAGGCCTAAAGTCGAAGTCAGGCGAACTGAGCTGTATCGGCCAGAAATCCAAATACAAATCCAAATCCAAATCCGAATCCCAATCCAAGTCCATTGTGGCTGCGGCTGCGGCTTTTCAAGGCGAGTAGCTTCAGGTCCTAAACGTCAATTGTTGGCTTTAATTTGTTTTATTGGAGGCGAAGGAGCGACGATGTCGATAACGCTAACTAAGCGGGTCAGGGCTGCCAGGTTGTCGGGGTTTATTGTCTCAAAGAAAAACAAAAAACAAACAAACAAATGGGGCTCGGTGCTGGGGGCTGTGGAGTTCACACATTTGCTCGCCTTATGGGCGCACACGTCGTATACGCAACCTGAGCGGAATTTGCATAACAAACAACGAGCAGCGACAAGTAGTATTAATACCTTTAATGCCTTTAGGAAGTCGCCGAGTGCACTCCCGACCCCAAAAAAACAACAAAAACATAAAGCCAGAAACGAATCCAGCATATATATTTGTTTGCCATAACAAAAGGGGGAGAGATCGTGGCTGGGGCTCTGAATTTTCCCAACTATCCGCACAATAGACACAGGTCCCATAATAATAATTGTGCAGTGCGCTGCATGGACCCACTTATCTTTTATGTAAATTACCTGCCATAACAATTTCAGACTCTCCGTCCAGCGTCTACTGTTACAATTCGGGAAGTCGAATCAAAGGAGATACTCGCTCCTATAAGATGCAAGTATAAATGCGAGCACAAAGCAAATTATAGTCGAAATGTTTAATGACAAACCGTTGATGCCATGTCACGAACTCTGGGAAAGGCTGCTGCTGGAGTATTTTGCCTGCCGTCTTGTATCCCCAGTCAGACAGTTCACGAGTTTGTAACGGATATATAATGTCATAAGCGGGCATATCAGGTTCATCCAGGCATCCGCAGATCGGCTTAGAAAGTGCCGCTCAGCAGATGAATGGCCTCTTTCTATCTAGATGCCAGTTGAAGTCGGTCTTCGGTTTGGGTTTTCTTTTTTTTTAGGAGAGAAACTAATTTTGGTTTTATTTTTTATGTTTTTACTAGTGGTTAAAATAAGGTAATATTTAATTTTAAATTCATGTTTTTGATTTGTAATTTCGAATGCAATAAATCCAATTTTAACTACTAAACTTTATATGGACAATTTGTATTTAAACATTTCAAAACAACAATAAATATATAATGCAAACTGAAATTGTTGTAATTAAATTTTAATTTTAATATTTTTTTAATTTACATGACCTATGTTAAAATAACAATGAATATATGACACATACTTCAATTTTGTATTATCATTTATTTAATTGAATTATTTTAATAGTAATTCATTGTGAAGCTTTTTACTTTTTTATTTGTTTAAGTATTAGGTTTAGTTCTACGCACTTAAAAAATAGTTAATAAATTAGTAACGCGACTTATAAAATTATAGTAAATCTCAAACAAGTAGCTTATCATAATACTTTGAAGTGCCACTCCAGCTAATCAATTCCTTATCACGTCCAATGCTCTCTCTCCCCTATTTTATATACAAGTATGTATCCACACGATACATATTCCCGCTTTTCGCAGCCTTGGGAAAATTCTCCCACGCACTGTTATCAACGGGGGTATAAAGAAATTTCCATCGATCGGGGGCCACTCGGTAACCCAGTTTGTTGCTGTGTGGGGTAACAGGAGTTGCCGGGTTGCCCCTAACCTGCCCCAATGCCGGGATGCCAAGGATACGGGAGCCAGCATCTGACTGTGCTCGCTTTTCTGGTTGCCTGGAACTTTTGGCAGTCTTATCATTTCCCAAGAGGCGTGTGAAAATCGATGCCCGCACAGCTGACGCAGTGGGAAAGCTCGGCAGCTGGATGAGGCTCTGGAAGTGGAGCTGAAGCGGAAGCTGGAGCTGGAGCGGGAACAACGCACTCCTGGGTGCCCGTTAGCTGATAGTTGATGAGCGGTGCCGAGGACGACGGCGATGGACTGTCTCCCGTTAGGAGGTGCCTCCTTCTCGGTGCCTCCAGGACTCTCCCTCGCTGTCCCTCGATGGCATTGTCCTTGGCAATGGTTGTCACACGTCCACCCACCTAGCAGAAATTATGACAGGTGCGTGTAGGTTCGCAATTCACAACTGATACCCTCTAAATAGGGGTTGGTAGGGAGAAGTAGGCTAGGGGATTTATTACAAAAGTTTTGGGGTAATTAGGGAATTAAAAAAAAAAATTATACAATATACAAAAAGCTGAAAATGCAATAAACTGCTAACAATACTAATTATTAAAAAATGTGAAAAAGGCACAGATAAAATCTTTTAGTAATTGTATATATATTTTATAATATATATGTAACTTCAATTATTAAATACTTAGTTTAAAACAAGTCTAGAACTAAAGCTAATTTGAATAATCCCATCTACATTATATGCTGAACTATTTAATTTGTTGAAGGAAAAATATATTTAAAATCGATTCATTTGTTTCTTTTTAATTATGCTTTAATTTCATTTATGCAAATTGTAAAAAATGTAATTATCTATTACAGAACTAATTATTTTTCAAGGGGTATTATTTGGTCGGCTCCCCCCGACCCCTCATTAAATCATGGAAAGTCGGGAACACACGCATTCGCTTCCTGCGGATCTCTGCGCCTCTGTTTCGCTTTCTACACCATTCGCAAGTAGTGGCGATGTGTGCGTGTGCCACGCCCCTTTTATCTCAAAGCGCTGCCCCCTGAAAAGTATCTACGCTCCCCAATTTCCAGCTAAGCGTATGCGTGTGTGTGTGTGTGTGGTGAAAGCGATAGCTTTAGTGTGTGTGTGTGTAGAGAAATTGTGTACCCGCTTTTTTTCGGCTGTCCCCAATGGAGGAGGGGATGGGAGTATTGCGTTGTTTTATTATTCGGGAGGTGGACTCTCAGGGGGGATGGAGGAGGGGGTGGCTACAGAGGGGGTGGCGCTGAATGCTGACACGTGCATAGAAAGAAATCCACTCGCTAGTTTAGTACGCGTGATGCTGCCTCTCACTTTGGTTGCCTGTTCGCCTAAAATGCGTGTCGCCGTGATAATGTGATGTGTCCTGTGCGTCTGTGTGTGCGGCGGCGGCGGCGGCAATGGAAAAATCTCGCATCGGGTTGGCCTGGGGGGTGGTTTAGTTGGGTCAGCCGGCTGGCGCGTTCTGCTCGCCCAATACATTTGAGAAGTAAAATCTAAGCTATGTCTGGCACTTGAGCCAATTGTCTCTCTCTGCGGAGCATTAAAAATATATAAAATTTAAATCCCATCTAACATTTGTTCGAGTCGCGAGGGCGGCAGCAGCAAAAAAAAAAAACAGCAAATAGGATTATCCAAAGGAGTCTGGCTTTAGCTGGGGGTGGGGGGAGGAGGGCCGCTGCTCAAGTGAGCAACTCCAAATCCACCGCCCACACTCCTGGTTGGGAAAAAAATCATGAACCGGATCGGAGTGAAACACGCACACAAGTGAAAATGTTGAATTTTGGCGCCTTCATCGACCAGGCGAGCAGGAACTGCAGCAAGCAGTTCGGGTCCGCGCTGCACTGCTTGCCGAGCGAACAGAGCGAACAGAGACGTCATCCCTTGTTGCCATAACAACAGCAGCTGCGCGCTCTCTCTCCCTCTCCCTCTCTCTTTCTCTCTCTGTCTCTGTCCTGCTTTTTTATTGTGACTCAAGGACTATGCTCTCATTTCGCTTATCCCTGACCTTGCTCTCCTTCTCGCTTCCGCTCTCTTGCCATCCCGCTCTTTGGAATGCCACACCGGAAGTGTCGCCCTTCGTCCTGTTGCTGCTCCCCGGTTAAACAGGATGCTTTTTGCGTTTGATTTCAGGGACAAATATAATGATTGATGGAAGCAGTTGCCATGCCAAAAATCCCCGTGCGTGAGAATATGCGAGCATGTGTTGCTCTCGTTGTCTGTGTGTGTGTGTGTGTGTGTGGAATGTGCGAGTGTGTGTGTGTGTGTGTGCAGGAGAGCAACAGCTGATTCAGTGGGCGGAAAGCCCCGAGTCCGGTGGGTGGGAAAATTCAAGGATGCCAGAGGATGTCGTGGAAGGGAATACCCTGAAATTATTGCGAAAATTCCAGTACCTAGAGCAAATGGGAAAAGTAGCGAATAATAAAATTGTGGGAAAAATAGGGGAATCTTAAAATAAATGCAACTTTAATAATTTTAAAAATGATAATAACAAACAATGAATTAAGGCTTTAAAACATAATATTAAATTTAATGAAACCGAATTAATTTGTTGATAAGAATCCAAGGATTTTATATATTTTCATATTGTAGAATAGAAATATTTAACTTAAAGTAAGACAAATATATTGAACCAAAACAATGTGAATTTTTTGACAATTATTGCTTTGATAAATATTTTATTAACAACAAATATAATTTTATAAAAAAGAATTTCTTTATTTTACTCTGAATAATATTACATATAATTGTGAACAGTAATTTAAATAATTATTATTAGACATTTTACATTAATACAAAAATGTGACTTATGGTATAATAATATTTGAGTGTTTGTTTTGGGGAGTAAACTTTAAGAAATGTTTTAAAAAAAGTTTACAAGTAAAAGTAAATACCAATAATATTTCTGTTTCAATGTTAAGTTTATTGCCACCTTGCTAATAATATTTTAAACTACCTTTTCCCAATTGTTTTCTTAATTAATTTCCGGAGTAAACATTTATTGGGTAATAAACTGAAGAGAGAGAGAGATTAGACAGACATTCCCTTTCCCAGGGGCTGTTTTTTTTTTTTTGGCTCCATCTGAATGCGATTAACTGCCCCCACATGACCCAACGAGTAACCCAAATAATTGTAATTTATGTGCCAAAAGGCGAAAATAAAATCGAAACTATAATAAATGACCGACCGGCATTAATGAAAACACAAAACAAAATCCGCTGCTGGCCACTGGAAACTAAAAACTGAAAACTGAGATCTGAGAGCTGAGAGCTGAGACTAATGTGAAATGCCTCGGAGAGATTTGGCTAGATAACCAGATTCCGTTTTGCCAGTTACCAAATGTTTTATTTTTTGCGGCTTTTATGGCACACGCCCTCGCAGCGGCCACGCCCACAGCGCAACACCTCCGCCTCCGTTCTCTTTATTAGAGTGGAATTTGTATTTCTATTTGGATTTCGATTGGGAGCTGCGAGGTAGCCCTGGTCTATCTATCACCCACCTGGAAAGGTCAAAGGTGGGGCTCCATCCCTCTATCCCTCTCCCCGACTACCTGCATCCTCCCGCCGCTCCCACCCCTCCGCCAATCCTTGGTGATCTGCACGTTTCGCTCATTTGGCTAACGTGATAATAAAGTGCAAATAATATGCCTCACACAGTTGAAGTCGAAAACGAAAATTTCAGACAATTGCCTGGCCTGGCGATCTTGCAACTGCGATATCTGTGCCTCTTGCTGTTGTTGCTGCTGCAGCCTGTTGCAAGTTTTCCGCAATCGATGCAACAGCAACAACAACAGCAACAGCAACATGGCATTATCGCTGATGGAAATGCACCTGACGCTGACTATCAGGGGGTTTCGCAGCAGTTTGTGGTATTTGCACGACTTCGGTTGGGGCGTTGGTTTGCCAGCCAAATGCAAACTGAACCGCTCTGAAGCTGAAACCGAAACGGAGTTCAACTGCACGGAGCCCACTTGGTCCATTCTAACGCACTAACTCAGGCTTAGGATAAGGTTGTGGGTAGTAGGCACTTGTAAAAAAATATGTATTTAAATGTAGGTGATTTTATTAGGATGGGTTTACAAGCTCTTGATTCATTTAAAATGTTGCAAGAAACACACGATTAAATATTTATAGAATCAGAAAAGGAGTCTCAATTAATTACAATTAGTGGACTTACAAGTAGATAAACATTTCCTATATTTAAACTATTTATTCTGATTAATAGATATTGTTGTTCAAACTATATTAAATATTCTTTGGCAAGTTATATTTTCATATACAAACAAACATTTTTCCATATAACAATTTAAATGATATCTAAAATATTACCATGTAGAAAGCGAGTTTCAACAACTACATTCATTATTTAAAATCAAAATTTCCCCCAGTGCAAGTGCAACAACCGGAGGTAGAGCAAAGTGCAACGCCAACCCGATTCTCCGTTTTTGCCCTCGGGCTCGTCTCTCGACATTTGCAAAAAAAAAACCTCCAGAAACTGCCTTCCACTGCCGCTCGTTATGCGGCAATTACTCGACAAACAATTTTTACCTTTAGCCCCAAGTTCAAATTTCAAAATCAAAATCAGCAGCAGCAGCAGCAGCGGTAGAAGAAACCTGGACATGGACCTGTAGCTGGTAATTGGGCTCCTCTCCCCAGCTCTTGTAAGATTTCCCATGGGTAACCTGTTGGAGCAACTGTAATCACTCACTCAAGCAGGGGGATCTGCACTGAGAAATAATCTTCAAACTCAAGTTAATCATTTCTAATCCAGAAACGTGATCGCAAGTAATCAAGGGTCGATCTTCTGTCTTTATTAAACAAAATCGGAAAACAAAAATTAGTATCTGAAAATGTGATTAGTTCCCTGGGATTAAATACTTTCATTGGGGAATTCAGTTTATTCCCAGTTGCCAAAGAAAACTCTTTGTTAGTTTCAATTATACATTTGATAATTACGATTCCGATCGATTCATAATTAATCGGAATGCTTAGTTTCCCTCGGTGTGGCATTGGGAAATGGGGATTAGGTCCGGGGGAACCATTCGCAGCGGTCCAAGGTGTTAGCCAGTCAGTTTGTCAGAGTCTGCCAGAGTTCGCATAGGGACACGAACTTCAAATCAAAGCCGGGCTAAGTGCCGGTTTGTGGCCCACAAAAAGGGATTGCTGAGGCAGATTTGCATGTGGCAGGCAGGCACCAAGAGAGCTCTTTGGAATGTGGCCGAAGCCATATAAATAGTTATAGATTGTTGCGCTTTTTTTCGGCAGCCTTGCCTTGCCACCGCCAGTGCACCACAGGTTGCCTTCGGAAGGGCAGACAGCTTAATTGAGATCACAAACTGCTGCCGGTGCATGCAAATTTTCCAGTTGCTATGTGCCAGGGAATTTGGGTTGCCATCGGAATTTTGTGTTGCGCTTCCCATGGTCACAAGTTGCCACCTCCATTTGCAGTTCTCACCACTAAAGGTGTTGCAAATGCATAAGAAGAGGGGTGTCATTAGTTTGAAAGGGAATAATGATTTATAAAATTAATACAGATATTTAAAAAAAATTGTTCTTACATTTGAATTAAGGAAGTATTTCAAAACAATCTCAAGATAGAGATTAACAGATCCTAGAAATACTTTTCCGAATACGAATTAACACTGTTACTAAATAAGAAAGTCCTATAATATTTTAAACGATCATATTGATAAACTTGTATAAAATATGAAATGTCTTTAAAATGTTAGGCGATAAAATTATTAACTTTTATATAAAATCATAATCATCATTCATTAACTAGTATATAATAAGAAAACGCTTTAAAATTGAAACGATCGACTTTGTTCCTTGGTATAAACTAAGAAAACTCTTTAAAATTTATCAAAATCTAAATGACAAACATGTATAGATAATTTAAAATGATCAAAAATCTAACTTTTTATAAAATAAGAAATCTCTTTACAATTTTAAACGATTAAAAAGATTAACCTCATGTAAAATTCATTTGTTTCATTTACTGAATTACACAATTTATTATCTTGTGTTTTTTCAAAAGTAACTAAATATTCTACCAACACTACTTCAGTACTTTTCTTTTTTTATAATATAGTAAATTTAAATCGCACATTTTTTTCTTAATTTTTTTAAAAGTTTAATTTATGTGTTGCTGATTAATTTACATTCAGCCGAAAATCCATTCACAACTTCTGAGAAGTCAAAGGCTGCTGCTCCAATCGGCAGGAAATCGGATAACAAGAATTTAAGGGAACAATAACATAATTTGCTATAGATTCGAGTCCAAAACCCCCCTCCCCCTTGATGTTCCGCCCACAAATTGATCGGAATTGGCCGTAAACTGGGCAATTAGCAAGCATTTTCACGCACTGCACGCGTTCGCGATGTTTGCGATGTTCGCGGGTGTTTGTTGATGGCCAAAACGTGAGCGAGGCGTGAGCATAAATACGATGGAAAATGGCAGTAATTAACGAGACTCGAAATCGGATTCGGATTCGGGCTCGGAATGGAAATGCAAATGGAAATGGGAATCCGATTTCAGGCGAGAGATTTCCTGCACACCAGCAGTTCAGCGCCCGTTTTAATAAACATAAAAAGCCAATTTCAATAACATTTTCCACTCCTGGCGGGTTTTTCCTTCTCTTGTTTGGTTGTGGATGTTAAGTGTTGCAGCCGCCGTTTCATGTTGCATCAACAGTTGCAGCAGTGGCGGCGGCTGCTGTTGCTACAAATTTGTTGTGGCTAGAATATCGTTTATTGAAACATTAATTGCCCATGTGAAAATCACTTCGCCTTGCCGTTTAACAGACTCCCAACAGTTGCCCTCTCCATTTGGTGGCGAGTTGAATTTGCATTTTCCAGCTGCTTCTCCCCGGTTTTGAGACACTTGTTAGAGCTTTTTTTTCTGTTTGGTTTGGTTTGGTTTGGTTTCCTTGGGGTCTTCGCCTTTTGCTCTGCTCTTCGGCTTCCTTTTCCCGATGCGATAATTGAAATTTTATGTTGGACATTTTTTCTGTGTGCCATTTGTGCTGGAAGTTGCTGCTGATGTTTGTGGTCAACTGGGTGGGTTGGGAAATTTGGAAATTATTTTTAACCGATGAATCCCTAGTTAAAGCCGAAATTAGAAATGTTTTTAAAAATGTTTAATGAGTACTTACATATAAAAATAACAATTCTCCAGTAATAATTCCTGTAATAAATATTGAGGAATATTTCCTAAATGATTTCTATAATTGTAAAGACAAGAACTCCTCCCCAATCTATTGCCTCAAGTTTAACTGTGCAGCACTTTAAATACATAAATAAATAATCAAGCAGAGCTTGTTTGTTTTTTAACCAACACAAAAATTGTGTTGCTCCGACAGTTGTACGCATTTTCGCTGGCAATTTGCTGTGCATATGCTAATGTTTCGGGGTCTTGACAATCAACAATTGAAATGCCTTCAATTGCACTTCACAGCTTAATCCGAAGGCACGGGCAAGTCAGCAGTTGTAACACCTACACTAGACAACACAAAACGATTGACAACCTGAACTGTCAACGCTTTGAAAATCGGTTGAGTGACTGCCACGCCCAACCGCCCCCTGGGCCCTCCCCTTGTTCTGCAGTTGGAAAAATTGTGCCCTATTTAGAAATGTACCTTAATAGTTTGGAACATATTTTCACTCTGCTTTGTGAAAGCTTAAAAAATATTTTTATAACATAAATTTCCAATATTTAATTATCAAGAAAAGGCCAGATTTATTTCCTGTGTAACGTCGCCGGTGGCAATCGAGTGAGAGCGAGAAAACTTGTCCACACACACCGAGGAGCAAAAAAAAAGTGTTTCCAAAATGAAAATGTCAACCCGTTGGCGGGGTGCAAAGTCCAACTCTATTTTTTTTTTTTTGTGGGGAAAAGGGAGGGGCCAATAAATAAGAGAATAATACGGCAGCAGGGGGATACCATAGATCGCGGACTGCAGACTGCAGACTGCAACTGCAACTGCGAAATATCACGCGTGATTCATCGGCAACGAGAGCAACTGCAGCAACAACTGCAACTGCAACACCCACACTCGAGGAATACATATGCAAATGCGTTTTTATGCTTGTTAGAGCAACGCCTGCAAAGTCTACCAATGGAAAATGCGAACTTTTCTTATTTATTAAGCCCGGGAAGTCGTAATTATGCAAAGCGGGACAAGACCAACAAATAAGTTGCTGATGGGACAAGATACAACAATATGTTGCTTAAGGGATTAAAAGAAAATGGGCTTTGAATAGGATATTAATTTGTTGGTGGGGGTACTATTAAATATGCCTTTACATCTATTAAAATAATGTGGATTGAAATATATAACACAGATATAAATAAATATTATAGTCCCTTAAAAAGTAATAAAATAAGTTCAAATAATACTTCAAAAATGATTACAACAAAATCAAAAATAATCAATAATGTTCACTATTAAATATACCTAAATATCTAATAACATGAAGTAGATTAAAATGATTTGCAGAGACAATAAATATAGTCCTTTCAAATGTAATAATATAAAATAAATTAATACATAACAATTTTTATAAAAAATCTAATATTTCTGTTACAATTATAAATGCATATTACAAAAGGAAATTATAATACTTTTAAAGCGCTTGGTAGCTAGTCAAAAATCACGAAATCTCATATTTCTGAAAGGTTTTTTTTTTTTTTGAGGAAAAGGGCCCCCGGAGGCGATCAAAATCGATCCAGCAATGTGATTACACAATTGCCAAATATTTGTCAGAACCCAGAAACGACTCAACTGCGAGAGTGTACTTGAACTCCGCACTCCGATAAACTAAACAGCCAAAGTGCAAACCGCAAACAAGCAACAACCAGCGAGAAACAACCGACAACTAGCAGCAACACCAAGCAACCAGACAACAACAACAGAAACAACAACAACAACAACCAGAACAACAACCATAGCAACAATCGCAATCGCAGTTAGCAGCCGAAAATAGCAGACAGCAACACGGTTTGTGGCATTCAAAAAGTATAAGCAGCGATTTGCACCATCTGATCTGGGAGATAGGCATTAAGAATCTTTGACAGAAATTGGTTAACTTTTTTTTGGGCATATTCAGTTTTTCGAGGGGTATTCGGGATTATTCAAGGGGTTTGGAACATAATTAAAGTGAGGAATTGAATATGAAAGCTGAAATTTCGTTAAATAAAAATAATCAAATACATACAGCATAAATATTTGTAATACCGATTGTTTAAAATTAAAATTGAAGGAATTCGATTTTTATACATAATAGCTACTTTTGTATAATTATTTGTTTTTTTTTTTGTTATCATTCCGTAATTTCTTTTTTATTTAACTATGCTTTATATATTGAATCTTATCGTAAAAGAACTAATTTGTTTGAAAATATTTCTTTTAAAAAGCATTTATTTCCTAAGGAAGAAACTAGGCAGAAGCTGCTTGAAATATTTCTTTAAAATCTTAAATAATTTATCAAACTTAAATATAGTTTTAAGACCTTTCCGGCAGAGTATCCCGAAATACACTGATTTTGGCCTGGGAGTTTTGCTTTTAGGGTGCCGCCGGCGTCGATTGGCAATCGGTGGGTGCTGGATGGTGGATGGTGGATGGCAGCTCGGCGTGACCCGCTTTCTGGGCTTTCGGCTCAAAGGGCCCTAGCCCTGACAGTAGCACCCACTTGAGATCGGCTCCGGATTCACATTCAACTCTAGTAGCTCTGTGGCTCTGGCCCAGCGATTTTTGGCATCTCTGGCGACGACAATTTGGCAATCATTTGCATATCGATGCAGCGATCTGAGGTGAGCACTTTGTGCCGGGGAACGCGTTGGCATTTTGCATAAGCTTCGAATGGTTCATCATCATCCGGCGGAGAGTTTCCAACTCAATTAGAGGCAGAAAAGTGAAGACGCTTGTTTTCCACCATTTCTCGATGTTTACGTCAATTTGGGATGCGGCGCATAATGAAATCGAAACCGAAAACGAAACTAAAACCAAAACCAAAGCCAAAATCAATCCAAAGCCGAATGTTTTGTTTTCGTAATGGGCCTAGAAAATCCTTGAATCGTGTCATCGCCCACCCTCAATTAATTTACAAATTGTTGAAATTCTTCCGCAATAAAAGGCGGAGAAAAAAGCACACAGTCTGAGGAGGCGGAGGAGATCATCCATCTAAAATCGAGAATCGGAGAGAATACACTGGCCGAGACGTGTCTCCTTGCTGCGAGTGAAGAAAAGTCAACGCACTCGGCGGTAGCCTCATGAATTTTACTACAACTGCCGCTTTACGCACTTTTATCTGAATATCTTGTGGGCCGATATTCTCCGTTTTTCCTTGTTTTCTACTTTTTGTGTGAATTTCAAGCAAATTTATTCATGTGTGGGCAATACGGAAGGTGAGCCAGCCGTAGAATGCTGATTTGAAGGGGAAATTTTACCGCTTAACTAGTGGATAGTTGATTTTTTTCAGAGTATTTTTTAGTTTACTAAGTTAAAGGTAATATTTTAGTTTATAACTTTTTGTAGCCTATTCAACATTCGTTTGAAAATCAATTAAAATTATTAAAAAATTTTAAGGTTAACCTTTTAATTCATACAATATTCAAATTACTTGTTTGAGATATCAATAAATTATGAAATCTTTAAATACAAAACATTATCTATAAAACAATTTAATAATCAAAGGTTTTTTTCACCTACTCATATGCCATCTGCCATTAGAAAGTTGTACTTAATTAAAGCAGTTCGATTGCAGTGCCGATAGGTGGCGCAATTCCTTATGCTCCGGTAGGTGGCACCACCAGGTTTAATAATAATAAAATAATACATTTTAGATAATTATATCAATTGAAATTATATGCCAATAAGAAAATACATGGAAATAAATATTTTTTTATAGTAACAAAACAAGCATTTGATAAAAATAGTGAGATAATAGAGAATTAAAGCAAACATTCTGTTAATTAACAGACAAGACTGACTGTTAATTTTTAAATAGCCAATCTGGCATCACTATAAATGTATCGATGCAAGTCTTAACCCTTAGCTAACACCTAAGGCACATAATGATTTTATGGGAAACCAAATTATATAAAATATATATGAAATACCAGCACAGGTGATCTTTTCATTACCTAACATGCATTTTTAGAACACAAAGAAAGGTAACCAAATTCAATTTTCCTTCTCCCAGATACTAAGTTCCCCAGCGATCGCTCGATGTTCGATCAATATCCAAGCCATCGATAGTATCGATAGTTCCATCGATGGGCTCTCCAGCCCTGTTCATCCACTTACACTTTCAAACGCCAAAGAAACAGTGGACTGAGCAGACGCATCGCTGGAATTTCGCGTGGTTCTTGAAACTGGAAAATGGGAAACTTCGACGGCGACACGGCCACGGCCTTTGAGGAGAGCTACGCCACCACGAATGGGGCAAATGGAAAGCTGAAGCAGAATGGCACAGCCAACGGAGGAAGCACCCCGGACCAGCAGAAACAGAGGCAGCAGCAGCAGCAGGCACAGGAACAGCAGGAGGAGCAGGAAATGCTGCTCAATCAGCGGAAATTCTCGGCGCCAGCTTACACGGAAATTCGCACGCGACGCTGCACTGCAAAAGCCGCTGCCGAGGCCAAGGTGAGCAGAGTGGAAATGGTGGAAAGAGAAAAGTTTTGGGAGGGGTCAATAGCAACACCTGCTGAAAAGTCCGAAAAGCTAAAAAGCCGAAAATGCCGAAATCCGAAATCTGAAATACAAGCAAAAACCTGAAATTTGGAGCGAACGTGGTTTGCTTCTTCTCTCTCGCTCGCTCTCTCCCGTTCTCTCTGCCGGCTAGACATTGATTTTATCCCATAGAGAGAGAGGGAGAGCGAGAGAGCGGCATGCGTCAGCTGGGCTTTCGTTCTCTTTCTTCCGCGGCGAATTTCCCCCGCTTTTTCTCGGATTTCCACATTTCTGGGTCAGGCCACAGCTGTTTCACTGCAGTGTTTTCCTTCTTTTCACACTTTCGCCCTCGTTTTGCGCGGGCCTCAAGTGATGCCCAATTGGAAGAATTCACACCAAGTCCAGCTAATTATAACAAGGTCAGGGGTCACAGTTTTATAGTTCGTTGCAATAACTGAAATTTAGAGATATTATTGAAGTGGAAAATAACTTTTAAATAATTTTAGTTAAATACTTTTTAGATCAATTTTAAAATGAAGAAAAATTCGGATTCGGAACTTATATTTTTTTAATATTTATATTTAATGCAATAATATTGAATCATATTTTGTTAGAAAGTTCGTCATTTTCTTAGAAACAATTTAGAAATCAAATCACGTATAAAAAAACTTAATTAACGTATTCCAATCACATTTTATTTAATTCTCAACTTGAAGCCAACTTATTTACACTTATTAAAGTGTCTGTTATTAATTGTTTTGATTTTATAAATATTTTGAAATTCATTGAAAAATAGTTAATGTATTTAAATCCACACCTAGTCATACTTAGAACTAGCTATCGCGTTCAATAAACTATCCAATATCAGGGCTATCACTATTGGATAGCACTTTCTGGCTAGGTGCAAGTGTAATCTAGCCATCGTCAACACCTCGACACTCCAGTCCGCAATTGTTTTATTTTTCCACTCCGTTTGCCTGTCCCTAGTGGCGGAAAACATAGAGGCAGAAGAGGTGCACCCAGTTGGGGGAGAGCAACCCCAACTCGAGTACTCGATTTACCGGGGACTGGTCTGGTCTGGTGGTGGTGGTAATAATATTGTCATGCCATGCCCGGCTCGCCTTATCGGGCCCATTCCGGGCCAATCTCTTTACGTAAAGCCTCGCAGAATGCGACTCAGCAGTGAATCATAGCGTTTCCACAATCGCGTTGCCCAAAACTTACGAATGGGCGTTGATTTGTTCAGATAAGAGTTTTCTTTTTTTTTGTTCATTTTGGGAGTGTGATTATTTTGGGGTGCATACGGAAACAAAGTTCTTAAAAAATAATTAGTATTTTAGTATAATCAATTGTGACAAGTTAGAGAGAGGCTAATAAAATGTTGGATTTAATCTTTATTTGTTTTATTAAACTTTGAGTCATTAAAAATCACTTCCAAGTAAAGCTAATGCATATTAATATTCCATTATCACAACTTAAGCTTTTGTTCTGGGAAAAATATTAGAAGTGGTTTACTTGACAGTTTCCTCCTAACTGGCCAAAAGCGATTGAGGGCTAATACCTAAATCAATTGGAACCAATTATAGTTCCTTGAAATTGCGAATAATTCGAACGATTTTCCACACGCTTCAAATTACATTTAAATTTCCCATTTGCTCGCATGCTTCATAAATTTAGTTAGTACACCAATAAAATGTCTGCGCGTGTTCGGAACAAGTAACTGGAGAGAGATATGGTTCGTTGGTTGGTTGGATTTGTGGCTTATTCTTATCAGTATGTTAGAATGTTATTATTTAATTTAAATATTATACCAAGATAAGCTAGGAATTCTTTTTTTCAAAGAGTTTTTAATTCTCCTTACCAAGAGCTCTTGCTCCACTCCCCAAAATGACTCACAATGTATTTAGGGATCCCCTTTTGATTGGGACCTTTGGCTTGCTCCCTCTGATTGTTAGTCATTATCGGGGTTACCTTGAGTCTATGACATATGGAAGCCATTATCTGGTTATCACCCCCTTACTGCACTCCTTCCTGGCCTCCTTTTCGCGCAATTAGTATTACATATTTTGTATTTATTTGCTCAACGCGGCTTCGATTTTTATCTAGTCTGCCGTCTATATCGGGTAACAATATACCCTACCAAACCGAATGCAGTCCATTAAAAATGTCAGCCGAGCGAAACCCACTTGAATTCCCCTCCAAATATTTAGTAAACAATCCAGGAGGCAAATGATAATAAACACGAATTATTTCTGTCGCCGACTCGCAATTGTTATACGATTAAGCTCGAGTGCCCATATCGTTCATATATATATATATATATAGCTTTTGTGGCGATGCCTCCCACTCAATTAATGGTGGCATGCCCCTATCGGATCTATATATGGATCCAAGCAAAATCAATAAACAACTGATATGCATATTTAAATAATTTGATTATACCTCTTCAACTGTTAGTTAACCGAGTTGAAGTGTGCCATGGGGAACAATTACTGCGAAGATATGTGTATGGCTTCTCTGTTTTTTACCTCTCACCATTAGAGGGGTATGAATATATATATATATGTAGGTGACTTCACATCGAACTCGGCTCATGTGAGCGGCAGAGCTATAGCTACAGCAATTTGCTCTGCTGTCGTGTGATATATATACACATATAGATCAGTTAGTTTAATGTTAATTGGCTGATGAATTGAATGAACGCCAAGAAAGGGCAAACAATTTGAGAAGTGCTGACAGCGAGAATTGATGTTGGGATCCAGAAGAGAATCTCAGCGGATGAAGAATTTGTTGGAGATAATGGAGACAAAATCAAAATGATTACTTAGCTAATTTTTGTTTGAATACAATCTTCAACTTTAGTTAAGATCAACATGTGGAATCTGAAGTATAATCCTCCTCCCACTATTGATCGCAATGAATCATTCAAATTATGAAGGTTTAACTTCTATGAATATGTAAACTGTTTACTAATCTTGCTTCTTACCCTTTACTCACTTAATAAATTCATTAATTTAGCTTCCCGCGAAAACATTTTTTCTCGCACCTGTTGGTAATTCCACAATCTTGACCAAACCTCTTTTTAATTACCCTCTGATAAGTGATTTTAAATTGCTGTTATGTAGATTCTTGGCCATTGGCAACACTTACCCCCAAATCAATAACCGATAAGCAGCCTCTGATCGTATTCCTCATTTATTTCCGCAGAGTTCCAGCTCGACTAACTACCACCCGGACAAGGGAAACATCTGCAACGGAAAAGCCTCGGGGCGTAATGATGAGGGATGCAAACCGAACCAGGCGGAGGGAAAGCTATCGCCGACTCTGGAGCACTACCAGAAAACCTCCTTCGAGGAGGTGCCCATGCACACGGCCTGCCTTACCTATCTGGGCTTCTACCTGCTGATGATACTGGGCTACATCAACCAGCTGCTCTTCGTGCCCAAGGTGGCCACGGAGAAGGGTCGCGAGGGATATGTGGCCCTGTACGATGCCTTTGAGAGCTTCTACTCGCGGTATGTGTACCGACGGATCAAGGATTGCTGGAATCGACCGATCTGCAGTGTGCCGGGGGATGAGCTCACGCTGAAGGACCGTGTGACCGACGACTATGGATGGAGTTTCAAGTTCACTGGGACGGAGACGCGCTGCTTGAACCTGGGATCCTACAATTACCTGGGATTTGCCGCCGCCACTGGAAGATGTGCTGATGAAGCGGAGGAAATGGCTAGATCCAACGGATTGGCGTACTGCAGCTCCCGCTGTGAGCTGGGTAACAACGAGCAGCTCCTGGAACTGGAGAAACTGACCGCTCGCTATTTCAATGTGGAAGATGCCATTGTCTTTGGCATGGGCTTCGCCACCAATGCCCTAAACCTACCCTCCCTCTTGGGCCCCAACAGTCTGGTGATCAGCGATGAGAAGAACCACGCCTCCATCATCCTAGGATTGCGTCTGTCCGGAGCAACGATCAAGGTCTTCAAGCACAACAACATGCGGGATCTGGAGCGAGTTCTGCGCGAGGGTATCTGCTATGGTAATCAGAAGAAAGGAGGTAAGCCCTGGGATAAGATAATGGTTGTTGTGGAGGGCATCTTCAGCATGGAGGGTTCCATTGTCCGGCTGCCGGAGGTGATTGCCCTCAAGAAGAAGTACAAGGCCTATTTGTATCTGGACGAGGCGCACAGCGTGGGAGCAATGGGTTCGCATGGCCGTGGAGTGACGGATTACTTTAACGTGGATCCCAATGACGTGGACATCCTGATGGGCACCTTCACCAAGAGCTTCGGCAGTGCTGGCGGCTATCTGGCAGGATCAAAGGTGGGTTGCCTCTATTTGTTGCTCTTTAGTAATCGCCACTTATTCTGAATTACACCTTTGCAGAGACTCATTGACTTCCTTCGCACCAATAGCCACGCCCACGTTTATGCCAGCTCCATTTCACCGCCCATTGCTCAGCAGATTCTGACCTCAATGAAGACTATTATGGGTGAGGACGGCACCGACACGGGTCGCAGGAAGATCATGCAGTTGGCTAGGAACACACGCTACTTCCGCCGGCGTCTGGCTCAGCTGGGAGTGATCACCTACGGACACGAGGACTCGCCGGTGGTGCCCATGCTGGTCTACCTCTTCTCCAAGATTGGGTAGGTTTTGTGAGCAAGTACAGTGTGAATCCTGATTAACATTTCTTTAACCCTTTTAGAGCTGTGGTCCGCACCCTGACCACCCGTCACATTGCCGTCGTTGGTGCCGGTTTCCCGGCCACGCCCATCATGGAGGGTCGCATCCGTTACTGCCTGTCGGCTGCCCACACCAAGGAGCAGCTGGACTATGCCCTGGATATGATTGACCAGATCGGCGACGACCTGGGCCTCAAGTATTCCCGCAAGCCGCGCGACCCGAATCCCATTGAGTACTAGAAGCCTTCATAAGCATCACACCTAGGAGATAAGACGGGGGAGGTGGCTTTCGCGATTGGTAGACCAAAACTTAAACAGAGTCCGCAAAATGATAGATCAATCGAGAAGGTTGGGTTGGCAGAACCCAGTACCCATTAGTTTGAGCTTGTTTCGGGCTTCTATTTTTGACTAACTCCTCCCGGGCAAATCCTTCGCAAGGGAGAGAATCAAACCAAGCAAACAGCTAGAAACAAAAAGGAAACGAAAATCAAATGCACTACAGCACATAGCTTAAATGATACTAAACTATTATTAACTATTTAGCATTTACCTCTACGTAGTTGTTATTGTAATTGTAAACTCCGAAACGTCTTCGCGAAGAATGTCCAGCAGGTCCTTTGGGTATTTTTACCCGCGAAAGGGATTGCGAAATGTATTATGCAAATCAGGTTTTGGTTACATTCAGAGCTAAGCTAAGCGAATCCCCAACTTTTGTGGGACAGTCGAGCACCTCGCTTTTACCATTTAAGTGCTGAGCCAAACGAAACGTCACGTCTGGTGCGACAGCGAAGTAATTGTAAAACATCCTTTTGCTATGCCTTCCAAGGGCCCAAATCTACGGCTTAGGCATTGTCAGGAACGCATATATATGTATGTATAATAATTATGTATTAATGATTTTATTTTTCTATCAAGAAATAAAGAATTGTTGCTTTATGTATTAATTTGTGAAGAGGTGTGGTGTTCATATTTTTTTGTAAAAGAAACCATTTCTAAAATAGGTTCGGAATATTGTGTTGTGGAACAAAATTTCAAGGAAGTGTAATACCTAATTAAAACTTTAGTTTAAAAAAATTACTAGCATTTTTAAATTGATTAATAAACTAAAATTTCAAATGAAAAATATTTTATTATGACGAAACATTATGATTTTTCTTATTTTACATAAGAAATATGTATTAATATTTGTTCCTCTTCATTTATGCAGAATCAAAATTAAATATTTTCGGAAGTCTTTAATTTATTTATGTGTGTAAAAGATTTAAAGAGAATTAAGATTCAAAATGCAATATAAATAAAAATAATTTAGATTTAAATTCTTACTATAAAATTTACATCTAGATGAATTTTACACTAGCGTCCCTAACAGATGTCAAGTAGTAACAGGAAAGCTGCGACTGTTAACCCAAGCAAGCAGTGCTTTACTCACAAGCAGTGTAATTTATTTGAAACGGAAATTTAATTCAAAGAGAATGCAATTATTTTCTGCAAGCCAAGTTAAAAATAAACATGAACTGCAGTCGGCCCTTGACATTTATTCTTTAAATTGGCCTAATCTAGCCGGAACATGCTTTCCCACTTTAAACCCAATCCACTGAATACAATTTTCTAATTAACAGTAACTCATGACATCTCCTCTGCATCTCGCTCCCAGGCTTTCATTCCGCTGCCCGAACACGGGGCGATACCAAATGCGAAATAAATTCCAATTGCAATTGTCTCGGCCTTTTAAGAAATTAAGACAAAGAACGAGCAAACACACACGGATCGACAGACAGACGGTAAGAGGACAAGGGCAGGCTAAGGCTTGCTAAGGGCTTTGTTGGTTTATGGGCTCAGGCAATACTTTCAATTTTATGTTCTCGGAAATATTTATTGAGTCGTTCTTGTTTGTTGTGTGTGTGTGTGTGTGGGGAATACATGCAAATGCAATATGAATTTAGTATGGTTAGGGGAAAGAGTGCCAAACAGACTAGTTAAAATTGCATTCGAATCGATTTTAAAGTAATTTTGCCAACCAAGCAGCCAGCCGTCCAGCCAAGGATACGAGATTACCTAAGCACCAGATAGCATCTTTTTCTCTTGTGGATTTAAATTGAATTGCGTAATTATAATTGAAAACAAATATCGATATGCAAATTATGACAACTTACTGACTAACTAGATAAAGTTCAAATCATATAGTTTTAAGTGCAAAATAATAACGTACTCTCTTTTTGGGATTGAGAATTATTCTAGCAATTGTATAAATAAAATTTAAAATGTTTTTGTTTGAAGTTATTTTAGATATAATAATTCTAATTTTTTTTTTAAATAATACTTATGACCAAGAGTCTCTCACATTAAATAAAATCAATAGGCTGCCTCACTTCCGACGGGCTTAATTTATCTGCTCAGTTGTGTTTACTTTTTGCACGAGCTGCCAAAATGGAAAATGACAATACGCAAATATATGTGTCTATCTCACACGGACACACGTGCACGTGCGGGCGGGTGGAAAAGGTGGGTGGTGCTGGCTGAATTTTCCCAGACAACTCTTGGTATGAGTAATTGACTACGTGCGAATAAAGTTTGTGCTGGCATTTTACCGGAGTCCTACGAAAATGCCTACATCGTCAGCTAAGCAACAACTGCGGGTTAAAACTTTGTCCTGCATTGGCATTTTGACAAGTGATCAGCTTTCTCCAAAAAAATATAGTTAATCGGTACTTTTGGGATTAACAAAATAAACATTTCTGCCGATCGGGGGCTATCATTACAAACTGTTTTTTTTTGTCTCTTACAAATTGTTGATATGATGTTCGCGTGCTGTTTTCCACACGTTATTTTCTAGTTTGTTGGAAAAAACAATAGACTAGCAACAATATTTCAAACAAAGCAGGAAAATCTATAAAACATGCCATTTGGAAATTAAAAATTGGAAAGAGTAATTTGATGTTGTTTACAATATATGGAGTTATTATGTACTATTAAGAAACATCTCTATTAAAACATTTGCAAATATAACTTGTTTATTCTTATTCCTTATTCTTTCTTGCCTCTTACCACCTCAAACTTGAGCAATTCTTTGAAGTGTTTCGCTGTTGCCACTTATAATTTCTTTCTGCGATTCCTCCAGTGTTTTGCTCCCGCTTTATTTTCCAAGCTCCTGCTCGCCCGCGGCTATAGCTCACGAATACAATTTCAATGTTTCCGTTTACTTTGCCGAGTTTTGTGGGAAAAGGTAAGGAGGAGCACATTGGAGTTATATTTTTGTTTCTTCTTATATCGGATACCCGCACTCACACATGCACATACACCGTCCCCCAGCAAAGGGCTAGGAAGTTGCATTTTGTGTGTTCCATAATCTGATAAAATGTTGCAAAAACTTTT
>JAJJHY010003831.1:10363442-10377981 GCA_021224005.1 Drosophila setifemur | reverse complement strand
GAATTTATGCAATGCGGAAAAATCCAAGTCCGAATCCTATTTGTAAACACTCGAAGCATGCAAATGGCAGCGCTTGAGTTATGTGCATACTTTTCGCAGTCACTGTGTGCGGCTTTGAAGTCTAGGGAAATTCCGATTCAGGGGAAAAATAAAACCTGTGCGTGATTAGATCAGGAAATCAAGTTGATCGCTTAGATTTCCGCGGTTTTATAAGTAATAATGTTTAAGGTAATGCAATCTATTGGAATGTTTAACTTCTGTTTATAAAATTCTTTAAGAATTTGTTTGGAAATATTTATAATCTTATCTGGCTTTTATTTGTTGTTGTTTACAAAAAATAGATATCCACATGATTGATGGTGAAATCTTATTGCTTTTTCCTGAAGCTTTTTGTTTTTGATAGTAAAAATTCTTTAATAAAAATGTTGCTATAAAAATGTGAAATGGGGAACTTTTAAGTTAGCCTTTGATATGTTTTTGATAATAAACCAGTAATCTAGTTATACCCATAAACATCGAGTATTGGCTTGGAACCTTGCTCATAACCTAGCATTCACCTTGACAGGACAACTCAGCGCCGGATCCCTTTTCTCTCGTTTCAATTTTGATTTCCATCAAGTGAGCGCCAAGCCATGCCAAGCCAAGTCACCCCCATCAAAGTGCAAACAAATTAATCTTAACCCCATTTTCCGGAGTGGATTGGCAATCTGTTACACGACACGGAGCGCAGTCAAACACTTCACTTCGGATGCTATTACTTAAGCACATGTTTTATAATAAGAATCGCTCGCAGGGGGCTATACTAGTAGCTGGGAACGATTTTTCATGGACAAACGTGTCGCCGGGCTGCTCAGTTATGGATAGAATGCTATCGCCAGGATGTGTGTGTGTGCACGGAGACGAGGGCCAAGGACAATCAGTCATTCGCTCGCTTCGGCAAATCTGTCCAAAAGGCTGGCAATGAGACGTAGTTTGACTTTTGTTGCTGCTCCTGCTCCTGCTCCATGTCTGCACTCACTTGGCGCCCTACACTTTCGATTTGACACACACGTTAATCAATCACACACAACCCAATCCTCTGTCCCATCCCCATAAGAAGGTGATTTAATCAAGGAATTTTCTGAGATTTTCGCCACACAAATTTAAATGCCTGGCGGTGTGTCCTTTACTCCTGCCAAGGCAACCGCAAATTAAATTTGCTGGCAAATGCTTGCGAGGCAATGGGCATGGGCATGGGCCGACCGCAGTTTTCTAATTAATTCCAGAGAGAGAGAGATAGGCCAGGATGGGTCCTGATAGGAACGGCATTCGAACGGCATCCTGCCGACACCTTAGCACCTGTCACCGGCACTTGCTAAATGTCCTGGCCCACAATTCGGGGCTCGAGTGCCTGCTCTGGCCCCTCTCCCGTTTGTTTGGCATCATTAAGTCCTGTGTTTTGTGGGCCGACGCTTCTTGTTAACATTTATGGTTATTGTTTGCTCGAGACTCATGTCTCCAGACTCCGGACGATGTGTGGGCGTGGTCAGGGTTAATTTCGTCCTGGCAAATGTGCCAGGAATTTACTGGTCCGAATTAAAATATATCTATCAGGATAATGCTCCTGCGGTGCGAGTTGTTTATATTTGCCACATCGATTAAGCAGATGTTGTATATCGATAATGATTATCTCTGGGAAGATTTGTCTGCCAGGTGAACAGGAAGATTGTTCGATTGTAAAGGAAATCAGGCAGATTGAATTATTCCCGTTCCCCCAGCTCAATTAATTAAATTAATGCATCTCAATACCCTTCTTTGGGATTGGGCATTCCAACTATTTTAAATGGTCCCTTTCCAAAAGCAAAGTGAATTAATTACAACATGTAATAATTTAATTTAGACAAAATTGTACTATATTTCATTGAATCAATCTGTACATAAATTAATTGACAAAACACTTGGAGATGCTTGAAATTCCTTGGCCAATACAATTTAGATGCCATATAACTACTTACATTCGGAATGCCTTGCTGGCCATTATCCCACAGAGTCTGGCCATAATCGGACCTAATTGGATTCCTCGATGATTCCAAATGAACCCAATAAGTTCGTTCGGTGCGGCGGGTATCTATTAATTGCGAATTTCTGCAGATCCAGAGCATTTAAATTGAACGCAACGTGTCACGTGGCGTATGCGTAATTTGATTATTAATTAAATTGCCCAGCCAGAAGCGAACAAAGTGCGGCACTTAAACGGAGGCCAATCGAATTAGGCCGAGAGAGGGAGACTGGAACTGGGACTGGGACTGGCTATCCGGATGCTGAGGCCACAAAAACAATGACCCGTGTTTAATGACATCCACGAAGGACAATGGCAGTCGGCTCCTAAGCAGTGTGTCCCGAAGCCCCAGTCCAAAGAGTAATGGGAAGTAAACAAATCAAATAAGATTTATTATGTGACACGCATAAAACGAGGACAATCGCACGGCTTAACGAGCGGAGGACAGCATGTGAGCGAGCTGCTCCCAACAGCAAATCCTCCGGCCGGACAATGAGCTCAGGCTACTGCTCCAGCTCTTGCTCAGGCAACTGCTCCTCCGGCTCCAGCTCCTTGCTCCCTGCTCCTTGCTCCCTGCTCCTTGCTCCGTTCGGAGGGACTATTAAATCAATTGAGTGTAAGATGGCACGCACGGGACTCGGCCACAGCCTCCGTCATTCCGTTGGCAGCCAATTCCCGGAAATGGTTTCTAATTAACGCGCCTCATTTAGCAGACGCCCTGCAAAGCCACTCGGAGAAATGGCAAAGATCAATTGGCCCGGTTGACAAGCACCGCTCAAATTTTAAAGCGTAATGCGACCTGGCTGTTGGTAAAATCCAGGATAAAAATCAAGGCTATTTGGGACATCATCCACTTAGAGAATATTTGAAGACAATAACTAAACTGATTTTAATCTTTAATGATTATTGTATTAAGTATTAAGTATTATAATAAATATATTTGAAGATTATAATGTGAATCGAAAATGAAATTTATAAATTATGTTTGTAGTGCTTAACACATGTTAAATGTTCGTTCATTAGTATTTTCATAATTAAAAAGAATTTGCACACAAAAAACCATAAATATAAAAAATTAAATAAAAAAAATAGTTTCTTCCTAGTTTCATTCTTCTTTCCCAATAACCGAATTTAAAATCCAGATTTCTTCCAGTGCATCTTTTCTTTTTCGCCCAAAAGACTATTTCGAGCTCTATTTGTTATCAATCAAAGACTAAACTGTCCTCAATCTTGTCAAGTTGGTTGAACATGATCTCGACGACAACAATGACAACGACAACAACCATGGCATTGGGATTATGGGGCAATTATGTGCAAGTGCTTAGCGCATTTCCCAGCTAATTAGCCATTTGGACAACATGAACTGCTGCATTTCGGGTGTCCAGTGCCAATTGAATCCGCAATTGAATGCCCAACGGGCGAGCGCCTCCGCACGCTGACCTGGTTGGCATCCGAAATGGTTGAGGGGCGTCCGTGAGAGGTGTGGGTGGGCGAAAATGGGGGGTGGGTGCGGGAAAGCGGGGGTGGATAACGCCCTCCGGCCCCACACACAAACGGACACACACACACACACACACATAGACATGCAACATGCGCAACAGAAGCGCGACAGATGACTATGATACGGGGGCCACCTGCCAGGCAATCAAAGGATATCCCCCCTCCTATGCCCCATCTCCGGCCTTGGGGGGGTTTTAATAGCCTTTTTGCATTTGGGCCGAGAGAATATTCCCATTGTGAAATCGACAATAGTAGGCAGGGACTCTCAAGAGGAATGACTGAACGGCCATGATGGACAGGGGAGGTGGAAGGATTGGGAGATGGTGCAGTCCTTTGGGCAGGCAACTTGTATGCCTCTGTGTTCAACAGCTGTTCGACTAAATTCCTAAGGCTGAGGATTTCCTATATGAAATTGTGCTGAGGGTGTAAACCATTAGACGAATGCCAAGGCAACGGAGTTAACAAGTTAAAGATTTAACTGAGATACTTAATAACCCTTCTAAGGAGAAGTATCTTAGCAATAAGGAGATTGTATTTAGTAAGCTTTGAGTTGGATATTTAAAGCAATGGTATCTGCATCATTACATTACAGTCAATTTTAATGAATAATTTAGCAATAAAGAGATTGCATTTGGTAAGGAATTGGATTAGACATTTACTCAATTTCCTTGAATACTTAAAGATATTCCCTTGGTTGGCAGATAAATTTCTTCATGGTAAAATTATATTGATAACTTCTTAAATAAAATCCAAACTGCATAAATTTTCGGTTTGCATTTTATAGATGCATTTTATTACAGCTCAATATAATAACATTCTGAAAAATAAAGTCTTACATTTTACTGCTGCCGATTTGTGATTTCTTTCTTTCCTTTTTCTTGCCGGAGAAGGATGCAACGCATTTGTATCTGAAGAATATTGCAGAAGGGCTCTGGGTCCATGCAGCTGGCAGCGACAACTGGCGGAAGTAATAGCAACATAATCGATTTGAAGCTGCTTTTTCCTTACCCTCATCCCCAGCTGCAGTTTACAGACGGATGAGATGAGAAATGCGACTGCGGATGTGGATGTGGCTGCGGATTCGGATTCGGATTCTGATTCCGATTCTGATACGGATTCGGATACGGATGCTTTCTGCTTTTGGCAGGAAGTAATTTTCCAACAGTGCAAATCCCAGAAATATCCCAAAGACAAGATTTGGTTATTGAAAATTGAGGAAATGTTTACCTAAGCCGATAAGCTCTGCTCAATCGGGATTATCAAACTACTCGTGCGGATTCTGTCCAAAAATAAATGGCGACTCCCCCGAAATTTAAAATAAAGTCAGAATCTGGTGTCTCGGAATATTTCCATAACTTAATAAGCAAAAACTTAGCTCCACTTTTGTGGGTCACATGTGTGTGTGTGTGTGCTGAAACACTGAAACAAGTTGATAGACAAGCAAAGTCGACACAAATCCAGTCAGCTCGAAAGTTATACAAAACAGTGACTCCTGCCTGCCAAGGATGTCGGCAGGATGACAGCCTCGGGAACGGCAACTAAAACTAACAGCGAAGAAAATGCTAAAAATTACTATAATGCAGCAAGCTGCCATCATTACTTCCTGTTGTTGGCCTGTCATTATTTGCCATAATACCCGCGATGTTGCCATCATCACTTTTGTCGCATTTTTGTTTAAGCCGGAAACTCATATTTTATATGCCACAAGGCAACCCAGTTGGCCAAGAAAGGGATGCAGGAAAGAAGAAGAAAGGAAGGAGTTTGCTAGAGAGGAGAAATAATATTTTAAGTTACAAAATCAAAAACTATATAAAAAAAATAAATGAAAATTCACCTTGAACAAATAACCAATAATTTTACAAGTAAAAAACATTGTATAGTTGTATACAAAGGGGACTTTAAATTAAATAAAAACAAAATAAAAATTAAATATATTGTTAATTTTAAGAGTAAGCCATCTCCTTTCTAACTGGAACATTAACACGATTTCGTTCACCTGCTGTGCTCTTTGGCTGCCACTTTTACATTTTAACATAATCATAAATTTTTATGCGGCGCGCCGTCTGCAAGGAATGTTGCCCCATCCTCTCTCTGTAGTTAAAGTTGCCTAGTTTCGATAGTTGCCCCTGGCTGGGCACCTTTCGGTGAAAGAGAAGGAGAATAAGGACCAGGACAAGGACTAGGACAAGGACCACCGTCCTTGCCGCTTACTTGTTGCTCGCTGCTCAACAAATTGTTTTCCCCCGACCTTCTTTCGGGGTAATCGTAATCGTATTTTGCTCCTTCAAGTGTTTCCCTTGAGCTGTTTCCGTTTCTAATACATTTCCCCTTTCGTTCTCGCTGTTGCGATGGAGCAGGAAGAGGAGGGGAAGGAAGAGAAGGTTCCAGGCTGGCAGGTACAAAGTGGCGTATACGTAATATCTCTATTTCCATTGTGGGTAAACTTATGCCATGGCACCCGTATTAGCAAAAGAAAATATTTTCAGGAAAAAAATTAATATAAGAACCATCTGGCTGCCATATTATGACGAGAAAAAAAAATATGAAAAAGCAATAAACCAGTTGAGGTAGTCAATAAAAAGTGATTATTTAGAATAAAATCATTGGACAACAAAAAAAAAGTCCCAAAAGTTTCTTTGCAATAAAAAGATGCACCTAAATTTTTTTATTTTTTTTATTTTTTATTTTATTAAGCTCCAAAATACTTTTAAAAAAATGATTTCAATTATTTCATATATAAAACTAAAACTTAACCTTGTGCTCGACTTTGTCTTAAATCCAAATAAATAACAAAAAATTATAAGAAAATATGAGAGACTCAGATGGACAAATACAAGTATGTCCGAGGAGAACTCGAACTCGAATGCCACTGAAAAGTTGATAAGATTTAGTAGGAAAACTAGGCCAGAGCAAATGTCATGGCTAGATTGATGCAAACAAATGAAAAGTATTGCAAAACGAGATTTTCCAACACCAGCGGCCATGGAAATACATTTCAATTAATATTCGCTCGAACACTATATATATGTGGAAAACGCGGTTGATTCGAATGCATAATGCATCCGAGTAGTTCGGATTTGCGTTTAGTCCTTCCGATAGCTAATTAAAAATGCTATTCAATAGTTTTAATTTGCGCTCCTATTTTTTATTCTCGCTGAACAATGACTTTTTGCTGATCTGCTAGCCATTTCGAATTCGTAAATTAATTTTATGCTTTTTTCAATCGAGTCTTATCAATGAATTCGATTTGATTTCGGTGTAAATAATTTCAAATTATGTTTATAATTCAATTGTAATTGATATTTGTGTATGCGTCGGCTGCGATATTCATTTGGTTCCCTGGAAAACCAATTACGAGAGAAATATAAATAGAAATCGGTTTATTTTTTGATAACCCAATTGAATTATTATGTAAATGCATGCGTAAATATTTTGTAATTGCATTTGGGGAGGGGCGGGGCGATGGTATGAGTCCTTTCAACGGTCCGAGCAACTTTTTCGCATCTCCCATTTGGCTGCGGTAATTGCCACAAGCGGCTCGGTTCTGGCCCTGTTTGTTTCCGACAATTGCGAGACTCTGGGCAACTTTTGCGGCCACCGAAACTTTTATGCTGGCTTCCACCGCCAACACCGAGGACACTCCCCGAAATGCTCGTACATTTTGCGTTTAATTCACAAAATTCTATAAATTGTGTAGCATTTATAAATTGTGTTAAAAGTTGTGAACATTTCGCCATGCGCCGCACGTAGCAACAACTGCTTTCCGAGGGTATCCAAAGGGATTCGGGTGTATCTCCCACTGTCGCTGATTTCTGTGAAGGACTCTCGTACACGTGCATTTATGCGGGCAAGGACATTCCAGCAGGTGGATTCTCAGTCAATAAAAAATTCCTTTCTCCAAACTCAATTTTATTTTTGAAAACTATCTAAGATATTCTATATAAATCCGAAGATTTTACAGTCTGGTTATGTGCAACCTTATTTATGTGTTGGGGAGTTTCCGAATCAAGGAACTTCATCATCTCTGTTCCTTATCACTCACACCCTGGTCTAACTTACATATCCACTCCGTTAACTATTCCTACTTTGCATTCTGGAAACGTTTAGCAATTATTTCATTTTCAAGGAGGGATTTTAATGCCTAGCCCCAAACACAAACCACTGCTCCTGCTCCTGCTGGTGGTGAAAACTTTTGCGAAATGATTTCGAGTGCATTAAATCGGCTGGCTTGCAACAAATGCGACTAATTAAAATGTGGACAGGGGCGTGGCGGAGCTAAAGACCAGACGCGTCTTCAAACTTTTCCCGTCTGCCAAAAAGCCGGGCCTGAATTATGAGTTTCCGCCGCCGTTGTTGTTGACTGTTTAACTGTTGAACTTCGGGCCTAGTCGCGCATCCTTGGCTTCCCTGATGATGAGGGGCAGACACCTAACTCACTTGGCTCATCCAGAGAGGTGAGCACCACTTGGCAGGGGCAGGGGCAGGGGCAGAGCCGCAAGACTGCAAGTTTTCGGTTAAGCGCAATTTGCTAAAATAATTATCCATTTTGACGAAATTCAAAGCGGCAACATTGAAACTTTTAGTTTCCCAAAAACTTAAAACGAATTAACTAGCGCAAGCCGCTTGAGCAAGCTCCGGGATTGGGGGATAAAGAAAATGATGTTAGCTGGCGGGGAATCCGCAAAAAGATTGCTCACAAAATGGAAATCCGCAATGGCAGAAAAATAATTTATAGCTAGAGATGAAATTGGATTTTCTTTCGAAAACTTCTAGATCCGTTTTAATTAGACAAATGGAAGTTATTGCTTAAAGTGCTCAAAAATATGTGTGTTTAATAATTTTGTGGTAAAATACTAAACATGCTCTTAAAGCTAAAATTATGTAAGTATTACAAATATTAAAAACGGTTTTTTAATTTCTAAAATTCAAAATTAATATTAAGCAAGCTGTTAGAATGGTTTGGAGGTATTCAACTTAAATTGTTGTTAGGGGTATTTTTAGGGGTATTAAAAATGTAAAATAATTACTATTAGGATACGAATTATAGAGATTATTAACAATTTATTTAATAATCTTAAGTTATCCCAATTACCTTTAAAGATATAATAATAACTCAAGCAAAGAGACCAAGTTTAAATCCAATTTGTCTCCATTTCAAATAGATTTTAAAGGCAACCCCGACCACTGTGCCAAATGCTTACTAATTTCCGGCTTCATTACGCTTAAAACCATTAGGAAAACTTTCGAAATGAATCCTGTTTCCCCAGTTCCCCAGTTCCACATTTCCCAACCCCTACTCTGCGCTGAGAGCATCTTTCCGCAACTCTTGACATCCCCTCGACTCGCTCGGATTGACATCCTCGACTTTGATGATTGAAAACGCATTAGCTGGAGCGTTGGGAAAGTCGGTGTTGGTAAGTGCGTTGCCCAATCAAACATGGAAATTGGCTAAGAGGCCGTGGCCAAGGAACTTATAATTACAGTTGCATGCCACTGCATACCACTGGAGGCCACTCGAAATGCGATTTTAAATGGCGTTGACATCGATTTATGCCTCGAAAGTTGCCCACTGAAAACCGCTGCAGAATTTATAGTTGGAAACTTTGGTCTGGTCAGACATCAGCTGGCTTATCTCCGGCCGGGACCTGGTTTGGTTCTATATTGGTCTGGGGAAAACACAACCAAGGCGGCAAGTGCAAGTGAAAAATGAAATAACAACTTGGGGAGGTCTTTGAAAAGGAGGTTGCGGAAAATGAGTTAAGTGAAAACTGGGAGGAAAATAAGTCGGCGGAAGAGTGCGCTTTTATTACATATTAAATATTTAAAATAAGTAAAATAAATTTTATATTCCTAAAATTTAATTTTATGATAATGCAAGCATAATAAATCTATATAAATAAATTAAATTAAAATATGCCCAAAGAACATTTGAAATTTGTATCTCAAAGGTAATTTTCTTTATTCTGTATTTAATATAATACCAAACTATTCAGCTTATAATATTATTGCATAATAGCCATATTCCCTTGTAAAATAGTGTAATATAGAGTAATGTACAATAAGCTCTCGACTGTCCTCCGGAACTGGAGGAGACAAACACTCGGTGCAGGAGTAGAAGGAGTGGCAGGATCTGCCCAAGGAAAAGGAATAAGGAAGCCGCCTGGCAAACGCAAACAAACTTGAAGTGCGAACTGGTCAATAGTCTGAAATAACAACAAGACAACAACAATAACACTGGCAATAACTTGAAGAGGTCTGCAAAGTAGGCAGAAGTTCGCTCCGGGCCATGTTGGTCAAGTGTTTGGCAGCTGGCCCCAGGGCTCTTAATTAATTTTTATGAATTGCATGAAATTCGCCAGAGCCCAAGTATTCGGTTTTGCCGGTTTTTGGCAAGTGTTGGCCGCAAGAAAACACAGCCAAGACAAAGGATCCTCGACTGAAGGAGGCAATTGCCGTGATGATGACGAAGTGTCGGAGGTTGCATTTGAAGAGTGCTCCAACGGGGAATATTCCCCACCACACACAAAGGCGAATAAATGATGGCAACTGCAAATTGTCCCGGATGCACCGGAGACCTCTTAAACTGGCACTCGACAAACGGCAGGATATTTAATTTGAAGCTGGGAGAGGAGAACTTAAGGTGCTGAATGGCAATCTTCAAGTTTAATTATCTTAAATTGGTATTAATTATATAGGTAATTGATTTTTGCAAGAACAAGTAACAAGTTGCATTTAACAACTTTTTGTCTTGGATACAGAATAGTAATGAAATATGCAGTTCGGAAATTAATTAAATTTTATTAAGGTTTAATAAACTTGTATCTTTTATATGCACTCTGAAACTCCATTTCCTAATTCAATATCCATTTCCTCCTTCACTGAAAAACTGACTAGATTTTAAATCTTCGAGATACTCACTTCCTCAGCTACTCCCCAATCCAATCTATTACCAATTCCGGATAGTATTTACGGCACCCACCTTTTGTTGGAACGATTAACTAAACTGCGTGTAAGTGGACTGTCCAGGGCAGAGCAGTTCCCTTTTGATGCCGCGATAAATCCCGGCAGTTCCATATTTCTTTCGTCCTTTGGCAGCAGCAGCAGCAGGTCAATGGGCGGTGGTGATTCCTTGGTCCAACTTGGCACATTGTGCTTAATCGCTTCCCCATTCGTTCCGTTCGGGTTAAGGTGTAATTATGTGAGCTCCATTCAACGTGCTTATATATGGAATATCTGCCAGCCCTATCTGGGCATTCAGCTAGTCAGGCATCCAAATAGCCGGGCAAACGGCAAAAGTGGCCAACAATAAATTATTTCACTTCTGACCGCAAACAACTCGACGCTCACGTTCGCCATTAAAATGGCGGCGTAAAAATAGCTTGAAATATGTAATTTTCCGGTTCAATTACAGCGAGCAGAAGCAGCAGAGTCGCCTCCAGGAGAGGTCGGGAAAATTCTGATTCTGATTCCGATTCTGATTCTGGTTCCGCACATCCGCATCGGGGCCAAGATGCATGTCCGCTGATAAGAGCACTCCACTCTGGACACTGGCCACTGGACACTGGACACTGGACACTCGACTCCCTGACCGCGATGTGGCGATGTGCGGTCCGGATAGACTCCGTAATTTGTAGTAAATCTCTGACACACATGGAACACACCTGGACACACTCGCTGCAGGATCTTTGAAAAATTCATTTGCTGCGTGTCGCATTTTAATAAGTCCGGCAAAGATATATAAAATATATTTGTGAGCCAGAATCTAATTTCGATTAGCCAATAAACGGAAGAGGAGCTCTTAAATGAATATGGAAAATCAACAAAAAATTCAAGTCACAAATTCCTGAAAAAATACTGGCTGGAGTGGAGTGGAGTAAATTTTAAACATCGCACGTGGCCATAAAAACCAGGCTAACAAATGTGCCCAGCAAACGGAGGGAACTGCATTTTAGCGCCATATTTTATACACACTTAGAGTCACACACAGGAGAGCCAGGACAGGAAGCCAAGGACGACGAGGATAAGGACGAGGACGAGTGCAGCAGTGTCAAAGGCAATGCAGGCGGAGATAAAGAGTCGAAGGAGTGCAAAAGAGCATCAAAAACAATAGGTTAAAAAGTTTTCCCCTTTTTTCCAACCTTTTTTTTTCTCTCTCCCCTAAAAGAAAGTGTGAAAATCCCCGTTGAGGGCCGGAATTGGGTTAAGAAAAGGCCGGAGGCCGCAAATAAAATGCACACCACGCCCTCCTGAATTGACCACAGTGCGTATAATGAATATTAATAAATGCGTCTCGAAATTAATTTCCCCCAGCCAGGCGCTTTCAATTAACATTTGCCCGGGACGAGCAGAACAGACATCGGAGTGAGGTATCCGCCTAATTGAATTTTAATTAATTAACAATGTTCCGGGGGGAACATTCGCCAAGTGTCGAAATATTCTCGCCGCCATCTGCCAAGACAAAGGAAAAGTCGAAGGAAAATGCTGACTGAAATCCGTGGATGCAACACATTGCCGAATATTTCCCAGGGTGCCTTCTGTTGTAATTGCTGTTCAATATGCCACATCATTTTCGGCTCATTAATCACTGGGCCATTTCCATTCGGGACCAATTAAATCATTTTTGGGCCAGGAAGATGGCCAATAATCAGGAAATGGAAATATTTCATAGGTTTTAATGGCCAATGAATGGATTAGAAAATGGCCATTGGTAAAAGTTTCATTATGGTTAGGAAAATTAATAACAAGGAAATGGTATGCATTAAGAAGCGGATGTATAGTGTATGGTAGATAATACTAATAACTCATTATTAAAATTGTTAGCCAGAAAATCAGAAATTTATCAGACCCGAAATAAATATAAAATATAATATAAGGTATTTCCTGGTGGAAAAAATCATGAACAATGAGTTTACTACAGAAATTTGAATTTTATTACATATTTATAGCAAATCCTAAATTAATATAACTAATAATTGTTCAATTCTTTATAATATATATAGATAAACAATCTCCATTTTTATTTTAAGTTGGAATAATCACCTCCAATCGCTTTTAAAGCCTTTTGAGTTGGCCTAAAGGAGTTTTCCCCCTCGCTTTCCCCGAGATGTCGAAAGCAGCCTCGTTCCATTCAATTGAAAAGTTGGATGGAAATGTGTCCTGTTTTTGTTCCCAAAAACTCGAAATTCGGTGCATGTGAGGCACGTTCGAAAATGTGAATGTCGCTTTTGGGCCATTTCGATGCCATTCCGCTGCCATTTTGTTTGGCTGCTGACAATTATCGATCAGCTCGGTTCAGTTCAGCTCAGCTCAGACGGATGCATTGAAAGGAAAAAAGGACGATGGGCGAGGACGAGGACGAGGGCGAGGGCGAGGACACGGGGCACCAAGGGGAACTCACGCACAATAGGCAAGCTTAAATGGGCCAACGCATCCTTGGCCTCATTTGCATAAATGACGCGAACATCCCGCATGTTGTAAAAAGGAGGGGAAAATGCAAGGGGAAGGTCCTGAACGAGGCATTTATATGTGCATATGTATGTGGAGGGGAGTGGGAATGGGAATGGGAATGGGAATGGGTCTTCAAAAGGGAAAACGGCCATCAATGGGCAGCGCTAAGGGTCCATTTTCCTCGATTGCCGCAACAATTGTTGCATTACGAGAGTCCTTCAACATTTTTGCGGGAAAATTGTGTGTGAAAAGTTATTTTTCGCTATTTTTCCCGTGGGTCCTGCAAGGGTTAAGGACCTAAATCAAAGGCTCCCGAAGCACAATGTCTTCATTAAATTAAGCTGGGCCCAAAATTAAAATGCTCCGCTGACGAGCAGGAGGAGGAGATATATTGGTCCTGGCCAGGACACTGAGACCAGTGTAATTGCCAAGTGTTTTATTGCCAAATTTCGGAGCACTAAGTCGGAGCCGCCTTCGTCTAACGTCGAACATTTGTCAAGGACCCAGCGTCGCCTCCTTTCGGGATCATAAATTTCCGCCACCCCCATCCTTGACTTCTCGCGCGGAATTCATTAGTTTGTCATGGGTCTGAGTCTGCGTCTGAGTCTATGCTCAGCTGTGGGCCAAAATTAAATTACATTTAATTACGTGGCTCGGGCTCATAACTTTGGCCAACTGAGAATGCCTTCCGCTGATAAAGTCCGGGTCCGGGCTGCATATGTTCGTCGGTCTGTCATCATTAGACAAATGTCCTTCGCCTTTGGCCAGAAGGGCCCTCGAAGATATTGGTAGTGCAGCTCGGCAAACTGCAGCTGAGTTGGCCCAATCACTTTGGGCCCGTCCAATCCAAAGTGGCCCGTTGAAAAGTTCCTGCTGCCTGCTGCCGACAGCTGGAAAATATTTTTGTTGATTCTCGAGTGGCGACAGCCGGCTAAGACAGAGATGAGATGTGTCCTCGGGACCAGGACAAGTTGGGATAAGATAAGTTAGCCCACGATAAGGGCCCAGACCTGCTGGCGATGGCTAATACAAATGCAGGCCATATGTATTCTCCTACCGGAAAACACTTGAGTAAGCCAAAAGTGGTTGCCAAAAAAAGCATTCTGCTGGTATATAAAATAATATCCGAATAAATTTTAGAATGAATGAGATCAAATTATTGTATGTTTTTTTTTTTAGTTGGTAATTTCATAATATTGTTATATGTTTAAGGTATTTAAATGTGCACTTTTATTTACCATTTTGTTTACGAGAGAACTCTATTTGGGGGGCATTAACTTTGCTGATTCATTTTTCGCCAGCAGAAGTTGGAGTCAACTTTCTAATTACCTCGACTCCGCTGCGAATTTCCCCCCAAAAAAACTCGGAAAGCTTTTGTTTCCATTCGGCTTTGTGGAAAAACGAAACCGAAAAATAAAGTTGGCCAATTTCTGGGCCAGGCACTCGATATCCAAATTGATGTTAAATGCCCAACTATAAAAAATAAATCAGAGTACAGGGAAGTTCGCCTTGCAATTTTCCGAAGCGTGGCCTCAATTAATTTCGGGTTTTTTT
>JAJJHY010003831.1:10325875-10363424 GCA_021224005.1 Drosophila setifemur | reverse complement strand
GGAAAGTTTTTTTGTTTTGTTAGTTTTTAAATAATTTGAGCAAATTTTAATTGAACGCAGCTAGGGCGTATTTAAAGCTAACTTTCCGCACAAAATGTTGCCAGCTGCGATCTGCGCTTCACTCAACCGATTTGCAGTAAATAACTTTCGCCGACTACGTGCCTCGTCCCTCGTCTCTCTCCTCCCTCGACCTTAGTCCTTCGTCCTCCGTCCTTAGTCCTGGATCCGTTTTTTCCCGCTGCTCGTTGATGTGTGCGGCTGACCGCAGCATGTGGCCGCCGTTCTGGTTCTTTTTCGGATGTTTCCACCAGCACCGCACCGCACCGCACCGCACACGCATATAAATAACAAAAGGAAATGCAAACAAAAACGCTGGAAAAAAAAAACAAACACAAAAAAAAAATATACACATCCAATGGCCTAGGCAACAACAAACGTGGCCAAAAGGCAGCAAGTGTAACTAATATATCAGCGCAGAGCACTCGGTGGAGCAAAAATACGAGTATGGGGGGGCAATCCATCTACATATGTAGTTGGAGCAATACTCGTAATAACATTCAGTTCGGTTCCGTTGCCGTGAAAAAGTATCTTTCTGGAGTAGTTTAACCTTGATGGGGCTTCAATTTATACTCCTAAATGGAGCTGAATGCTATTGAGTGCGTCAATCCAGTCGGAGATTAAATGGTTTTCGAAAAGTGTGGGGAAAGCAATTAATATTTTAAGTGTTTTCAATTAATATAACAATGGCCTATAATAAAATATATTTTTTATAATTTTTATTTTCTTTTGTTATATTTATAAAAGTATTTCTTTCTAAATGGAGCTGAATGCTATTGGGTATGTCTTTCTACCCGAAGATTAAATGGTTTTTAAAAAGTGTGGGAAAGGCATTTAATATTCAAAATATTTTCAATTAATACATAACAATTTCCTACAATATAATATATTTTTCTTAATTTTAATTGGCGATTGTAACTTATATAAAAATATTTCCTTCTAAATGGAGCTAAAATACTATTGAGTATTTTAGTTGAGTCGAAAATTAAATGTTTTTCAAAAAGTGTGAGAAAAGCATTCAGTATAAAAAATAATACCAATTAATTTCCTATATTATAATATATTTTTCATAATTTTTATTTGCCATTGTAACATTTATAAAAATATTTTCAAAGCTTTTAACAATTTATAATAAATTTCAATTTATTACTTTTCCCTAGTTAGTATAAGAGTATAATGACTATCTCTATGATGTCCCGTGGTGTTCTTTACATACTTTATTCGATTCGATTTATCAATATTGATTTAACTTTAAATATGTGTTTGTTTCAACATTGATTGAAGTCAACTGCGGACTCACAACTCACTCGGCCATTCGCTGGAAATGTCGAATGCAAATATTTACGCTACTTGTGGCAATTATTAAACTTAATCAAATGAAAACCGCGCTCGGAACCTCAATTAACTCAGCTATAAAAATCATTTGCGGTCATTGGCCGATTGCAAAACCGTACGAAATAATATAACCCCGAACGAGACGGATCGAGCGGCATTATGTGTACGAGTACTATATATAGAAAATGTGCGCGTTAAACGCATCCAAAGGGAAGGTGGCAAGTGGCTCCAGTGATATGTTGACCGCAAATTTATATCGACTTTGCCGTGGACTATTCGCACTCGTTTGCATTGCAATATTAATGCGATTTACATTTGTAATTATGTGTACAATATTTTAATTTGCATAATTTAGTAACTTGTGTGGCCAGCCAGAAACGACAGTTGAAATGGCGCTGGGGGAGTTTTCGTCTCGTTTCGTTTCGTGTTTTTTTTATGCCCTTTTTTGGCCTGTCCGATTTCAGCCAAATTAATTTGCAATAGTTTCGTGCCATTTCCCATTGCCCATTGCCCATTGCCCAGTTTGGCCGGATTGAAAAAGTTTTTGCCGCCAGACAATGCCAAAGAGCAGAATACTTTCCAGCAGCAGGAGCAGGAGCAGGAGGATGAGGATGAGGAGGGTAATGAAGCATTGGCCCGGACGGGCAATTGAAATGTTTATCCTCGAGTACGCAAATCCAATTGCCAAAGGGGCAAAACGAAAATCAGATGCAATGCATTTGCATTGTGCCGGCCCAACAGAGATGAGCAACTTTAGATACTCGATTGAGATACATATTTAGGCGCACCAATGGTTTGCATCTGCAGTTAGGAAAATGAGTGGAAATTACTTATAACTATATTTCAAATGAGAGAAATGGGAACCTATACTAATCTTAAATATTTTTTAATCCCATATTCATTTAAAAAATTTTTCTTTAAGCACTTAAAAACTATTTAATAAACATTAACATAACATTCAAAGCTCTTAAAAATCCATTTAAATTCATAAACCACTCGCCATAAGTTCTTGGTAAGAGAAGTTGCATTTATCTATTAGGTTGCATATATCCCTCTTGATCTGCTTTGCATGGCTTGCTCAGATATTTTCCGCCACGCCCCCTCCCTTTTAGCCACCGCCCCCCGGCTCATTGACAATTCATGCAAAACATTTTGCATGCTCAAAAGTTGCAATTTTGCTCAATAAAATCGCAATAAAGGCGATGAAGGGTATAAACTGGACATGGGAATATCGTATCTTCGATATCCCTTTGTTATTGTGCTGCAGCAAAATATTTGCTCACAGCATGTCCAAGGATATCAGCCATTGATTCGCAGGCACTCGCACGGATGATCGAATTAGGGCCAAGACCAGGGACGCTGCTTTCCGTATCCCGGATCCCGAGCTCCCGAATCCCGAATCCCGGGCTCTGTGCTCAAGGGGCCAGGACTTTGCATGGCCAGCTGTCCTGCGGCCACTTGGACTGCCCTCTTGAGTGACAAATTAGCCACTTTGGGGCTTGTAATTCCCGCCGTTGGAGGCGACAACAAGAAATGACCGCAATTTGCGCCGGGCGTCGAGTGATTGGTGAGCCTTTTTCGAGCGGACAAGGACGCTCTCACCTACAAAACGGAATAAAGATGCTCGCGGACGCCAAATACAACGACAACTACAACTACAACAGAGGCCAACAGAGAACCATGGCAACAACGAAGACAACCAGCCAGCCAAGCAGGCAATGACAGTTATAAATAGCCAAGTAAAATTGTCAAGGGGCAGAAGGTGGCAAACGGAGATGGACGCAACACTGAAAGAAAGCAATTGGATAGGGAATTCAAGTGCAATATTTTAATTATATATAATTTGGTGAATGCATACAACAATTTTTAATTGTTGAGAAATTCAAAAAATATTATTTAGATACACAAATCAGTTTAGCCTTATAAAAGATACAAAAATGTGTTGTATTCCACCAGCAGAGTTCAATAACCTATGGTAGTTAAGATAGTTAGAAACAATGTACAATAAAATAAATGTTAGTTTATTTATAGTACCACTTAATTTAAGGAATGCTTAGAAACATTTTTTTATGGTATTTGGTGTAATTGAAAAATTATTATTATACAGAAATATGTTGCATCCCACCAGCAGAGTTCAATAATCTATTGAAGTTAAGAACGTTAGAAACAATTAACAATTACATAAATGTTAGTTTATTAAAATTACCATATAATTAGAGGAATGCCTATAAACATTTTTATAAAATTTGGTGTAATTGAAAAATTAATATTATGGTACATAAATTATTTTAGATCTGCAAAAGATACAAAAATATTTTTCAATACATACAGTTAAATTCGAGAATAAAGGTAGAGTATTTAGAAACAATACAAAATTAAATAATTGTAAGTTTGAAATAGTTTTTTATTATGTTTAAGATTAATTTTTATATTTTTATTTGAGCATAATTTCGATTATCACTACAAGTATTCCCTGATCTACAAATATTAGTTTTTCTTCCGAGTGCAGTGTAAAGTGGCAGCATCAGGACATGATTTTTGCTCTTGCTGCTATCTTCTTTTGCCGCACACACAAAACTTCCAGTTTATTCAAAGTTACAGGACATGCCGCCCCGGCAGCCAGGACATATTTTCCATGGCAACCGTCGTCTGGCTCGTTGTCCTCGCTGCACTGTCAGCATCATTATGGCTAATAAACATTGCCATTTGCGGCTGGCCAACACGGGGGAGCCGAGTGGATGAGAGGGCTTCATCACCGAGGGACTCTCCAGCATCCCAGCATCCAACATCCCAGCATCCAGCAGCAGAAGGTGAAAGTTACTCAACTTATGGCAAAAGTTTCGCTTAATGATCAATGAAAGTCTCAGCTGAGTTTATGTAGCTGCAAGTGGGTTAAAGGTTACCAGATCAAAGATATAAATTACCAACTATTTAAAGACGTATTTTATGGAGATCAAGTGTTTCATTTGGTTGTTAAAATTTTCTCGACCATTTGGATAAGATATTAAATATGAGATTCGGAATTTTTGTAACAAACTTAGTTTAAGGATTCCATGCAGCTTTATTGTGTGCACCATTTAGTAATAGATATATACCTATATTAATTGAATTGAATACATAATAATAATACATTTAAATTGAATATTTTCCCATCATTTGTCTCTCCCAATTTTGACAAATATTGAGATTTAAAAACTCATCAGTTTACTTCACAGCCCAAAATCTGTGCAAACTTGTTTGCTTGATGTTTCTTTTTGATGGATTACCTGCTAATTTGTCACCTGGATTTTTGTGACCAATGTCCAGGTGTTTTCCATAAGCACTCGGCTTAGTTTCTTCTACTAGTTTTCCCAAAAACCTGAACCCTTTCCCCCGAAATTTCCATGTTTGTTAATGCTCATGCATCAAACGTGGACACACTTGAAAACAGTTTGCAAATAAACTGGAGGAGGGCCTAGCCAGGACATAATGTATCTAGGATATGGGGTGGGCATGGGCATGGCGTATAAACAAAAGTTGCTCAAGACCATGTTTATGCATAAACAAATTAAGTTTTCCAAAGGCAAGTGCCCAAATAGGAGAAGTCGAAAGCACCAGCTGATGCTTGATGCATCAACTTTCCTCACAATTTCCATTTCCCTTCCCCTTCCCCTCCCCCTGCCTTTAGTCTCTCCGATTTTGTCTCTGAACTTCTCATATTAATAGCTAAAGGTGAGTGGAGCAGACTAGGCATCCTGGCTATATGCTAAATCTTGCCCAGACTCGTCAGCTTCTAATTAATTATGAAAAGTGAGGGGCGGTGCCACGCCCACTTGGCATCATGCCCAGACACCCACACACACACATATATACTTTCCATGAGCTTTGGCTGGTTTATGGAGCGCGAAAAAATATAAAAGTTGCGAAAGAAATCCTTAGCCGAAGCCGACTGTGCAAAAGTTCTGGAAACTTATGGAAAAGAGTCGACCAAAAAGTATCTTAAATAATTTTTCATACTTTTTGCATTGTATTTTATTAAGGGAATATTTTAAATTTGTATCTCAAATACTGCCTATGGTTATTTTTCTAGTTGGGAAATGGTCTTAATTTTCAATACATTTCTTTGGGGAAATAAATCTGTTTTTAATATGTATAACTGCATTGGGTCTTATATGCCACATTCCAACAAACCAGGGTATCCTCGGCAGGCTGCTCCCACTATCAGGCCTGCTAAAAAAAATCCTGCATCGCGCCCAGAAGCCGCTCCACTTAACGGTTATCCAACACATCCGCATCGCATTCCGCCTCCGAGAACGCACACAAAGCAAATTGCTATAGTCAATTTAATTAAATTTGTTTGTGGGCCCAGCGAAGCGCAGTTAACTTCCAGCAATCCGGAGGGATCGGGATCGGGAGAGGGATGGGGATCCGTGTGGGGGGATGGATAGTCGCAGGAGCCAAACGAAATCCAAAATCCCGTATCCGCATCCGAGGCTAAACGCTCGCGATTCGATACAAAAGGATGCGTTTATCTCAATTCTATTTACGCAGCGGGAAATGGGGAAAGCTGGGTGGGAAAAGCCGGGAAAAGGGAAAAGGGAGGGTATATCCCGATTGCTGGCTTCGAAGCGCTTTTCAAATGTTTACCGTGGAATCCTTGGCAAACGAGATTTGTCTTGGCCGATGGATATGGCCACCGAATCGAAGGCGGAAACGAGACGGACCGAATGTGTGTGTACCACTCTCAGCAATAAAATTAAATTTCTCCACAATTTGCTAGGACTTTTCATTAGAATCCAGATAGGGAGACACACATTTTCAAATCAAATTCTTATTTCTTTACAACTTTCGGTGATTTTATTCGCTGGCATTCGCTTGGCGAAGCAAATTACAAATGAAAATATAAAATGTAAATTAATTTATTGGCTTTCCAGTTGACGACCGAATATGCACATTTACGCAATCCCAGCTATAATTTAATTTGACAGAGGACAATGTGCAAACTAAAACCGACACGACGGGCTCCAATTAGAGAAAAAAACCCCACAAGTTCAACAAGTTGGTTGTTGGCCAGTTAAGGCCGTTTTAATCCCCGCCTAAGCCTAATTACAATTTGTTAATATGCCCCTCCCTCATGGTGCAAACCTATTATTTGCTTAAATGGCAAATAAAGCGCAGCAATAATTTTCATAGAAGTTTTGTGTTGTTGTTTTTGTTCTACCCGTTGACCTCAGGCAAACACGCGGCGTATGCGCAATTTATTTACAGGCCCACACTTTTAGTTGGTTTTTGGTTTTGGCCGTTGGCCGTTGGCTTGTTTAAGCATTTACACGGCCCTGTTTGTTCGTTTTTCGTTTTGTTTATGAAACAATGAATATACCGGCGAAACAATAAATTGAATTGCCAGGATCGCCTTATAAATTGAATTCCTTGCATTCATTAGGGGCGCTTTGAAAGCAACAGTTTGTTGCCTGATTGCTTGTTGCATTCATTAGGCAACTTCTCCGGCTCCTAATGCAATTCCCTTGCATTTAATGCCACCGAACCCAAGAACCAGAACTAGAACCAGAACCAGGGACGAGCTCTGGGCGCGACCTTGCACAGCAGACATGTGGCACATCCTTTTCGTTGGCAGGATGCCCTCATCCCATTCCCAGCCCCATCCCCATCCCACACAGGCAGCTACGCCGGAGAACCGTCAATCGACAAGTAATTGCATTTACCAGGCACGTATGTTGACGCTAGTTAATTTTGTAAGTGTATCTTGATATCGATTGCAGTTTGCCAGGCGTGAGGGGTTGCAAAACGGATGCCATCGAAAACGAGCGAGGCTAGGGGAAAAGTGGTGCACTGAGAGAATAAAAGTTTACTTAAAATCAATATATTTGAATTTAGGTAAGGCAGCATTATATGAATGTATTTAATTTAAAAGCTGAACAAGCAGAAGGGTAACTAACTTTTTAACATGTAATTTGAATGACATAATAAATTGTAATTTATGGATATATTTTATTATGGAATAATTTATATGAAAATATTAATTTTAAAATTATAAAGTTATTGATTTTTATGTGATGTATATAATATAAGTTTGTTAAGCAAAAAGGGAAACTGATATTGTCATTCGTGAATGTATATAAATCTTCAATATTTACCATGAAATTTTGAAGGAATATGAATTTGTAATAATTTTAACAATTCAAATGATTGGAAAAAAATATCTTTTAAAAATCTTTAAAAATAAAACTATTTATTGTTAAGTGATATATTTAATATAAGGTGTTTTTTTTCTTAGTTTTATATTTAAAATTTAATTAAAAGTTTAGCTTTTAATTCCTCAAGTTTAATTGATCACATTTTTATTTTCTCCGAAACTTGATTTATTTTTTAAGGCAGTTAAACTGTAATAAACTATTTGTATTTCGGTGCATAAAAGCTCATGCTCAAGTTATTTACGATGCTGAAAATTCGGAGGAGATGTGGAAATGAGGAGATGAGGCCGATGCCCAATGGGGCGGAATGCCGGGAAAAAATGCAATTGCCAAGGCAGCGCCGTCAGCAGCAGCCAACAATGATAGAAATTCCGCTAAAACGAAAAACGAAAAACGAAAAACGAGAAACGAAATATAGCCGAATTGCTTTCCTTCGAAGTGGAATTTCCTGCCGGCAATTATGTTGATTTCTATGCCGAGACCAGCTCCGCCCAATTAGTTGGGTACGGAACCGCCGGTTAATTGCGGACCCAGTGGAAAGTTGCTGGGAGCAAAACTTACTGACACCTGCAAAAATGGATGGGATGGAAAGGCAATCTCTGGTCCCGAAATCATCAACAGGATGCCCCGGGGCGATCTCCGTCTCGGGGCCATAATGGATTTTTAAAAACCAATTTCCGCTCCATTCCGGCGGCGGTGGTGGCAGGGAGCAGAACAAAAACATCGAAAACTAATAACCCGTTCCGCTGGCTCTCCTGGGGGATCGGGGCTCAACCGGAGCTACTCAAGCAGCTGCCAAGGAAATTGTTTCAATTTCGAGGAATGTTCAAAGGACGACGACGACGACAGCAGTTTGTGCTGGGAATGTGCACGCGGGACGCGGAACGATTAAAATTCACTTTCGCAATATTTATATAGAAACAAATTAAATTTTCCCTGCTTCGACAAGTTTTTCGGCGAAACAATTTAATTTCGCAAAACAAAAGTCCAAGTACACGAAGCACCAAAAACAAGTACAACAAAAAAAACAAAAAAAACAAAAACCAACACCGAAATAGATGAAAAAATGAGCTGCACTTAAAAATTTACGAGGCTTCAGAGTCCTGTGGCCATAAAAAGGAGTCGGGAATGGGGAAGGGAGGGGGGTGCTCCTTGGGTGGCAAAAGTCAAGCCATTGACTGACTAGCCAAAGTTCTTATACGACCCATCTCAGGGTGCGCGAGTATATGGAGGTGTTGCCGCGGCGAATTGAAAAAGTTTAGACGATGCTGGCGCACCCCAAAACTTTACGAGCTCCCCCCGAGCGTCGCTTCTTTTCTTCTTCTTCTTTTTCTTCAGCTCCTGCTCCTGGATCCTGCTTGGCGGCCTTTTTACGACCGTTTTAATGGCGCAGCAGCGGCCTGAAAAACCAAGAAAAACTTTGCCGGCGGTCAACCGAGAGCTTCGGATGCAACAGCTTCCACGGTGAGCTGTCGGAAGAAGGAAGATGAAACCCGGAACCCGATATATATAGCTATGGGGGTGCAATATCGGTGGTTAAGCTAAATTCATAGCTCAAAATATTGCTTAATTAAATTTTTAAATTTCTCGCTCGTTGAGAAAGCACAATTTATTTAACTGGAACTAAAACTGAAATCAAGAAAATAAAAGTTGCAAAATAAAGTCTTAGTTTGGAAATGCATTTTGTTGAATTGCTTATTGTTTAGAAGATTCCTACAGATGCTTGAAGATTTATTTTCTTAAAGAAAACTAAGCAATGCTTATCAAACTGGTATTATATTGAAATATATACTCAATATTACCAATTAAAATGATTTTTTTTACCATCAACTATTAGCAAGGCAATGGTAAATATTTAAATGTAGTCCAAAACCAAATTACTTTAAAGTTAAAAATATCAAGTTTCAAATAAATTATTGCCCAATTTTATTAAATTAAATTTTTATAGATTTTGGATATTCATTTCATTGAATTGCATATTACATAAATGAATTCCAACAATTTATTGTGGCTGTATTTTCTTACTAAAAAACTAAACAATGCTTATAGAAATAGAGTTTATATTAAGCCAATTAATATGATTATCTTAGCATCAATTGTACATTTTTTATTTTAGTCCAGAACTTAAAAACTTAAGAGTGAAAAATATAAAATTTCAAATAAATAGTTGCATAATTTTATTGAGTTGATTTTAATTGAGTTGGTTATATATTTATTTGAATCGCTTATTAAATTAAAGATTTCCTACAATTTATTGTAAATTTATCTTCTTAAAATAACTATCAAATTGGCATAAGATAAAAGTTTAGCTTAAATTAAACCAATTGAAATTATATGTTATTTTTAATTGTATATTTTAGAATTAAAAATATCCAGCAACTAATTACTCTCAATGGTAAATCAATTCAATAAGTACTTGTTTCCCTATCATTTTAGGAAATGAAAACAGACATTCTATATGAGCATAGACAGTGATCGCCTTGTGGTGACTTTTCATCCTTGAAGTGGTTAAATGAAAAGCCGTTGGCGTATGTGAAACCCCAAAATTAAACTTTAAGGCTGGAGGGAAGAGCCAGACCAAAAGCAAAAGCAAATGGTAGATGGTTGATGGAAAATGTTTGGCAGAGCAGAAGCCGCGGCGAAAGTGCCTGGCAGGCGGCATAAAAAACGCAGAGCCACCGCCAAAGGCTGGCATGTGTCCGCAAAACAAAGGCGGCGGAACGGATCGGTTAGGGGGGGATTTCAAAGAGAGAGGGGAAGAGGGGCCCTGCTCAGAAGCCAAAAGCCAGAAAAATGCGGAGGCCAACGCAAAGACCAAGTAGCCGCAACAGGCAGCGGAAAAGCATGGAAAAGCGACTGAGGCCAACGAGCGTTAAAAAACGCCCGAAAATGGGAAAGCCACAAGGGGCTAACTAAGTGGTAGGAGGAGGGGGTAGATGGGAGGAGGGAGGGGGGTGCGGTAAAAGTCGCTGCAAACTTCAATTTGGTTTTGCGCTCTGTTTTCCATTGCGATTCAAATCGCAGTCGCCGCAATGCTATCGATGCCATCAATTTCGGGACGAAGTGGTCCGTTTCCATTTCCCGGACAGTGGAATCCAAAGGATTGAATTCAAGTTAAATTGAGAAAGGAGAGGTCTTGAAAGTTGAGATGAGTTAAATAAAAATAGGTTTAAACAATAATATCAATAACATTTCATTAAATTATTTAAATGCAACTTTAATGAATTATGTGGGTTAAAATATATTATTTGCATACATATAAATATTACAATTATAAAGTACTATTCCCTCTAATAAAATATTCTAGAAAATTATAAAACTCAACATAAATTTACTTAGTTTATTGCCGACTTAAACCATCATCCTTGAAGCGAACGAAAAATTGTCATCCCACAGAGTATTTCAGCTCATGCTTCGACGCCTTTGCAATCGCGTTTGGCATTTGGCATTAATGTTGGCTGGAAAGGAGGGAGTTTTGCAGTATCGCGGCCAAAACAAAAGACGAAAGGAAACAAAGAAACCGCATCTCAGTTGCATAGCACTTTTCGTGCTACCCTCTCCTCTGCACCCCTCCCCCTCCTTTGTTGGAAAATATTCATTAGCCCGGAGTGCCATCGATTGGGTAGGATGGTGTATCGGGGTATGTGTGGTATTTGCTATATATATATACAGTACACATATATATATAGACAAGACCGCTCGGCGCAGATAAAACTTTCCGCTCATGTCAGCTTATAGTTTTTGCAGCACAGATTTCCGATTTTTCCCCTGGCCATAAATTTCCTGGATAGCCAACTATTCAGTCTCTCTCCTCCCTCCCCTCCTCAGAGAGCTTGTGTGCGAGCTATTTTGGTAAAAATTTTAATTAAAATCCCAGACAGTTACACTCGCAGCGATAGAGAGTTGTACTCGTGGTCTCCGCGGGAACAACCCTACTCCAGCTGAAGTGCGTCTGCCGTGTGCTCAAGCATCGCCAAACGATTCACCCCAATCCCTCCATCTCTACATGCGCCACAAACAGCAATCGCACAAGATTTCCCCAGTCAAGACGCCAAGATGGCCAAGATGGCGAAACGAGAACCAAAGACCGGAGAACCGAGAACCGGAAGACAGCGAAGTAAACGCCCGCAGGACACACAGCTCTAATAAGCTCCTGCCACTGGTCCAAAAGGAAACGATCTTCGGGTACTCTAGGAAATTGAATGGAATAAGGGTTGAGATAATTTCAAGGATTAAATAAAGTATTAAATAAAGGGAAGAAAAGAAAATACAAAAAATATATTTTATTATTATTTAAAAGCAAAAATATATAATATATTTCTTAACCTTTTAGATGCCTTTAACTTTGTATCATCTAATTTTGTTGTTTAATTATTTATCAATGTCGGGTAAGTTTGTTTAAGAACTTATAAATTAAGAAGAAGTAAATATTAAAGCTAATTTTATATTGTTTAAATATTTGTTAATGATCCGATACTCATAATTTTGTCACTTTAATTATATTCCAATAATTATTAATCCTTTTTTTTATTGCCAATACTTTATCCATTAAGCATAGTTCAGAAAACAATAAACTAATCAAAGTATCTTGAAGTAATGAATTAATTTCGTATTTGAACACTTTTGAGATGAAAATATTAGAGATGCCCTTTGAACCATTAAATTGCAGACTTGATTAAGGACTGCGGTTGAAGCTGACTGCAAATCCGTTCCAAAGTCAGCTGAACAGCCTGAAGATGCTCAACCGACAGCTGCGCGAGGGCATGGCCCCGCCCACCGCCCACCGCCTCCTCGAGGAGTCAAGTTTTATTATATTTATTATAATTACAACTATAACAGTTATTAACGGCAGCTAGCTGCTCGTCGGCAGCTGTTGCGCAACTCCTGTTCCAGCTTCTGTTCCAGCTACTGTTCCTGTTCCTGCTCCTGCTCCTCCTCCCCCTTCCGCTCCCGCCCCATATAATTCAGATTTCCCTGCTGCAGGTGCCGCCAAAGTGAGCAGTTCTTGGAGAGCAGCGGGGCAGATAGTGTCCCATAATATAGAGTTGCATATTAGCCGCCCGGACACGCCCCCCAACACACTACTATGGCCCTGTAATGTTGCATGTTATGAAGCCATTACTGGGCCAAAAGTTGTTCCTTCTTTAAGAGCTCTCTAATTTTAGTTTCTCTGTATGATGCCGCTGACGCAGACGAAGATCAAGGGAAAATGGGTAGTGGGAAGTGGGAGGTGGGAAAGTGGGAAATGGAAAATCGGGGGGCCGCACTAAAGTTTCCAGCTGCTGCATCTTTTTCGGCACTTAGAGCAGCAGCAGATAATGTGCGTTGCCGCCGAGGAAGACGTGGAAATGGCTCTCAGATCCTGCCTGAGATATGAGTTTAGGAAGGGGCAGCATTTAGCTGATGCTTAAAGCCACGATTATCTTTAAATTTAGAGATTCTCTAGTCCAATCATATAATTGAAAATTTTTTAATAATTTATTTTCACAATATAATTAAATATTTGTAAAACTTACATTGCTTAAATTACATTATTTTGGTTGGGAGATGGTTAAGAATATTATTTGAACAAATTATAAGCTCTCTGAATTTTTAAAAAATAGCATTATCTTTGTTATTTTTTAAACATAGAATCTAATACAAATTTGATATAATAATTATTGTATTAAAAATACTTATAAAGCGTATTCAAAAGATTAACTTCATTGCCATGCCTTCAAAAATCAAGAGACCCCACAATCCAAGTAATTAATTTTAGTATAAAAATTTTAGATATTCAATGTTTTTACAATCTATATTGCGTAAATTAAATTTGTCTATGTTTAACAACTATTTTTCAGTATTGTTAAAATATAGCTTAGCCTTGTATTTGCTTTTTTATATATATATAATTTAGTAATTAAATGCCAAGTCAATCATTTTGAATTGTAGTAATAACACTTTTAAATCTGACTACCCAAAATGATTTATTTCATTGCCTTGCCTTAATCTTTTACCCAAAATTTGAGAAAATCCCAGCAGCTACTTTAAGACATCTTTAAATTCAAGGACCCTCCAGCGACAAGGACCTTCCCTAATCATCATCAAAACACAAACACGAAGGCGGAACACACTCAATTTCGCCATTCGCATTCCGCACGACTCATTCCGCAACTGAGTTTACAAATTGTATCTGTCAAATTGCAGCTTTGACTAGTTTTCCCCCGTTATTGTTGTTTTTCTCTACTTTCTTTTTTTTTTTTGGTTGGACATTTGAAGAGATTAAACCAAATTGAAAGCAGCCAAATCTACTGCAAATATTCCATTTGCCCCGATGTTGGCATAATTTTGTCATTTTTACAGCAATTGATCTTGGATTGAATGACAGCAGCGAATGATGGCCAACATTTTGGTTTGGGTTGCCAAGTTTCCTTCTTATTTTTTTGTTCAGCCATAAAACGGGGGAATGAAAAATGCAAATTGAATGAGAGATGCTTTTTTTTATTTTGCGCAATTTCCGCAATTTCCCCCGAAAAGGACTTGTCGCCCGAAAAGTGTTTGCTTAAAGGGAGCACTTCATTAATAAAACTTTAATGTGGCTGCCGTTGAGGCGTTGCCTTGCAGCGGGTTTATGGATACGATTTAATTTGCCAGCGCCAACGTCGACACTCGCTGAATTACACACAACCGGTTTTAAACAATAAATATAAAACTTTATTTTCATGTTGATTTTCCGCCAGCAGAGTCTGCAACTTTTTCCACTCGCACTCCCATCAACTAAAACCAAATCCCATTTCCCCCAAGCCCATTCGTGTAATAAATTCCAAATGAAAAGCCACACAATAAAATCATTGAAATTTGCGTTGTCTGCGCATAATTGTTGGCCATTTAACAGCCCAGCTCCCCATCTTCCCAGTTCCCATTTCCCATTCCCCACCAAGGATAAGAACGGATAAGGACTTCCCCCAGTTTAGTCTCAGATGAGGAATGGCCGCAGGGATTTCCAGTAAGCAGCTTTCCGGATTTCCTTAGAAAACAATCAAGTATTTTAAGGTATTTAAACCGATTTTATTTTAAGGGAATTTGCTGAAATTAATATAAATAATATTTTTTTGCGGCACTCCAATTAAATTAAATAATCGCTGTGTGAATTGGGTTACCCAGTTGCATGAAACACAAAACTGCTGATTAATTTTTTAGCCATTTACAAGTCTTTAGCCCACTTATTTCGATTGACAATTGCTGGCCAAGTCACTTATTTTAATGCTTGAGCAGTTGAGCGTATTATTAGCCTCGAATCCCCATTTCGTATGCAGAATCCGAAGTGGGCCAAAACAATTACCGCATAATAAATCAATTTTGAGTCGAATGGATTCGCCAATCCCCTTCCCAAGCCCAGTTTAGTTTCCTTCAATCATCCCACTCCGAGAGCTGATATAGTTGGGTGCCTGGGCCTGGGCCTTAATGGAGCTTCGTTGGCTGACAATTTTCCAGCTCAAATATGCAAATTACCAACAGTTGGCCTCAATTTGATTCGCAGGCGCTGAAATGGGAACAGCGAAACAAAAATAAAAAATGCAAAAAAAAAAATATGATGATGGGAGTGTACAACAAGCAAGTCAAATTGAAATGGGCACAAAATATGAAAGCGCACTTGCATTTTAAATATTTAATTGCGACCACGGAATATTCAGAGCAAATACCAAGTGGACGATTGAATTTTATACGACCTTTTTTTTTGCCAGAGAAACCACAGGACAAAAGCAAAGGCATATGAATTCCAGATTGATTGATATGCAAATTGCAATAGGGAGAGGCAATTAAAAAGGGGGCCCCATTATATATATATATGAATAATTTTACGAGCCAAATCGAATCTAACCCAAATTGGTTATTTATATATATTAATGTCACATTTCCCTACCAATCGCATTATGTACATAACAATTAAGTTCGCGTCACTTTTCCGGCTGTCAGTTTGGAGAAAAATGTTTTCGAAAATGCAATGCCATGCAATTTCCAAATAACACGAACGGTAAACAACAATTCAATTCATTTATTTGTCTAGCAAATATTGCTGCCGTTGTCAATATACCGGCTATTACTGCTGCTCTGATGGTTTTTATTTTTATTTTTTATAATTTTTTTCTGTGAAACTAACACACGCGAATTGGTTTTGTCGCTTGACAGTTGATGGATGTGACTGCTCACCAAATGACGGAAAACTGTTTCCCTTTCCCATCGAATCATACATATATATATACATATATTCCGAGACCCACAACAAATCGAGTTCGGCAATAAAACTGTTGGCCTGGCTATTTGCAAACACACAAAAATGTGTGAATTAAAATCATAATAGCCAGGCCGAAGTAATTAATTAGTTTTGTTGCAATACATGTTAATTAATTGCCGGCTGTCAGGGTATTTTTTTTTTGCCAGTTCCAGTTAAATCAGATTCAAGTGCCTGGCTTTTTATTAATTTGAAAATATCTTTGTAATTAGAGTTATTGGTTTTGCTAAGGCATTTAAATTAATTCGCCTTTTTGGTTTGCGGTAACCTGCAATCTGTCTGCCTGTCGCACCTTGGCATCCTATTTTTTTGGTGTTTTTCACGAGGAATTTTCTCACTCTCGTCACGTTGCAATGTCAATGACACTCACCCACAGCAGCAGCAGCAGGCAGGAAAACGCGACACTTGCAGCACAATGTCGCCGTCAACTGTGCTTCATTTGATTTGATCGCGCATACGCCACGTTGGCCGCGCTTAACCCGCGCTGCCCTGTCGTGCGTGTTTTTAACCCAATTGCCACGAAAGTGGAGGAGTTTATGTGTGCTGCTATATGCGATGCCCCTCTCAACTGGCTGTGCGTGCCGCAGCTGCCACATGTTGATGCCCCGTGCACTGAGCAAAAATAAATATTTATACCATAAACAGAGCACAGCTTGGTTTTAGCACTCTTCATTGTCGCAATTTGTACGTGGGGCTTTCTTAAATTATTATTAGTAGTCAGGTGTTTGGTGAGGCTAAAAATTTTGTAGTGTTTCTTTTAGGTAAGCATATTTCTTGCAGATCCTTAATTTATTAATAATAATAACCCAATTTGTCATCCTAAACCTGCTAATCCCATTTGTGAATAATTTGATTTGAAAAACAACCACAATTTTCCATAACTTAAATATTGTAATTAACATTAAATTGCAGCCTAATTAAATCATGGCATGAATTTGATTAAATTTGAAATGAATACATTTAATAACTAGGTAAAAAAAAACACAGTTTAACACAGTTGGACACTTTTGGGAATATATTTTGATTAGTTTTTTCTCCACTCATTGTTTACATTAAATTACAATGAACAGAGTGGAAATCAAAAAGTTATGCTCACTTACAAAATCAGACTTATTTTGATTAATTTAAATGGTTTATCTTTTTAAAGAGATCAAGTTTTTCCAAGTGCGGATTTATTCTAATTGTGAATTTAGTGAATGAAAGCAGATTACGCCACGCACCGTGGCAAATTGGTCAATGTACAATTATTTGCATCGACCACTAATGGCATTTCGGGGGAAAATTCGAATATGGCCAACATTTTTTCGCACTCTTTAAAGGGAGTTGGGAACTGTGAGCCCGGTGCAGTGAAATAAGAATGGAATTTATGCCCGGCGTGCCGCACATTAGCGCATTGTCACCGCACTCGGCACACTTCCAATAAATAACCCCAGAGCCGACCCAGGGCAGAGTTTTCCCTGGGACTCGGAGTTGGAGTTGGAGTCGGAGTCGACTAATGCGCTTAGCGCCTTGTTGCGACATTTTTGGGGGAAAAGTAGGACCGCCAGGAGCCCCAGGAGCCTGGAACGGTTACGTGGCGACGAAATCCGCCATAAATAAAGGATAACAATTTGTTAGCCACGCAACAAGTGCAAACTAAATCAACAAAGCGAGTAGATTTCCTCGGGCAAAACTCACATATGTAAGCTCTTGGGTGGGAAAAACCTTGAAAAGCCGGCAAAACCTACAAAATACAATCTCCCAACATCCACTGATAAACGGCTCAATCCCTGTTCCTCTGTGTGTGTTTTGTGTGTGTAAATTATGAGTGCCATAATTTCAGGACAAAAACAAAACCGATGGCTCAGACGGCTCTTTAAAGACTTAAAGAAGGATATTTATCTGAGACCCAGATGAAAAGGGTAGCGATTTGATTTCGGGACTCTTTCACTCAATGACAGGAGTGGAAACGGTTGTCTCTGTCCTTAAGTACATTTCACTTTATCCCAATTGCTTGCCAACCGCAACAACAGGGCCCAAATAAAAGAAAAAGCAACAGCGGTGCCAGAAATTAGGCCTTAGAAGCAAAGTTTCCTTTTTCCCCGTAATAACATTAATACCATTTTACGCGTTGGCTATTCTACTGGATATTAGGGGTATATTTGGTTAAATAGGAGATTTTTAACAATAAATTATTTTGTATTACAAAAATATTGATTGAAATATAAATTTATATATAGTTCTTACCTTTTTGATTGTACTATTTGAATGCATTTAAAGAAAAACGCATAGTTTGATTATGTAAAAATCTTAGCTAACTTAAAATTTTAACAAAAACTTAAACCCCATTTACTTGTTCATAAATAATTATATTATTTAAAAAAAACCCAGAACATTAACTATTCGGTTAGTGATGGACAAAAACCCCGAACAAAGGAAAATCAAACGTTGCGTGGGTCGCTTTCTCCCGTAGAAAAACATATTATTCCTAACATCTTTGCTTCATCTTCTTCATCATGCGCCCCAACGACCCGCAACCTTTTCCCTTTTTGCCCCAAACCCTTTTCTTTGGCTTTTAATGAGCGGCCAGCCAGTATATATATATATATATATATACATCTATCCGAACATCCTAATGGCCCCCAGACAGACAAAAGGCGGGCTAAACAGGAGGAAAAGATGCTGATGAGAAGGCGGAAAAAGTGGGCAACCTGACAGGGTTAAAGTTCACGGAAAGTGGTTGGGTTGGGAGGGGGGAGGGGGATATTTAATGAAGACGCTCTTTGTGCCTGTCATCGGGTGGATCTGCCACTGACATGCACAATGGACAATGCAATGCAACAATTCGCTTCATTAGGTAATTAACACGCGCATTGTAATTAAATTAACCATATCAACTGCACAGCAGAAATAAAGAAAAAATGCAAAAGTGGGGCAGAAAAAAATGGATTAAAGGAATGGATATGCCCTATTTGTTTTACATTATACTGGGGTAAGAGGAAACACTTAAGTTAATTAATTAAAACGTATATAAATAGATACATTTACTAATTCTTTTCAAATTAAATGGGAATTATAGCTATGATTAATTTAAATCTTCTGCGGATTAACAGAAAAACTGAATATATATTTTCAGGAAATTGCGTTATAATCTGACAGGATTTATTCCCATAAAAAATCAAAGAAACCATCCCTTGGAGTATTAAATCCAACTTCCTTATCGTAAAAGATATAAAATTGTATACTTATTTTACAGAAGGTATAAATACCATTTTAATTATCTGTAAATAAAATTTAAATGAATTTAAATTCAGCATGAATAAATACTCGTAAAAGACAGCTTTTAGGATCGGTTCGCAGCCTTTTATTTCGACTCTGATTGGAATATAAAAATGGATCTTATATATTTTTTGTTGATGGTGCGACAGACAGGCAGCTCTGTTATTTTTTTTTTTCCTGAAGCCAAAATCAATTCACATCGCACGATCAAAACCTAATCAACTGGTCCGGCACCGAGGAGTTTCGCCCTCAGAGGCAGTTTATTTTCCGTTGGTTGGCGCTGCGTCAGCAAATCTTCTCTCCAGCCATTTCCGGCAGCATTTCCCCCACCCCTTCCCCCCATCATCATGTCAATCACAAATCAGTGGAATGGGGTTTCCCAGGGAGTTGAAGTGGAGGTGAATCGGAACTCGTTACTCGTTTGCATACAAATTACGGATGCAAGTCACATTTGATTGAAAACAATTTGAAATGATATCGTCATTGGCTGGGAACTTGAAGCTGGGAGCTTGGAGCTCGAAGCATCTCTCTGGAAATTCCATCCTCTTCGGTTATTCTTCCTGTTTTCAATGCCACCACCGCCGTCCGCCCCCCCTGCACATCCTGCATATCCTTTTGCCCCTTTTTCACCTGCGCTTCGCACACAAAAGGGCGTGTGCAAGGTTTATTGCCTTTACGTGCAAAATGTTTGTGTTTGGAGCGCATAAAAGATATAAACCAAATTGCTTCAGCTCAATCGGCAATTCGGGAAGCATTTCATTTCATTTGCCAGCTAAAAGCGCTAACCTAGAACTGAGAGATGCACTTAGAACAATATTTAAATAGGTATATTAAACCTTCTAGAGGAAAATAGATTTTTAAAATAAAAAAACTGTTTTAAATGTATTCCAATATACTTGAAGAGTATCTTTTATCTTTCGATTATAAAATCAGTGATTACAAAATTTAAAAAATATTTTTCCCAGTGTAAAAGCCTCGATTTGAGTGCACTGGAATGCATTGGCATGCAGTTCTTGTATCCGTTGCACCGTTGATTGTGTTGCTTTCGCTTGGTTTACGGGACAGGAGTGGGTAAAGGAGGATAGAGGATAGGTGGTGGCTAATCAATGCGTCCGACAGTCCCTGAACACCTTGTCCTGCCCTAACTCTGCCCCATGCTCCTCTATTGGCCTTGTTATCCTTGTCCCAATGTGCAAATAATTACCAATATGAGCCGTCAAATGACCACACACTTGCACAGGACACACAATGGGTGGGAGGGTCGGTGGTTGTGCGGATGGCAGGACCTTGTTGGCCATCTGCTGCTACCTGTAGTTGCTCCTCCTCCTAGTTGTCCTTGTTGTTGTTGTTGTCGTTATCCTCGTGGCAAGGGCACTCTAATTGTTGTCGCCATCGCCGGCGCTGGGCATTGTGAGCCTGTAAATAAGCCTTAATTATTGCTATTACAGCCATAAAGCCACCGCACAATAAACATGCAAATTCGGTTTGCACTGGGCGTGACCCCAAAGGCGAGTGTCTGATAAGCCAATTGGCCCGGTCGAGCTGAATCTCTCAGATACGCATGTAGCTAAAGAAATGCGGTTAAGGTACAAAATATTAACTTTATGCGTATGCAATTCTAAATAGTCATTCTTATAGGTTTTCTGCTGGATATTGTTAGAAATCTCGTTATTTGGTTTTAAATTGAAGTCATTAATTTGAAGGCGCAATTTTTTAAATCTTTAATAACTAAATAACAATTTGACATATTTATAATCTTTGGCTTTTCCTGCAATTTAGGCTAAAGTTAGAATATATGAATTTAAAATCGATATAAAATTGCATAAAATTTTTATTTTACCCAACCTAATGAATAAGGAATAGAACAAGATTTTAGTGAGAAAACTACAATTAAAACATGTTCATATTATTTACAGTTATGAATTTAAAATACTTCCAAGTTCTCCTACGTTTGCCTGGCTTAATTTAATTAGAGGATAATCCAAAGTACATTCCTAAAAAGCAGTCAGGTGTTTTTTTTCTAATACACACCCTTTGCTAATTAATGTAGCTCCTGGCTACTGGTTTTCCCCTTAGTTTTTCCCAACTGTTAATATCAAATTTAATTTGCGCCCAGCTTGTTGAGCTGCGATAAACGCAAATATTTACATAACATGCGGCTTGCGCAACGCAGGGTGCAACTTGGCTATAACCCAACGGAGTATCTGACACGCAGGACGCAGGACAAAGGGCGGAGGGGAGGGGTATGGGGAAAGGATATTGGGAGGAGGAGGAGGAGGAGGATACAGGGCGCTTTGTCATAATTAGAACATGCAATCGCCGCCACTGCACATAAACGCTCATCAAATCCATTTAACCCGTAATGGCTGTCGGGTCGTCAGGCATTTCAGCCTTCTGATCCTGCCGCCGTTGCTCGGATTGCTGCTTTGCCCCGTGGGTTTTATTTGCCATTAACTGCTGCACGCACACCCTCTAGCCCCTCTTTGCGCCTCTTCACCCATCCACTCCTAGCTGCTGCGTTGCAGGTGCACGGTGCACTGCGAGAAAGGTGTACTCCGTCAGTGGAACTATTCAAACTACAAACCACTTTCCTTTATTCTAGTATAGTTTTATTTTTGAATATATCTTCTTTTTTTTAATTTGGTTGTATTATTTATTTAATACTATTATTGTTTGTATAATTATTAATACAATTTAATTAATAAATACTTTCTAAAATATCTTGAACAAAAATATTGTTGCTCTTGCTTTTTTTCTGAATTTTTTATAATTATTAATACATAATTTTAACTCCTTTTAAAATTAATTTAAGAAAATATTTTTGCTGTTGTTATTTCCCCATTTCAAAATCTTGTTTATCCCTCACCCTTTTCCCCCAGTGTACGTATTTACTGGGCTTACAGTTTAAGTGGCACACAAACTGCTGCTCCAACCTGGACTGCCCTGACCTGAGCTAAACTGTTCCGAAGTGGACGGCAATATGGCGAGGTGGTCTGGTCTGACCAGGACCAGGACTAGGACCAGGACGAGGACATGGCATTGATAGCCAGTTGAGTTGCTCTCGACTGCTCTCGATGGTGTTGGTTTCTGTGTTGGCCTACGGCTGTATAGTGCTAGGAGCGCTTGTTGGCATTTCGTGTGATTTTTGCACCGATTTGCGTTTAATTGAATTTTGCTCTTGACACTGTGGCTTCCCGCTTTCCTCATTTCTCATCCACATCCCTGCTCCCTGCGTCTAATTGCGCTGAATAACGAAAGCAGGCGGCGGAAAACATGTTGAGCCTACTTGAAGCCATTCGAAGCGAAAGAAACCGGAAGGAGGTAGCCGACCAGATAGCTCGGGGCGGGCATAAATCAACACGCCCGCCTGGTCAATGAACCGCAACGGGCTAAAAAAAAAATTAAAAAAGAAAAACCAAGAACCAAGAACGGTCGGAGCCCGTGTCTTGGATGTCTGGTGCGGGTCTGGGTCCATAACCATTAATGATGTGGCCTACAGGCCCCAATACGTCCCCCGAGTACGTGTCCTGGGATCCCTTTTCCTCAGCCCGAAATGGAGAACAGAAAACCCGAGCAGAAGTGTGCGAAGCGGAAACAACTTAATGACGCGCGGCGCTAATGGTTCACTTAAGCACCCACATAAGTTTTCCGCGCTTTTCCCAAAATACAACAAAAGCCGCCCAAACACCAGTCGATGCACAGTGGCTTTCGGATAATTTCTAAGGCTCTTCGGAATACTTAATTTTGGGAATGTTGCTAAATTTACATAATTATTATGTGGGAATAATGGGGTATTATTTTTGAGTAATATTAAGTTTTGCATCGTTTAAAAGTTGTAATTTAAAATGACTGTTTGTTATATACCAACAAATTCAGTATGAAGTTCATAATAAAATGCAATTTAAATATTCATAAAATAAAATGTAATTCATTTACTTTTTTACTTTATTAATCCTCAATATTGATATGAATAAAACTATTTTTTTATGATTTATTGAACCCACACTTTGCACTTGATTGTCAACACTGCGTATACGTGATATAGAACATCGCATAAAATAACACCGAATGCATATAAATGTAACTTTTTCGTTAGAAAATTATTATTATACTTTTTTTCTAATCGATAGAATATACAATTCTTGATGATTTAATAAACACATTGCATTTGATTGTCAACGCTGCGTATACTTGATGAATAACACCCCACAAAATACGACAGAAAGCAAATACTTTCTCTCTATAAAAATATTATTTTCCCTCTTTTCTAATCGAATCCCACTGTATCGAAGTGAGTTTCTTTCGATTTCTACCCCCAAGCATTTTCAGGGCTGCTGTGGGCCTTGTCATTGCTCCGGCCAAAAATCGGACTACATCGCCCACGCCTATTGTCGCCTATTCTTTTTTTTTCTCCTTTTTTTTGGTTCTCCCCATGGAGAACTCAGCACTTGGCCCTGCCTCTCCTCTCCTCCGATCCCCAGCAGGAATGTGCCCATACTACGCGACTACCACTCGGACTTCTCGTACTCCACTTACTGGCTGCACAGTAATAATTTCTCGCTAATGGTGTCCTAAATTGTCAAGAAATATGGAACCATTTGAGTGTGCTCCCCCCTTCGGCTTCAGTCGAGTGTGTGGGTGTGTCCCGGACTTATGCGTCACACACCCCACTCCCAACTCCCAGTCCCACTCCCATATATATATATATATGTATTATTATATATATCGCGCTGTTGCTGAGTGCGGCTTTTAGTTCGTTTGTGTTTTCGACTTCCGGTTAGCCGGGCCTTCTACAAATTCTTTGTTCTTGATTTTGGCTCGGAATTTTTTAAAGCAGCTAGAAACAAAAAAAATAAATATAGAAGTAAAATGAGGGCCAGAGTGGGCGTGGCCGTTGTGGTTTTGACAATCTAAAGTGCAATACGAAGGCAGTGTGGGTCAAGTGGGTGAGTGGTGGATGTGGAGTGTGGAGAGAGGATTCGGGGGAAGGGCGGAGTGTCGAAGGATACGCGAACCACAACAAAGAAGGGTCAAAGTAACGCAAAGTGTTACGTTACACCAAGTGAAGTTGTGTGAATCGAGCAGATCGCTAAAAGTGAAATTTCGGTTTAGTTTTCTGCCTTAAAGGTGGTTGCTGGGAGGAAATAAATATTGTCATTCAATATTATTTATCAAAAGGGAAAAAGACTAACACAAATATTTAGTTGTGTGTCAAGAAAATCAAAATTATCCGGACTTATTATTTGGTTATAATTTTTAAATATAAATAAAAAAATCAGTAAGTATCAGTAAGTAAATGTGAAATGTTATTTTGGTATTTAAATTATTACAGAAGACATGTCAGAATTATTTTTGAAATTAAATTAGTATTTCAATTGCAGTATGTTCATCAATTATTTTATCACCAATATTTTTATTTTTGGCAGATGAGAGTTTAAATAAATATACAAAGAATAAATATATAAATGTGTTTTAAATATTAAAATTGTTCCTGCTTTATTATCTGGTTTTAACATTGAAATATAAATAAAGAGACTGCAATACCACAAAGTAAATGTTCATTATATATAGTATTATCTACAAAAGATATGTAAAACTTATTTTAAAATTTGAATTATTATTTCAATTGGAATCTGTACATAAAATGATTATATCATTGATAGATAAATCTTAGAACGACTGATTATGACTGAAATGCCATGTGCTCGTTACATTGCTAATAGAGAAATCTCTGGCTTAGTTGAGATTTAAAAATCTGGAACAAAATCCTAACAACAACAAAAAAACCTACAACATCACGCTTACGCTGGGACACGCAATGCACTTGACGCCACACGCCAGCTCGAAAAACTCGCAAAATAAGGGATTCTGGGAAAAAAACGATGCTTAATCTCATCGTGTTTTGTCTCAAAGCTCCCCCAGCTTCCTTCTCTTCTCCTGCGGAAGTACCCACAACATGGCATCGCATTCATCTGGCGAGATAAAAATGAAATAAATACAAGTGCGAGGAGATCCTTGTCGGTGGCTCTATGGGTGTGCGGGTGTGTGTGTATGGTAGTGGGAGTGAGAGTGCTTAAGTATTTGTGCCAACACAGACGTAAAAAATCTGCTACTTATAAATTATGTTTATTTATTTATTATATTTTGAAGCAGCTGCGCTCAACTACGCACCGTTTTGTCCAAAAGAAAAACTTGTCGCTGGCGCTGGCTGTCAACAATGCCCGATGCTTCATAAGTCTGCTGCAAGGAGCGGACTGAATAGGATGGGATCCTTGGCTGGGCTGAGAGGAGGGGGAAGGGGAAAGGACGCGCAATGCCGTTGACAGCGGACGAGCACTCCAACAATCCAGGCAGCCCATTCAGCTCCCAAAAGGAAAGCAAAGGAGGCAAAAGAAATGCGGGCACAGAAAAAAATTGGGGGACAACAAAATAAACGAGGGTAGTAGCCCCCAAATTGGCAAAGCTGACAAAATTGGTCAGCAGTCGGCGGAGGTCCCCAGAATTGGGAGCATTTGTTGCTAATAATGTTATCGATACAAGGAATACAATTTACATAATGACTCCGTCCCCAGGACAGCTCAAGTGGATCAGGATAAGACCCACGACCCAGGACCCTTAAATATCATAAAGCGAGCTACTTAAGTCCCGCGTAATTGTGACAAGCCACAATGGCATGTCCTTTGTGGGACACCACAAAATCACACGGGACACGGGCGTAATTACCCGAAATTAAATGTGATACTAGAGGAAATTTGTCAAATAATCGTTGGAAAAAGAAATATATATATAATTTAATATTTATTTATAACTAAGGGAAGGTCTTGAGGCACAAATAAATAAAACTGTTCCAGAAAGAAAAAATCATTAGTAGCTATTTATTTATAGCATCTTAAGTCTTTAAGCACAAATCAATAAAAAAAAGTGGCAACTTGCTAATACACATTTAAAATTTTTATTAAAATCGCATACTTTCTCTTTTATATTCCTTTAAAAATCAATATATATTTAGAGTCTGATGAAGCAGGTCTAGATTTAAATTTCATCAATATCTTTTGGAATTAATATTGTTAAAATCGTATATATAGCCGTCATGTCTGGTGTTCAGTTAGTTGTGACACCCACGAATCTCAGATTTCACGCCCCCTTCACGTACTTTCAGAAGCGTCTGATCACTCTGCTAAATCCCAGTGATATGGCCATGATATATAGCATTCACAAGGGCGATGATAAGAATCTCAGTATAGATAATTTGAGGGGCAGGATTGAACCATTTGATACCACGGAGATCACCGTAACCCTGGAGGCATTCGAAGGAGATCTGCCAGTTCCTTGTTCCTTGGAGGTGAGGAGTATATCAGAAGGTGCCATTGATAAAGAGGAGGAAGGATGGAACTCCATAGATGTTAAAATTGAAATGGAACCAGCAAAGAATTTCCATTCAGGTGACGAACTGCTGAGGATGCGTCTTAAGCCTGAAGATCTGGCTAAAACCATCGAAGAACAGTACCGACCCGTGTGTTCCGAATGTTCCAAAGCACCTCAACAACCACCTGTCCAAAGGAGTTGGCTAACCCGTTTTATACTGATTTTAGTTGTTAGTACGGCAGGTAAGTTGGCCGGCACAAAATATTATCCCCCCCTCCCGATAAATATGTGTTTTCATTTCAGCTTACTTCTCCTACGACACACTGGGATTGGGCTCCATTTTCAGCTTAGAGTCCGAGCGCATCGTTTGAGTGCAAGTCAATTGAATTATAAATTACGCAAATAGAAATCCACGCCTTAAGCGGATTTCCTACCTCCCCACCATCGGAGTTACGTAAATCAATCATACGCCCCGTTGGCCTCATTAGCCGCGGCATTTAGCTCTGCCACTTTCCCTTCGGCTTATTGTGCTGCCTGCTCACATGTTCACTGGAAAAAGATACCTTTTTTAAACATATGTACAATTAAATATTAATTTAAAATTAAAAATTTAGTCAAAAATATATGCAGCTAAGAATTTTAGTTTTTGAGAGTTTCAATTAATTAAAATGAAGTCTTTATCACATTGAATACGGTGATATTAATCGTTTTAAAATAAAATAAAATAATTTAAATGAATAAAAATATAGAATGTTTTTTAAGCATACAAATAAATATTAATTATAAATTTTGAAAAGAGGTTTTTAATGATAAATGCAGTTAAAAACCTTAATATATAAGAGTTTAAAATAAAGTCTTTTCCACTTTAAATATTGTGGCTATGAATCGTTTAAAAATATAATTAAACTTTATAGATCAAAGCTATCTAGCATTTATTTTGAATTAAATTTAATTTTAAAATAATTTCTTATATATTACAAATATTTAATTAGTTTTTTTCCGAATTTATTTTAGGATATATCTTAATCCGATTTGAAGTGTATCTCCCGTCAAGTTGTGTTTACGGCTTTAAATCACTTGGCCTGCACCTATTAACTAATCTGGCGCAAAACGTTTCCATGGTTTTGCGAGGGGCGCCACATGCGTTGTGGCTCACAAATAGCTGACCCACACACACACACACACACACACAGGCACCTGCTGGCACTTATAAATAAACATGTTGTATATACACACACGAGTAGATGGTAACTAGCTCCGTAGTCGCAGTTATTTATAAAGCAATTATTGCCACAATTAATTTGTGATTGCATTTCGGGAGCAAAGTGTTTGGCATCGTTGCTTAGTGCAATTAATGTTCCCTCTCTCTCTGTTCTGTGTATTGTTGTTGCTGCAAGTTTAATTAGTTTACAAGATGCAATTGGAGGCCGTGCTTTATGATGCTAATTATCATTTTGTGGTGTCCCAATTCAATTTCGTCTGGCTTCGCTCAAAACAATGTGGAATGGCTAATTTCATATGGCCTGAAGTCGCAAAACCAGATGAAGAAATTTAAATTTATATCTCAAAAGATAACAGGGAAATATTTTGAATAATTCTTTTGTCTGAATGCAGTCTGGGGTTTTTTTTTTATTCCTGGCTACTGTCTTCTGTATTTCTTGTTTTTATTCGAGGTCCTCTGCAGATGAGACTGCGACAGCCATTCGACATGGTTTAGTGTCACCTTGTCGGGTTGCGAATGCTAAAGGAATGCGTGAGAAAAACAACGAGTTATAATCGAGATGAAGTTTAAATACTCTTTAAAATATGGGATATTTAATAAGAAAAATTAAGATAACCTATGACCCCAAAACAGGCAAAAATTCTCATAGGGTTTGTTTTCCCAGTGGAGAATTTTTCCAATTCTTTTTCCCTTTAAAAAAATATTTTGTAGTTCTCACAGAAAATCCTGGTATATCCAAAAATTGCCCTCACAATTCGAAAATAGGGATAGCTGAATGCTTGAAGTACTTTGAAATTCGTCGAGCATTCATGGCAATTGAAGATGAATGTTTTGTTATTCCAAAATGGGAACCCTTAAGCTGCAGAAATCATGGCAAACGGAGAAATTCAATTTGGAATGAAAGGAATGTGAGGCAACATTTTGAGTTACATCCGAGGAGCAGTCACCGTGACTCTCACTGCTCCTCTGTCGCAGTTGATTTCGTGTTTTGGACTGTTTTTGGCCTGTTTTGCCTTTATCAGGATCACAATTTATGCGACCACAAGAAAGTCGCTCGGACCTTGGAATTGTATTGAAAAATGAATGAAATTAGAATGTCTGATGGCATTTTGAATTGGATTTCCTCTCTGACTCCCTTTTTATTTTTTTGTGTAGTCCTTTTTGCTGGCCAATTTCAGGCAAACACCGCAAGACAGGCCACAAAATGTTGTCCTGTTTGTTGGTGGCGCCCCCGCACCATTAACCCTCCCAGCCGTCGCTTTTGATTGCTGTTGCATGTCAAGATTTGTCAGGCAAATGAAAATATTTTGCGGAATGGAGGCGGGCGCCCCGCCCACTCGGTTTATTTTCTTCATCCCCTCCCCCTTCCTCTCCCACAAAGAGAGTCCTTCAGCTGGTTGGTTGGGTTGCGCTGCAATGTCATAAAACATTATTGACATTTCAATTGTAAAAGCATTTTGTGTGTGACATTTTTTTGCCGGCCATGGAGGAGGTTCCTTTTTCCTCGTCCCCTTATTTTCTCGATTTTAGTATATAGACTTGTTTTTTGCACTGTTGTTTTCGGTTTTTCTCAGAGGAGTCGGAAAAACATCTCCCCGACGATTCATTAAAGTCCTTAATTTTCCTTGTTCCCCATGCCGTTTGGTCACCTTTCGGCTCACGCATAAAACTTCCGGCAAACAAAGGCTGAAAAAGCGAAACAACAAATAAACAAAGTCAAGTTTTTTTCCTTCCGTTCCGTTCGCCTTTCCTCCCCTCAGCTGTTAGCTTACGAAAAGTTTTACGAGCTTATCCCAGGAAGTAAGAGCCGGCGAACGGCAAAGGACGAGCGACAAAAACATGACGAAACACATACAGGACATGGCCCAATGATGCCAAACTGCAGTTCAACAAAAGGGAGATAGGTAAGGATACACTGGGAACAATTACGTTTTAAAATTAAATCAATAAATTAAATTAAATGTATTTCTAAAAATTGAATTTTTACGGTTTTTACAAAGGTCTAGAATATACAAAAATTTCAACAAAATAATATAGTTTGAAAAATATAACTTGTATAATTTTTTACATTTAATAAACCATTTCTAACTTATTCTACGATAATATAAGTATATTACCCCATCATCCTATTAAATATAAATATTCCTTTTATAATTAAAAAAATTCTAAATTAATTTTTGTAAATCAAATAATAATTTTTAGTGAATTTCCCGGGATTAAGACAAGCGTCTGCCATGATAGCACCTCAACCCCGACATCTTGTTTCGGTTTTCGTCCTGGTCTTCCGTCTTCGCATCCTTCGCCACTTCAAAGATTCCGGGGACCACGGTTCACGGTTCAGGTGAAGCGGAAAAAGTTATAAGGTGCCAAAGGCCGTAAAAGATGCAATCAAAATCAAACTGATTTGTCTCCGGGGAGCGATGCCAACTTTTATATTTACGACCGGGACCGCCTCGAGACTCCAACTCCGACTCCATCTCCGACTCCGTCAGCTGCGAAAGCCACGAAGAAACGAAGATGGAATACACTCGGAGTTGATTAATGCACTGACGGGATATATATGAATATCTGAGCAGATTGGCTGGATGGCAGTCATTGGGGAGAGGTAAACGGAAAAGGTAAAGAACAGTTTTTCAAGGGTTAATAGTAGATGAAATAAAAGAAGGCTTAACTTATATTTTATAAAGTTATGTTAAGGGTCAGTTAAAATATCAAAGAAAGGTTTAATAAATTATATATTTAGAAGTGTTTAAGAAGATATTTATTCTTTACAAAAATAAATCAAAAAATTATTCAAATTATGTTGAAATAAATTTTGCAAAACTGAATCCCAAGAACAACTTCCTTTTTATGTAGTTATATACCAAAAACTATATTCTTTAAATCTATATACTTTAAAAACAGTTCAAAAAGCTATTTATTGTTTTAGGAAATAAATCACAAAATTATTCAAATTAAGTTCAAATAAATTCTACCAAAACTAAAACGTAAGAACCAAAAAAAATGTATCTAGAAAACGCGATCGCTTACCTAACCTCTTTGATATAGTGCCATTACCCTCCTTGGGGGCCATAAAAACTTGTTTTCCCCCATTTCGGGAAGACTCCGCCATTGCAGCCATTTAAATTGCACTGGCACTGGAGCTGGCAGTGGAACTGGGAACTGGGACCTGGGAATGAGATCCAGTTGGAGACTGGGGCAGGAAAGATGCCCCGGCAGCTGGACGCTTTAATTAGACAGTCGCAGTTGTGTGAACTTCGGGCCAAAGTTCCTGGGCGAAATTGAGGAAAAGGAAACGGGATGGAGCCCAGGACCCAGGACCGAATCTGGGGCTTCCTCCCTGCAATGGCCGCCGGTCGCGAGTCATGAAATTTATGCGTTAAAATTGCATAATTTGGCAACGCACACACACATACACACACACACACACAGAGGGAGACGCAGACGCGGAAAAAGTTTGAACATAAATTCTGGGAGTCAAGGTAACGGAGCAAACTTTTTGACTGCCCCTCGGCTCCCTGGGGCCCTATCAAATTAAACACTTTTTGGCATTTGGACGGGAGGAGGGGCGGGGCCGGGTGCGGGGGCGCGGTCTACTTATCGCAAAAGCGTTCCCCCAGATGCACAGATACGCAGATACTCAGACACATGGATGGACGTGCTCAGATGGAAGATGCACAATTCAAAGCACACACGATTCGATTTTAATTTCCTGTTTCGGTTTGTTTTCCCTCGCCCAGAGTCACTCCTCATCCTCCTCCTCCTCCTAGGGAATCCCAACCAGGACCTTTTCGGAATATTTGCAAATATCGGTTGGGCGAAAAAGTTTTAGACGCCTTTTTGCTGGGCTGTTGTTATTTTTGTGTCTGTGACATTCTAAGTGAATTTTTTTTTTGGGTCCTCCCTAATAGTTTTTCGATGCAAACTTTATTTAGTGCTCCTCTATGGGTTGTAGTTCCCGCCCCCCTTCGCCCTCCGCCCTTGGATTTTCACTCAATTTTTCTTTCGCCAATTTTTGAACATTTTTGCAATGAATTTCGTTTTTGGTTAGTCTGCATCTATCTGTCTTTTTTCTTTTTGGATGTCGCCATCCTTTCCTGCACTGAGAAAAATATTAATTAAGAGTTCTATTATTAATAAAAAAAAAATATATTTCTTTCCTGTTATTTAAAATAAAAAATTTCCTTTTCAATATGTTATGCTAAAATTAATTCTTAATGTGTGAAATCTCTTCAAAGATTAATTTTATTAAAGCCGAAATAATTTTTTTATTTATCTTTTTATACACACAAATAAAAACAAATATTTTGGAGGCTAAAAAACTAGTAAACAATAAAATTTTAAAAGGAAAAATATGTAAAAAAATGTTGAAAGCCGAAAAGTAGGCAACACAATTTTTTATTTTTGTATACTCGTACTTTTTATATATTTGTTCAAATACTTTATATCCCACTAATCTTATCTGCAAATATAAAACCCAAATAATTTTGTTTTTTTTCTGTGTGTCTATGTGTTTTGTCTGGTGGCGTTTTTATGAAGATAAAAAGCTCAGCGAATCGGCATCCAAAACGAGCGTCTGGCCAAATGTCCGAAGGCTTACATGCGAGGGCCGCCTGTGGCTAATGGGGCTGATGGCCTAGGCCCCATTTGAGCCGTGTTGGTATGGAAAATTGCGGGAGGAGAAGTGGTCGAAATTCGGGGAAAATCGGGGCGAAAAGGGAGTGCGACCGTCAAAACACAGATATTCCACTCGGAGTTCTGTTTTGCTGGTGGCTGCAATAATTGTTTATTGGCAGCAATGGATTTAAATTGTTATCGATTGCAGCTGCGAAACAATTATGGATGGGGAAATGGAAAATGGGAAATATGGGAGATTTTCGGGTGTTCGATAGTCCTTCAACTTATGAAGAGGAATGTGCTCGGAAGCCTTGCAAGGATTATACCGCATCATCGATAAATACATTTCTGATGGTGTTTGCCTGGCCTGACCTTTGTTTACACATTTTAGTCCTTCAATCGAATTTCAACTTTAGAATCACTTCAGTTTCAATGCTAAATTCGAACTGTTGTGTGTGTGTGAAAGCCCCCTTTATTGGTATTTGTGCAAACTGTAATGGAAAATAGAAAATTTCCCATTAACAATAAGGATTATGTGCAGCAGCATTTATTACAATATGAAATGCAAGACTTGTTTGCAAAACTATTTTGGAGTTTATAAGTTAAACTAATTAAAAGCTGTCTATCTGAATTATTTAACCAAAACCAATTTGATAAAATGAAAATGAAAGGAAATGCAATTTAAGTAAATAAAACTAAATGGGAATTTATATGTAATATCCTTAAAGAATTCACTTTGCAGCGACTTTTACGTGACAATGACATTTTGTGCATTTAAGTCGGCTTAGCCGTTTACACTGATTATTTTTTGGGAACTTTTTATTTTGGCCAAGTTGACTGGCCAACTGGGAGGTCTTAAGTTCCAAAAGCGTTAGACGAATTGTTGCCAGAATGCAAAACAAATACAAATACAACAAACTAAAGCCAACGAGCCGCGAGGAGAGTAAAATCAACGTAAAGGACTAAAGGCTGGGAAAACTAGAGGAAAAGCGGGTTGTGGGGAACAAACAAATCCTGTCGCATAATTTTTGGCAAGAACGTGAAATTAATTATGCGCGAGAAGACTGGGGGGAATGAGCAACGGCGGCGGCTGCTGAAGAAAAGGGCTAACAAAGGACCTCGCCCAACATCCTGGCCAAGTCGCGTCAGCTGCCAACAAATTTCCTGGCGCCCAAAATTTTTGGGTGATGTGGTGTTGGTGCCGGTTGGTGCCGGGAAGTGGGCAGCATTCGCTCTGAAGCATTCGAGGATTATGTTAAATTTAGCGGTGACGATGACACACAAGACACTTGGCAAAAGGTCCTCACACAATGGCCGCAATAATTGCGCGAAATTGGGAATGGAAGGAGGAGCAGGTCCTGGGGGGAGCAGGGAGCAGGGAGAAGGACCAATGCTACAGCAGAAGGTGGCCATTAATTGTGCAAAGTCAGTGCGACTGAAAAAGCCAAAGTCAGTGCCAAGTGAACAGACGCCACTTGCCAAGCGGCACTCAAAGAAAAGGTGGGTGAAAAGTTCATTCGTTACAAAAAATCAAAATAACAATTAAAACTGAAAAGAGAAAAATTGCGAGCTATAATTATTTCTGTATATTTATTTATTCATTCAAATAAAATCATTCTTGATCTAATTGAAAATATTTCGAGTGCATGGAATAGGAAGAGTGTGGTGATGCAAGAGAATGAAATTCAGAGCTCAACGAGGTCCTTTCTCCATTTCCCTCCATTTTCCCTCCACTTTCCTCCATTTCGGTATTCGGTATGCCATAAATTTGATGCTATTTTTATTGTCATTTCCATGGCGAGGCGCAATGTTTGTTTAATTTAAAATGCCCAACGAAGGACTTGCGCCGTGCTTTGCTCTGAGCTACCCCCTACAATTAAATACAATTTCGAAAATCCCGAAAAGTGCGTTGTTGTCACAGGAAGAAAATAAACAGCAGAGCAGCAGGGGAAAAGATAAATCATGCACCGCTTCTATTTATCAAGCTCAGCGGAATTCTTTGTGGTGGATAATTTTGAACGGAAAGCGGAAATGTATATTTTCACAAACAAAAAAAAGCACAGAACTTTGGTTCATGGGCAGGAAAAGATAGGGGATTTATTTTAGAGAATATATTGAAATTTAAATATTTGATTTTATTTCTTTGGAAATTAATTTTTGTATGAACAAAGTGGAACAGAATAAATTACTCACCAGTTTCAATCACTTTATTTTCGCAGGAACCCATCACATTAGCGAAAACCAATGAAAAAGAGTTTTCGGCAGAAGCTGGTAAAAACAACAGGAGTGGACCTTTCCTTTTGTGGCTGGCCAAATATTTGCATTAAATTTGGCCAAGTGGCAACGTTTATTCTGCTATTATATATATTTTTTTTTTCAGCCCTTCCTTGCTTTCAATTGGTTTTTTTTTATATTTTTCTACCCTTCTTTTTAAATGCCACGGCTCTTGATTTTCTCATTCCCATTTCCCATTCTCTATTTCCTCTTCATTTTTCTTCGCTCTGCGTGTGGGTGGAACTATATATATAGTATATATATATATATATATAATTTTTTTGTAAGTTGTACAACAATTTCTTTGTTTGCTCTGTGCTTTCGTGGCGAGTTAATTTTGCATTTCCGCTCATTTAGCTGCATTTTCCACCCCCCGGTCTACCCTGGAACTCCACACTTTTCCTCGCTTTTCCTCGGTTGCCATGGCCCGGCTCCAAGTGGCGTGAAGTTGTTTTGGCCGCAGGAAGTTCATTTGGAAAAACAGGCAACAGCAGCAGAAGTCATATGAAAGTGCTGGAGAAAAGCAGGCCAGGCTCCTGAAAAAAATGGCATTTGGAAATGGAAAGAGAAACGAACTTAGTATCAGTTTGCTGTTCTTTGCCACAGGAACTAGAAAAAAAACACACAAATATATATTTTGAATACGAGTATACAACCATATGTTTTGTATTTCCAACAAAATGGATCAAGGAACACGAAAGCGGCGGACATTGTTCGTCCAGGATAATGTTGGTAAAGCTAAGAAATTTATTTGAAGACTACTAACTATTTCCCTCGTAGAATTTTGGTAACAAAAAAGCTCGAGCCTCTCCATTAAATTTTTTGCAAAATGACAAAAATAAGTTCAAGAAATTCTCATCTGATCTTTTGAATCTTCCACCGATTCCCAAGATCAATGCCTTTGAGCGTGGCCATGAGGTAGAATCGATATTGGACATAGTCCAGAATAGCTACAACGAACAGTTGCTATATATAAAATTCAGTAATTTACCCGATCCCGAATTGGTACCATTGGATGTGGTTCTGGAAAAGGTACCCCACCTAATGCCCAGTTTCTATAAGGAATATGCTGAGGCCTACCAAAATCTGGAGCACAACTAAAATGGGGGAGAGGTTCTATAAAAAAAAAAACGGAGGATGCTGCCACGCATTTATGCCGCATCCTTGCGACGAGTTTTAAATAATTTTATGCCTATTTGCCTCGTGCAGCTCGCAAAATTTCACACCTCAGCCATCAGAAGTTGCGCGGACGTGCGTGCCACAAGTTTCAGGCACACGCAAAATAAAAGGATACGGAAAGGATACAGAAATTGTGCACCAGCATGGGCATGGCTATAATTTAAAAGGGGCTGTGGAAATATTTCGAGTCTACCTTCATTTTATTGAATTTATTCTGTTTCAGTTTTAAAGTAAAAGCATTCAGTGAAATTGATTTCTGATTTAAGAATAGAAAAGTAGTTTGGGAATATGAAAGATATAGTTCTAAATTCTAAGTAGGATTTAATTTTATTAAAAATATAAACTTTCCCCCCTTAGGCAACGCCGCTGGCTAAAACCTCATAAAAATTATATGTCAAGCGCAAAATCTCCGGCAAAGCGCGATGGCGAGAAAAGCGCTTAAAGATGCAAGCTATAAGATACAAAAAGCAGTGTAGGGCAAACTCTTTCAACCCAAGATCCGTGAGTTAAAGTGTGGATGTGAATTTAGAGTGCAGATGTGTGCAGGAAAGTGCGAACGTGAATATGAGAGGATGTGCATGCGGAGAATGCGATTATTTAATATATCTGATTTCGGATGGTGAAATTTGATTCAGCATCTGCATTCTCGATTTTTGTTCGGCAGCAGCAGGTGCGCTGCATCTTGCATCCCCCCAGATGCTTTATGGCACCCAAAAACATCTGTGCAGCTGCATCTGCATCCGCATCCGCATTCGCATTTTTATAAATGCGCTACTCTGAACTATATATATTTGTTTAACTTATGTGTGTCGGATTCTGTTCGTTGCATATGCCAACCCCTAAGTCACCTAAGACCTCCCCCTAGTTTTTCATCCCCCTCTCTTTTCTCCCAAGACGCAGCATGACATTGCACTCAGCTTTGCTTTCCACCGACTTTCCACAACTTTCCCCGCCGATTTCTGCTTTCTCCCGCTGCAAACCAGCTGTTGACTTTTATTGTGGCTTGACATTAATTTGTTAAGTGCGCCACGGCTGCCTGCCTTCGCCTGCCACGCCCCCGAAAAAACCTTCTAAAAGTCAACGGTGGGCGAAGGAAACTTTGAGGTGAGAAACTTGACGGTCGACAACATCGCGGCACTCAAAGAAAATATTTCACTATACAAAATTTAAGAAAAGAAGGTTCGATAAGGAATATTTCTTGCTTAGGTAAAAAGTTGTAAAATAAAAAAGATATTGTTAAAAATATCTGGTTCCAAATTAATAAGATTTTCAATTCAAAATTATTAAGATTTTCAATTGGCTTTTTAATTTTACCCATACATCCAGTAAACAAATTTTTATATTTATTTTTGGGGTAGTAAATGTTATGGAATATGCCGCGAACTAATACAAATATAACCGTCTAGAAAATTTCAGGAAAAATTATTTTAAATTCAAGTACTCAATTTTGGTTTAAGATTAAAAATTATTAGAAATTTAGTTCTTTCTCAAATTGTTTCCAGTCTTCCTAAATACCATGTTTCCCCAAGAGTGCACCTCCTCTCCACTCTCCCCCTCAAGGTTGCCCCGTTTTGCATTTGCATTTGCATTCGACGTTGCCATTGGAATCGGTGCCGGAATTGAAATCGGAGCTGGACTCGCGGTTGGGATCAGTGGCGTCGTTGCTTTTAATTATGCCCAATGCACTGTGAAAATGCTTAAAAATGCAAATTATGCGCCGCAAAATGCAGCGCATGCAAAATGCTGTCACATAATTTATGAGCCACATGGCCGCTGCCA
>JAJJHY010003831.1:10307933-10325855 GCA_021224005.1 Drosophila setifemur | reverse complement strand
CCTGCCCCATCACCTACCCCTACCCCTACCCCTACCCCTATTCCTACCCCTCCATAATTTTCCGCATCACTTCCGGTACCCCGAATCCTCATCGCTGGCCATTGCATCATGATTCTGTACATTTGGTTTGGTGTCATCGGCGACGCGATGTCGACTGAAGATATAAGCTGTCGATATGCGAGAGCACGACATTAGATACACGCCAATCCAAACACAAATGCAAGTTGGGTATGTTACGAGCGTGACTCAATAAAGGAAAGTAGATGGCATTAAATTTATTAAACATTTTTTTTTTAATATTTCACACTAAAAATTAGTAAAACTCCGATCTAAGATGCTATTAAAAATGTACAGTTTAGACAGTTTTCATTATAAAAATTGAAGCTTAAAAATGTAAAACCTACTTTAGCAAAATAAACATAAAAATACTTAAAGAACACGTTTTTGCGTTGGTATTATTTGAATAATAAACTTCCAGTTTATACAATATTTTCCTTAAATTTAAAACATAAAATCATTTTTTGCAAAGTGGGCATTAAAATATTTTTAAGAATATATTTTTGTTTGGTATAATTTGAATTTTACTTATCGGTTTAAAAAATATTTTAAAATAGAACATTTTGGTTAAGCTTAAACCAACTTTCTTTTTAAATGGTCTTTTAAATATTTAAGGAATACACATTAGATTGTTATAATTTAAATATAGCTTTTTCATTTTAAATACACTTAAAAATAGGCAAACAAAAGTGTAAATAAACATCAATAATTATAACCTGTGGAGATTAAAATATAGCTTTTAATTTCTTCAAAATCAGATGAGATATAAAAATCCAAAATAATATAATTAATATTTTTCAAAGAGAAAACACTTTTACTAGACTTAAACGTAACTCCAAGACATATATGCCTCCACATCCTTCGACTCACGCTCCCATCTGCGGTCACAAGGATCGCTGCACTGAAATCACAGCCAATACACACAGATATATAGAATACACATAGCCACTCGTCGTAGCCGAATGCACACAATATTTGTTTAATTAGCCCGTATTAATGCCGCTGCAAGTGCAAACAGAGGTGGCAGCTCATTATGAGGAACGCCAACGAGCCAATCGCCATTGTTGTGGGCCATTGTACCCACACTAAATCCACTGAACACACCGAACCCAACACAACAACCAACACAACAACCAACAACACAACACCGAACTGGAATGCTGGGAGCACACCTCCTGCCCACAACCCACAACCCCTGGGCTTTGATTTCGATATTCCAATATCCAATATCCATTGCTGACCCACTATTCGATTTTCATTTTCATCGTCTATTGATTGTGGAGCCATTGCCTCCGCCCACAACAAATCCGCTTGTGAATTCAATTGTGGCATTCATAATATTGTGCAACGACTGCTTGCAACTCTCCTCTCCCCACTCTCCCCCCTCTCCCTTTCCCTCTCTCTCTGTGGGCTTAATGATGTGATTTCTGTTTTTATGTTCTAGGGGGGATTATGTTGAGCTGCAAACGTTCAAAGGAAGCCCCCTTGGGGTAACCTGTCAATCCCCAGTACACTTGGTTAACTCACTTGGAATTCCCTGCAAACATGGCCTGCAAGAAAAAGACCAAGTTGTGGGAGTCAATGCCTTTGGCCAAGGATGATCTGAAGACCACCACCCAATTGATGCTCGAGGAGGGGTCCAAGGGCCTGACCATTACGATTCCTTCACTCGAGAAGAAGCTAATAAATTTTCAGTCGTTCAATATGGGGGAGTAAGTAGCTGAAAACATATGCATTTAGTAGAGATTAAATACAAGCAGCTCTATTAATGTTAAATTAGTCATTTGGGGATAACCTGATATTTTGTATACATTTTATTTTAATAAAATGATTTAATTTCAAGATAATCTTTGATGTATGATTTAAGAACGAGGTAATCCGGAAAGTATTTTAAATTTCGAAATATTTGGTACTTAAAAGTAATGGAGCGAGTAAATGAAACAATAACAATAATTTTTAAGTCGCTCCTCAACTTTCTAATTGATTTCGGGATCAATATTATTAAGCCATTTAATTTAATAAAAAACCTGGTGTTTTGATTCATAAAAAATTCATCTTTAAAACAGAACATAGCAATATAGCATAAATAATTATGAAATATTAATCCTTTTATTTTAATAATAAGCCCGATGTTCTATTTAATTATAAATTTATCAAAAAAACAGAATTAATATTTTTCTTATTATTAATCTTTTATTTTTAATAATAAACCTGATATTTTGATTAATTAAAAATGCAACCATCAAACACAACATACTGATATTTTGCTTTATTATTAATCAAATTATTTATATATCAATAATCCTTTTATTTTTTTGAAAAACCTTATATTTTGATTAATTATAAATTATCCTTTCAAACAGTCAACGCACCCATAGTAGGTATATCGACGACAATTTGGAACCGCCGATTATGTCGACCTACACGAGTCAATATAGCCAGCCATATCCTTCGCGTTGTAAGCCCCTTAAACCGAAAACCGAATCCCCCGATCCTCTGTTCAATCGCAGGCCCAAAAACGATTTTGAGTTCGAAACTGGATTGGACAATAAGTTTCTGGACGACCATATGCACAATCTATCCGAGACTCGCAGGAAAGTTAACTTTTTCAGGCAGTTAAGGTGGGTTATCCAACTGCAAACTATATCTAACTAATTCAACTTGTTTGTATTCCCCAGAAACCAATCATTTCTTCAGTACTAACACGTTGTACTTAGTACCAGTTATTCAATTTAGAATGAAATAAAACAATATTGTTGGCATTCCTCGCAGCACAACTATTATTCTTCTCTATAATTTGTAAACAATTTGTTGCAATTTGTTGTTGCACAAACGGGAGTCACGCCACGTAGCTTTCCACAGTGCCACAATTATAAATTAGCCCTGTCACGGGGGAAAATGTGTCAATTGCCTTGTCCCTTCGCTTTCAATGGAAATCAATTAATTTTGCATAAATAAAGCATGGAGCATGGAAAGTTAACTCTTTTCTGCCCACGAACAAGTGCTTGACCATTATTCGTTGCTTGGTTGTTGTTGTTGTTTTTTTTTTTCTTGGAAAAATGGCAACACACTGCAATTAATAATGCAGAAGGAAGCCGAAGCCGACTCCCGATACTCGCCTCTGGCATTGCATCCAATTTGCATAAATACTAGGAGCGATGGAGCCGATGGAGCGGTCCGAGAATCGAGATTCGAGCTTCCTGCACTGGAGGGTGGTGTCAAACTAATGGCAGACTATGACAGCGATCTGATTTATTATGTACGGTAATTAGTTTGGCCTCCTTAGCGGGACGCCAATAAACCAGGCTGACATGGCGTTGCATTGATTTTGCTGTTGGCAAAGCGAGCGAAATCGAGGAAAGCGATAGATTTCCTTCTGCTGCTGTGCTCCTACCAAAAAAAAATAACAAAAAAAAAACAAAACACCACTCGGCTGACAGCAGCATGAAAGCCAGAATAGCCAGCCGGGGAGGTGGAGTGGGGATTAGCGGAAACGAAGTGCCTGGACACGTTGTCCTTCTCCATCAGGATCCTTGCGGGGCGCTCCAGCTGAATGGGAAATTGTGACTAGTTGCGAGTGGCGATTTATTTCCAACGCAGAGTGACGCTGAAATGCAAGCTTTCAGTGCATTTGTGTTTGATAAATGATTTTAGTTTTTAGTCGATTCTGGCATTATGAATAAGCTAGAGAAAGGCTATTTTTGAATTGTGAAATATATGTTAGTGCTCAATTATTCAATTAAGGAATTAGGATAGAAAGACTTAAGGATACTTGTAGGTAATTAATTCAATTTAATTGCATATCCTTGTGGCGAGTTTACAGCACTCGATAATTCTTTGTTAATGTAATAACAGTTTATATTTAATTAATTTTGAGGTAATTGTTAAGCATTTTTAATTCATTGAAGAGCTGAAAATTATAGTTTTTTGTTATAATAGAGTTTTGATATTGTTGAAATCATGGCACAATTTATTAATATTTTATTCAACACATTTTGTAATACATTTGAACTTTTATATAAATAAGCAACAGAGAGTCGATATTTGAATTCTGAAATGCATCTTAGTACTCAATTATTCAATTAAGCAATTAGACAAGATAGTGAGACTGTTGTTAGTAAGAAAGGATTTAAAGGATTCTTGAAGTTAAATAATTAAATTAAATTGCATATATTTGTGCCTAGATAGCAGCTAAAAAGAAAAAAATAATAAAACAAAAAATTGAATTAATTTGTAGATAAGAGTTAATCATTTTAAAATCATTTGAGAGCAGAAAATATTTATTTTGGTTCATACACCTAATTTAGGTGTCGTTGAAAATGTAAGATTTAAATTTATCCCTTTTTTAATATTTTTTAACCTTAAGAGGATATTAAAAACCTATTTGGGTATCATTGAAAGTACGGCGCAATTTAATAATATTTAATTTATCACATTTTATAATGCAATCGAACTTAAATTTAGCTATCATTGAAAATGCGACGAAGTTTTTAATTATTTATTTCCACATACTTTTTAATGTACTCATACTTTTTATAAGAATTTAATTCAGAATGTGTCGAAAAACAAGCTTTAAAGATGGGAATAATTAATGAAATCATCGCAGAAGAAGCACCTTTAACCCCGCAGATGACAGCAAAGTGACTTTGTAAAAATCAGTTCTCTCCTGATTTCTGTGATTTGGACCCAGATCGACCTTATCATCGGTTGGAGCAAACAAAAATCAGTTTTGGGGTCGTCGGTTGTTTGCTCGACATTTTGGCACATTCCTGCCAGACGCCTGCCCACATTCGTCAGGCGAAAGACGAGACAGCCTGGAAGGATATGCCAGAGGGGGTGGTAAAGGGGGGGATAACTGGTAACCGTCGCCGTCTGGAGGCCGATAAGGACTCGCCTAGCACTCAACTGATAAGAGCTGAGGGATTCACCACGGACTACACCAATTCACCAACTCACCACACACCAACGGGGAAAGCCGGCTCTCTCTTCTGCGACTGCGTTGCACTCTCTCTCTCTCTCTATCTCTCTGTGCTCGGTTTTATCCTTTCGGCTGTGATAAGGTTGAGGTTCGGTTAAACGAACGAATGGCTGTTCGGGTCACCTGCTGGCGGAAGACGCGACAGCAAGTCAGTTCACTCGGGAGCGCGGTGGAGTTCGTTTTGTGCGGCGGGCCAACGGTGCGGATACTTGACTTGGGCCGGAGCTGCCAACTGAATGTGTGAGAGCTGCCGTGAATTACCGGAAATCGGAATCGGCCAGTGTTATCCTTCAGATCAGGCAAGCCGTTATTTCTTTGAAAAAAAATATAATTAAAAAAACAAAAAAAAACACCGAGAAGTGCAAAGTGAACCCTCAGCATAAAACACCAAAAAAACCCAAAACAAAACAAAATAAAAAAAGAAGGAAAAAAGGCACCAATAAAAAATGAACCCTGGACTCGCGTGTGCGCGTGCATGTGTAATTAATTTTTGGCATTTAAATTGGCCGACATCAAGGCTTTAAATCAATTTGACAAATTTGCATTTTTCTGGTGGGCGCAAAAATAAAAAAGAGGCAAAGCATATACAAAAAAAAAAAGGGAAGCCAGCGAAGGCAATTTCATTTACAAATTACAAATTGATGTGGCGCCTGTGGAAGGGTCCAAAATACAAAATACAGCAGCAATCAGGGAACACCAAAGGGCCCAAGAAGGAGGGGGAGGAGGAGGAGGAGCAGGAGGGGTACGAAGGGAGGGGGAACCCTGCCAAATGTCCTTACGGCTCCTTTATTCCGTTTCGCTCGAAGGAGGCTCGAAATCATTTGTCTGATAGGAAGCAACGTGTTCGGCACGGCGGATTAAGTGGATTATGGGGGTCGTCTTAAAGATTAGTTTCTGGGAAATGTTTAGGATATCAATAGACGGCCTGCTCCTCCCACCAAGAAAGCTTATAGGAAGTATTTTTGGTTTCATGGCTTTTTTGATGTTAAACAAGTGTTTGATTCATAAATTTGTTACATTATGGATTTGATTAATTTATTATACATTTTTGTGGGATTCGCTTTTATGCACTTAGAATATAATGGAATACTTTCCCTATTGCATTATTTTCCCAGAACGAAAATATAACTAAGTTAAGGAAAGAGAAACAACTTTCCTTTCCTTCAATTTTAAATTTCATTAAACAAAGTTCCTTCTCATTATGTACTTTTTTAATTTTCACATTATTTTAACTTTCTTCTTTCACCCTCTCTCGGCTAACTTTCTATGTTCTACACCAACTGTTCAACATTAAAAAATTTCATAAATGATTTAAGTACTTTTTTCGTTGTTTGCTTAATGTGGTGCAAAGAAATCTCGCATTTACACTTTAACGAAGGGAGCAGGAAAACCGGGAAAATGGAAAAACTGGGAGAGCAAGAGTAATAATAATAATATGAACCGAATAAAAGGAATGGGCTGAAGAAAAATGACTGAAACGTGCCTTGTATGCAAATATTTGCAAAACACAGACTAATAAGTGGGAAGGAAAGCCAGGCGACAAAAGTGGCTAAGGACAATGGCCCAGAGTTTGGGAGAGGGGAGGGAATGCGGCAGGGGGCGAGTCAGAATTCAGCGAAGACAATGGCAGGATCTTTGAGAACCCAGGGCATCTCGAGGTGCCGACGAGTCCTCCGGCGAAGTCCTCCCTCGGCTTTAATGGAGTTTGGAAAAAAATTCGCCACTTTTTTCATAAATTAAAGAATCATTTCTCCCTCATTTATAACAATAACAGAACTCTGTCGACGAACTCGACAGTCCTAAAAAAAGCTCTCGCCCTCATATGGGAAAAATGAAATAAATTTCATTGCATAATTCATGGGGGGTGGGGTGTGGGTGCGGGAGAGGGTGTAGGGGGGTGGACGTCGGGAGTAGGGGCAAGACAACCGCTTGCCATTTTGTATGGTCATAAATCTTTCGGCATATGGGCTGCCATTCCCATCATCATCAGTAGCACCAGCAGCAGCAGCAGCAGCACGAAGGAAATGTGAAATCCGCAGCCGAAAAATATTCGAAAAAATTAAATTTTTATTGTTTTCCCTTATCGTTAGCCAAATGGCCATAAACAATTCATCAGAAAAGAAGCAAATAGACGAAAAGCAAACAGCATATATATATAGCCTGTATGTGTGCATTGTTTACAATGGCCTAAAAGGGCACGAGACAACTAAAATAAAATTGTTTGCAAATTCATTTCATGACAAGTGACTAAAACAATAAGCCCAAAACGTTTTAAAACCCTCTCAAAACACAAACAATGAACAGCAGCAGCGGCAATATCTACGGCAGCAATATCAAGTGTTGCAACAACAGCAGCAACAGTGGCAGCAATATCAACATAGTCAACAGCAGCAGCAGCAGCAGCAGGTCCAGTCACTCGGTCATCAACGGCAACAACAATGTTCTATGGCTAATACAAAAGTAACAAGCAACAAATCGCCACTAACAACAAAAACAACAACAACTAAGCCAAAAGTTCGCCAAAGCTTTTGATGCTAAAACAACAACAACAGCAGCAGCAGCAACAACAACAGCAGCAACATCAGCCACATCAACATCGGCAACACTTTTACGAGTTGCCAACTACCTTGTACAACGAATTTTTATTATTGCACAAGGTAAGCCCCGGCATTCCCTTTTTTTTCCTTTTTTTTATTTTATTTAGAGTTTACTGTTGAGGGGGCGGCAAATTGATGTCCTTGGTCACCTTTGCCAGGCGAAGCCATCTGAAAAATTTAATGGAAGCAGTCTGAGTTTTTTTTTTTTTTGCTGTTGTCCCTATTTGTTGAACCGAACATGACCTATCGCAACTTCAGCTGAGTTCTTCGTGGTTCCTGGAAAAAGTTTCAATGAGTGAATGGGGTTAAACTGATGGCAGGAGGTACAATTTATTGTGGAAAAATAATAATTCCTTAATTTAATGGATTCTACTTTCAATCAGCAACCAAATAATATGAACGTTATTTCAATTAAGTCGTATTACTGAATTTTGGGGGTATTTATATAAATAAAACTATTGAGTTAGTTTATCAATTTAGTATTATTTCAGTTTTGGAATCAATTAAATAATATGTAAAATAAATATTTCCATATTCCAAAATATTTTCATATTTTTTTTAAATATTTGTGAGATAGTTGCAACCACATAAATAATATATTATTTAGGTTATTATAAAATCTTGCCCTGAAAATGTAACCTCCAGTCAGCCATTGGCCTGCCGACCCTTTTATGTATGAGTATGCCTCAAAGTTGTGGGAGAAGAAAGTGCTTTCACCGCAGAATATTTGCCAAGGCAATTCACTTTCTCGCAGCTCAATTAGCTCCCCCCAACCGCCATTGCGGGAGGGGGAAATCCGCATAATTAAATGCAAGCCACATGCTTGGCTGAGTAACCCACATCCTGCACCACCACCACCACCACAACCCGCACCACCACAACCCGCACCACCACTCAAAACTGAAGCACATGTCCGACATATATCATCTTTCATGCTGCTACTTTTGTTGGGCGCCAAAAATATCGGGAAAGAAAATGCTGACAGGCTGGCGAGTGGAAAAAAGTTATTCGAGCAGCCATTGAAAATGCTTTTCAGCTGGCTGGATGGAAATCCCTTTTTAATTTTTCATGGCTCCCTGACTCAAAGTCAAAGCAAACACGAGAACTATAAAGTGGGTGGGGTTGGTCCATCCACTATGCAATGCATATGCATGCGAGTACTCCGGCTGTAAGTCATACTTGAACTCATCGCCAAACACATTTCCCCGAACCACTCGACTTGGATGCTGACTTCTCTGACTCATCTTTCATCTTTCATCTCGCGTCGCTGCCACGTCCAGATGCCAAAAAACTCAAAAATTCCCATATGCTTAGCGTGAAAAATTGCTCGAGTTGCCTGCCCCCTCGAAGACGATCAAATATTTGCGTAGTAAATGGTTTTTATTATTAACAGTGTAAACCTAAACTCCCTTCTCGTAGTCGGAGTCTTCGCAGCTGCCTTCTGTTCTTTGCTGGCTTCCAATTTTCATAAAAGAGCCCTAACACAGTTGTTAAAATATTTGCCAAACTCTCTCTAAGTGGGCTGCTTAGCCTGGTCGGGATGCTGGGCTGCTGGTCAGTAATGAAACCACTCCGAACGCCACACAGCAGTTGACGCCTGGCCCACGAGGCGTATGCGTTATATGCTGGAATCAATTAAATCTGCAAGCTTTTAATTAAAATTCCCACTGAGTTACATAATTGAGTTAGCCCAGTTTAATGCCACTTATTTTCGGGGTATATTCATTATGTGGAGGAAGTTGGGTCCTGGAATTGTTGTATAATATTTAAATGTAATTTTTAATAAAATCTTTAAAGCATTTAAATGGGTTTTATATTTGAAATATTTCGTGAATGAAATAATGATTAAATGAAAATAAAGATAAAATTATAGGAATAATAATGTGCATTGAATATATTCTGGGAAATATAATTTATTTGACTTCTTTTTATAATATTAAAACAACACATTTATAATCAAATTACACAATTAATTATATTATTCTAGTTATATGCTGGCACAAAAAATGTCAGAAAATTCCCTTCTCCAACTAAGGATGCTAAGGTAGTGAAATTCTTTAACTGCCACCCAAAAAACCATCAAAGTTAACACACTTTTCCTGTGAAATACCCCGCTCCTTTGTGGGAATCCCCCCATCCATCCTTCCTCCGCCTTCAGTTTACTCCGCATCACGATTCTCCGCACAACACTCACGTAAATAAAGCGCGAAATTTAAAGCTTGAATCTCATTAAAATGGTTTTATTGCCAAGCCAAATGGCGGAGGAGGAGTGGGCAAGAAAAAAAGGGTGAAATAAATGGGTGCAGGGTGCGAGATTCTTCCATTTCGTTACACATTTACTTTTCACCCATCCATAGTTTCATTCCAATAGAGAGTCGGCGCTGCGGGTGTCAATTTCATTGCACGCTGTTCACTTTGAAGTTGGCCAAAACGGGGAAAAATGGGGAAAATCGGGGGGGGAGGAAAACCAGGGAAGAGACAGTTGCCTTAGCACAATTGAGATCGATACCGGTGAGGGAGAGCAGGGGAAAAACTACTACTGGAAAAACCGCTCAAACTCAATTTGGGGCCGTCCATACATTTTCTTTCCTCCTCCTCCTCCTCCTCCTTTTTTTGGTTACCCATTTCCACCAGACTGAGGGCGGGGCGGGGGGAGAACCAATAATTTTCATCTCAACTTGGCATTTTTTGGCGGCTGCCAGACGCAGTACCAGCAGCTGACTTCTTGCTGGTTTTTGGGTGGAGAGATATTTTGCAAAAGGTTTCCCCGCCAGACGGCGAGAGAAAAAACCGTTTAAGTGGAAAATTACACTAAAATAGACACAAAATGCTATTTGTGGGAAAACTGGCCAACGAGCAGCAGCAGCAGCAGGGGGCTTTATGTTTGCTGGCAGAGCAAAATGGGTGAATTCTGGGGAAAATGGGGGAAATGCCAACCGAACCCAACCTGCTCATGACGTCACATGTTGCAGTTGGGTTCACTGGGTTTTTGGTTAAGTGGAGTGGAACCGAAGGAACAAATAAGGCAGTCAATAACCACAATCAACTCCAGATAAAGTTTGGAAAAAAATGAGATGGAAAATGGGGTTGAAATGATATATATGCTTAATTAAGAACTATATATTCAAGGAATAAAGTTCATATAAATATTCGGAATAAATATTATTGAATCAAATATTTTTCTTAATTTTTTTTAAAGATCGAAGTGTTAACCTTCTTAAATCTCCACCGTCACAGTTATTTATAGTTTGGTATTTTAGTTATAATTTATTTTCTCATTACCCAATGGAATTGGATTTATATCCGAATTGTCCTGCCAGCTGCTTGGCATATATCCTTTATCCCCTTTTTATTTCACATTTCACACACATAAATAACGTGACACCGGAAAACTGGAAGAGAGCCCATTAAAGCATCATTCAAGGAGTGACAGCCTCGTTGGATGCCTTCGATTTTTCCGTTTGACAGTTCATTTTGCAGTGAGTGACGTCAACGGGAAAATAAATAACGAAAAATAAATGGAGGACCCGAAGTGCAGCCCTCCAAATGGGAGGGATGCAAATTTTTAAAAGGCCAAGCAATCTTGACAGCTAGCCAATAAAGAATTCAGGACCCCCGAAAAAATAGTTCAGAGTCGCAGACGAGTTGAATCCAGAGATGGAGATGGAGATGAGGCATTTAATTGTTTTGAGAGCAGCGACGGGCAATAAAAAGTTAGAGAATAGTAAAATGTTGACACTTGTCTGCAGAGCACAAAAACAAAATACAAAAAAAAAACAATAAAAAAGGAGAACAAAATGCTACTGCAACAATCAAATGTAAATACAAATAACAAGTTTTGCAAGGCAGCCACTTATGCATGTCCCATGTCCTTTTTGTCGAGACAAGACAAGATGCGACAGAGACAGAGATAGATAGAGACGGCACTGCACTGATAGACAGAGATAGCGAACACAAAGTAGACAGACCGTGACGGCACATAAGTTGAAGGAGACGAAGGAGCAGGCTCGTCATCCTCATCATCGTCCTCATCATCTGCAGCAGGCTAAACAAATCCTTATGCCACAGCAGGGACATCCTCCTCCTCCTCCTCCGCCTCGGTATATCCTTGTGTGCGCTTGTCTATGCAATGGCTTATGACCCCCGCACCTCAACGTCCTGCCGCCTGCGTCCTGCGTCCTTCGCCTTCCTGCCTCGCCGCTTGCCTTCTCCTGGCAAAAGGGACAATGCGATTCTTCTGCACTTTTTCCTCTGCTCGCTCGTTTGTAAGTAAAATCCTTTTGGCACAGCATTTGTATGCCCATCATAAAAAGGACAACAGGAGAAGGTCCTCCCTCTCGCTCTCGCTCTCTTTCTGAGTAGTTATTTAGGTAAATATGAATACGTGCATGACTCCGCTCACAAATGCAAAATAAACCCGAAATGCACTTCCGCCTTAATGCGTTTTGTTTTGGATGGACATGGAGGGACAAGGCGAAATGGATATTAGTTTCCCTGATCCTGGGCACCAGAGGACCTGGCATTCCCAATCCCCCATAATTGCGTGCAGGCTACGACCCCATAAAACAGATGCGACCCCATCCCTGTCCCTGTCCCTGTCAGAATGCGAAGAGAGAGAGAGAGGGAACCAGTGAAAAATTGCGGCAAGTTGGCAGCTTTTGTGGCACGTACCGAAGGACCCGACGGTTTCATGCTGCTCCCAATTTCCGCCAGAAATATAACACCACCAGAAGCCGATGTTCGCTTTGAAATGCAAAGTCTGTTGTGTGCCACATAAATTGGGCATAGCACATGGAAAATCATTTCGAAGAGCCAAAGGATTTGAGTTTTCCGGGGATGGAGTTCTTAGATCATAAGAGGCCATTTCAAATGGGTTTTATATGTAAAAATGTTGTCAGGAAAGGTTGTAGATGCATGATAAGGTATTTGAAGAAGAAATCTTTATTTTATTGGGAATTAGAATTCCAAAACATATAAAACTGCTTACCTATATCCTTACAATCTTTTATTCAACATTTTCTCTGATTGCTCAACCAAATTTCATACCATTTTGATTAATAACTCGAACTCTTAGAACACAAATATAAAATTATGGTTTCCCCAAAATTTTCTTGGAATATTTTCTTATGAGAATTGTTAGAACTACCACTTATTAATATCTGATTAAAAGTTTTTCATATATCTACATATATATGTTGAAATTAAATCAACAGAATTATAAAATGCTACCAACTTTCCAACAACCACGATTAAGTGAATGCAAAAATTAAATGTGGCACATCCACCTAACCAAATCTTCTCATTTGTGCACTTGAGCAACCCTCCGTTGATTTTCTTTTTCAGCCATCTGCCATTTTGGCCAAGTGGCGTCTTCATTTTCGAAGTTTTGCCACCTTGTCAATTCTATTAAATCTCACGCAAGTTGATCAACGACGACGGCATAATCAAGTTAACTTCTGCCAGGCGCGTTTTCATTTCGAGTAGTTGCAAAATGCCATCAAGGAGCAGCAAGGATGCGATGTCTCATACTGACTAACTACATTTTAGGGGCACACACACACTCAGACTTCTTGCCCAACTAATTCAGGTTGGTCGTGCGTGCCACAGTTTCTGTGTCAACGTTTTGGGCCCTCTCTCCTCGTTCCTCGTTCCTCGTGCCCCATCGTAATTTTCCCTATCTAACCGCATCGCTAAGTGCATGTGTCTGTGCGCTTTATGGGGGTATCCTACATCCCAACATTCCACATCCTGGCGTGTGCTCATCGCTCTCATTTCACCGCTCTCGGCTCTCTCCCAATTAAGTACAAAAATATAAAACGCTGTCAAGGACAAACAAATGTGCATTTTAATTAAATTTTTAACTCGAGCGCGTGCCATTTTCTTGCCACTCATGGCTCCTGCCTCCTGCCTCCTGCTCCGGCTACTCTTGCCTCTTCCCTTTCTTCATCCCTCTTCCCATTTTTTCTCGAGCCATTTAAAAAATTTTGCGTTTGCGAAAATGCGTTTTGCATGCAATGGCAAAGGAAATATCAAGTATACGCCATGTAGTCGCTGGCCAGCCAGCAAGCAAGCCTGTCATAAATCACTTTGCCCGAAAACTGTGCGTCTGGTCGACTGGTGCTGGGCGTTAGGTGCTGGGCGTGGCATAATGTAAGAGTAACTGTAACTGTGCCAAATGCCCCAGCACTAAATAAAATGGCTACGTGCAAAAGTTTTTGTCCAAGCAAAAAAGCATCTGGAGCAAAGAGAAACCCCAACCGAAAACCGAGAAAACAACAACCGGCTAGAGGAGGGGAAAATAAACAAATAGCAACAAAAATATAAGAAAATTCCATTTGCCAGGCCAGTTCAGGAGTGGAGAGGAGTGGATTGGAGTGATAAAGCGTGCCAAGTAAGAGATACATATTAATTGCTGTTCTGCCACAGAACCGGCTACAACTCCCTCTTCCTCTGCCCCGTCTGTCTGTTTTGTGTTGAAATGCTAAACAGCAGAACATCGTTGGGAAACCAGAGGAAATCCCAAAAGAAAACTTAGAGGACAGAGACAGAGGCTGCCTTGTGTTACAGTTCTGCAAAAAAAAGAATCACAGCTGACAAAGACAGATTTCCAACAATTTCCCCAGTCCCAAAAAAAAAATCTGCCTTAATTATTAAGTCAAAAAAAAATAGAAGCATACAATACATTTTCCTGAAATACAGCTTGACCAGAAAAGAGCCAAGTTGGCAACACCGTTGAAAGGTATTGGCTAAGACCAACTTTTGTGCGCTAATTTATGAAGCACCGAAGTTAACCCTGGATGCCCTGGATTTATTCCCTAATCCCCGCTGTGAATCCGGGCTGCTCATTTGGCTTTATTCAAGCCCGGCTCATTGTCGCATCAAATTCAATTCGCCTCAATCAAAACTTATCCCTCTTAGCTCTTTTGGGGAAACCCCCGTTCCATTGGCCATGTCATTTGCGATTGCATCATTTCCCACTGCCACTGGCTTTGGGTCCTGCCCCACCAACTCAAGCTGCAATGTTGTCTTGTTGAATTATAGCTTGCCACGCACTTAATCATTTGCGTTTTCCCAGCCACATCTGAAAAGTTTTGCATGTCTTGGGTTTGGTTCGGTTCGGCACTCGGTTGTGTTGTACTCTAAGTTCTGCGCAGGATTCCTTTGGAAGCGGAGGAAGACCGCAAGGAGCATGGAGCGCGAATGTTGTCCACAGTCTTAGTTATAGTTTTAGTTTCGCACAGAATATTTGTGTGCGTGCCGCGTGTCCTTGTCAAAAGTAAGCAAGTGTCGCGCTGGTTATCTCCCTACCATCTCCTCCTCCTTCGAAGTCGGTCCTCTGTCCCTGTTCCTGTCCCTGTCCCTTCGCCAAAAACCGTTTGGGTCAACATTTCACAGCGCCAGCAAACCACAATGAGCCACTTGAGGAAAGTTGGCGAAAAACGAAAACGAATTTAACTAAGAACTTTTGACGTTTGGCGACTGAAACCGCAGAACATAGTTTCACTCCCTTTTTTGGAGGGGTTTGGGGTTGGGGGAATCAAGTCAATAGAGCGGGCTTAGACAAAAACTAACAGGGCTGCGTGGGAACTTTACACACTGCGAATCCCGTCCTGGCTAAGGGTAATCTTCTGGAAGAATGTGCTGAGAAAAATAGTCATTTAAATGATTTATTCAAAACTTATTCACTACACTTTAAATGTCGGTCTAAAATAGTTAAATTATTAGTTTGGAGCTTTGATTTTGAATAATGCTTAGTGAGTTGTTATCAATGTTTCATTCTGAGTATTAGGAATATAGAAATTTGATTCTGGGACATCATTTGTTTATAAATCCATAATATTAAAAATAATTCAATTATTATTTATGTTTTCGGTGTGCGAAGAAAGCTGAAATCATTTCGAATTCTGCGGAAACCATTTATATTTTGTATTATTTATGTAACTAAAATATCTTTTCTGAAATTCCCCTTAAAAAATATCCTGGTATATATAATAAATAAATATTTTTCGTATATATTTTTAAAAAATTATTAAATAATTCATATGTTTAATATGGATACCGGAATTCAAATTTTGCGGAATCTCCATTTTCTTTTATTAATTATTCAGCTTAAATAACTTTTGTTAAATTTGCTGTGAATATAATTATTTCTTATTAAATATACATATATATATATTACTGCATAAAATCACTACATTTTGATATATTCTTGGCCGTTCTTTCTCCATGTGTAATCTGGACTAATTCTGTCGGGCATGCGGGTCGTATGATTAATATTAAAGTTTCCAACAGAAGTGAAAATTAAGCTTGGCCAAAAGGGGAGTCGAAAAACATAAGTTTTTGCGGGAAAACCGTGGGTAAGAGTTCGGTCGGCAGTCAAAGACACGCAAAAGGTTGCCCCAGGAGGGGGCAAGGGTGGAGAGTTGGGTGTTGTAAGGGTGCGGGGGGAAAACAACAAAGGGCGGGAAAAACGGGGGGAAATGTTGCCGACTGTTGGCAACGTTTAAATCAGATAAACATTCTTTTCGTTCCCTTCGTGCGGCTGTTGATGCTGTTGTTTTTTTGGTTGTCGTGTTTATTTTTCCTGCTGATGTTGTTGTTGTTGTTATTGTGCTGTTCTTGTTTTTTGTTATGCGGGTATGAGAGTGTGTGAGTGGGTGTGGGAGGGTGTGTGTGCGTGGGTGGGTGTGTAAAGGGGCGTTTTTTGGGCCGCGTTTGTGTGGCAATCTTTGCGGGTGTTATAAAGCTGCAGGCGGCAACTTAATTTCAGCTCATTTTTGCTGCTGGCAAGAAATCCAAAATAAATAAGACATTTGTTGTATTTATTATTATTGTTGTTGCGACTGCTGCAGATCCTGTTATTGTTGCCACACTTCGGAGTGTTCACTCCAGCAATCGCGAGGCTTTCCTCCTTTGGCTGTTTTTTTTAGCTCTGCTCGTTTGAGCTTATTAATTCATGAGCTTAGTTCTTTGCTTAAAAATGTTCATACATCACGAGTTTCCCTCTGATGGAATACTCGGGAAATTCGAGTGCGGGAAAATGCTGATGATGATGCGATTGTGAATTGATTTCGCTCGGAATGATTCGTTGCTTGGGAATATCCTTTTTAAAAACACAAGTTAAAAGGGCGGAAATGCTTTGGTTTTGTTTGAGTTCTACAGATTTATTCATTTGAGGAATGATTGAATTTTCCAGATTTTTGATTCGAGAGGGTTTTGCTTTTATTAAAGCTTATAAATGGGAAATATATATATCTCATTTATAGTGCAACAGTAGTTAAGCCTTCAACTTGTTCAACTTTTGACTTATTTAAGCACATCTGTCACACGAGATTTTATAACATCCGTCAGATATAAACTGGTGATATACAAAAGCTACTCCCCGCTGTCAGTGTCGACAATCCCTTTTTGCCTTTTCTGCCCGCAGAGGAAAAAGCGATTTCAGGCTTTCCACTCATTGCGCTCACTCGATTGCCAACCATATTTCAATTTTATTTTATTATCAGAGAACACGATAGCAAGCGGATACAGCGATATCCCTTACTTTTATTGTATTATAATGCAGCCCCGATGGCCGACCAGAAAATCCCATTCTTAATCCCATTCTCCAGCCATTGTTCCATCCTCGAGCACACACACGTATCCTTTCAGCACCATGTACCCAAAAGCTCTGAGCCTGGATTTTTTTTGGGCCAAGTTATTGATAGTTATGGCACGCCCATACGCACAGATGGCCGCCCACATTTTGATTTGACCAGAATTCACATTTTTCCTCCTCTTTTCTATGCCTGTCTCTGTTCGCTTCTCCTTTGCTTCCCTCTTTGCAATACAAGAATTTTGCATAATTTATTAGGAATATTTAATAAAAAATGCCACAAGGCAAACACTACCGCCAGGGGGTGGTGAAAGGAGGGGAGAGGTGGGGAAAGGGGAAAGGGGTTGTGGAAGAGGGGCAGTCGGTTGGCAAACTTTACGCTTCGTTAGCTTCTGTTCGCTGTTCTCCGCTCTCGTATTCCCTTCACTTTTTTGCCTTTTGTGTGCAGGCACAAAATACGTTGAGCTACATTTATGCTTTGTTTCTTTTTTTTCCCCCAACTCACCGATACACACCCATACAAACACAGCCGAGCACACACACTTGCACACACAGTTGCATGCATTTGCAATGTAGATTCACTTCTGCGAATTTATGGTGGAAAAACTCACACGACAATAAAAAAGTGGAGTGGGAAGGGGGCTCTATAAGTTTGCTTTTAAATGCACTCGAAAAAGAAATTTAGAAGCCCTAAA
>JAJJHY010003831.1:10270683-10307844 GCA_021224005.1 Drosophila setifemur | reverse complement strand
AATCTAAGTTCGCCATTCTTGGAACTCAAAAATTATAATGAAATAAATATTTAAAAAAAAAATTTGAAGATGAGTTACTTAATTTTTCGAAGGTAAAACTTTATATATACCAGAAATTCTATATACAGAATTTTCCCTAATAAATTCTGTTCTATTCAAATGCCTGTTTTTGTTGTTGTTTTGATTAGCAATTGATTTTACTGCCTTGGTAAAAGGTGCAACACTTTTTGTACCCCCCCCCAACCCATCGTACATTCTGCGTGAGTGTAGTCCTTTTAGCATAAATCATTGCCAACCATTCAGAGCTGGGAGTGTGGGAAAAATCCTTTCGCATTGATTTGATTTGGAATAGTTGAAGCATGAAGTGACAGCTGAAATATCGCTTTACATGCGCCGCCAACGATGACGGCGATGGTTGAATCGTTCGATGGAGCCGCGGGATGTGGCGCTGACATCCCTGCGTCCCTCTGATTAGTCAGTCAGGACTCCAGCTACGTGTATATGTCTCATTCAACCATCTGCCAACCCCCTCGGCCCAGCCTTTTTGTCTTCCGCAATCAACTGGCATGGCATGGAGTCATCATTCCGCTTTACACGCAACTCTGAACTTGACATTCCCTCAGTTTGCTGCTGCATTTGGTTTCATTTACATTCAGTTTGCCTCCCAATCCAGACGAATCGACACCTTTGACAGCACACTAGTTGAAAATTAGCATCGTAGAATGACAGAGCTATCAATGGCATACAGTTTTGTATTCATTACAGAAAGGGAAAATAGATCAGGATTTTGTTTTGATAAATATTCAAGGAGATAAGATCTATTGTCATTTAATAAAATCCTTTTTATTGAAAGAAAATAATTTAGTTTTAATAAATTATAAAAATGGGTCTGACGACCCTCTTTATTTGTTTTCTTTTAAAAAGCAACAATTTATTTGCTTACTGAATTATTTTTGCTAGCAATTCAATTGAGCACTATTAAATATAATTACATACTAGTATATTCCTCCCATTTGTACTTTAAGTTTTTCAACGAGTATTTATTATTATATTAAACAGAATAATACGCCTTCATTAAGGAATAAAAAGTTCGTTGTTTCTACTATTAATTTGAGTATTTAAAATTCTCCCTAAAAATATAAAATAAATAGACTTTCCCACCTTAAGACGGATAAACTTAACCCCTTCTTATATTTTAATCTTTAAATTATAATAAATAAAATAAGACGTTTACCCTCATGAACGATAATTTAGTTTTTTCCTTGACTTTTTTATTTTATTTTAAAATCTTATATAAAGGAAACATAAAATCGTGTACGAACTCTTTAAAAATCAAAAACAAAATAATCTCTCCACCACAACATTGTCAAAGATGACAATAAAGCTTAATCCTCTATTATTTAGTATTATTTATTTTATTATATAAAATAAGACGCTTACCTTAATGTTTGATAGTTTAGTTACAAAACCCCGATTATTTATTATTCATTATTATTGTATTATAAAGAATAATTCTTTTCTATTGTTGTTTAATCAGTTTATTTGTTTCTTACCGATTTGTTTGATTAAATACCTAATATTAAAGCAATATTTAATTGTGTTTAAGCTCTTTAAAAATCTAAAATAAATTAACCACCCCATTCCAACATTACCAAACAGAACAATAAAGCTTAACCCCCTAAACCCACTAATTCTTATCTTGGCTCCCGTTCCAATTTCGAGATGCGTGCCTTGTCTCACCCTCAGGAGAACCTCAAGGGTCGGGTCAGGAGGGGGCACTCATTAAACCTTCCTGCGGGCATACTTTATCCTGGACCGGAAATCAGCACGTTCAACCACAACAAAAACAGGGAACACAAATACTCAGAGAATAGGAGGCTTTTAAAGCATATTTTTTTCTTGTGGGCAACAAATCAAGCGTGAAACGTATATTAAACGTTGCCTACTTTTAGGGTGGGGTGGGAAAGGGCCTTAAAGCGTGCTCCGCTGCCTACTTTTCGGGGCAGCGCATTAATACCTCGTTTGTCTTGCTCCGACTCCGTCATGCCCTTCTCCGGCTTTTGGCAGCTGCTCCGCAAATTGGACAAGCGCAAAAAAATGGCAGGGAGCAGCCACCAACAAATTGGGTATTGGGTATTGGTTAAAAAGAATTGAGTGCAAAAAATGTTTGAAATTCTAATCTCTAAGTTCACGCTTGACTACATCACACACCCAAGCGCACAAAGAATATATACCACAACATGACTGAACGCCACCAAAACAGTTGCCATTGCCTAAGTGAAACAATAATGATTGAGTTCTAAGCGATTTTCTTTCACATAAAATAAATTCAGAAACGAGTATTCATATTTGATTAAATTAAATAAATACATTTTGTATTATTTTATATTTATTTATATACAAATTTTATTTGTATTTGCATCTTATTCATTTCAAAGGCATTTCCACTGTCGTATCTTTTCATGACCAAACATTTCGGATAGTGTTGGTTCTTGTTTTGTGTGCCTAGACACGTGTAAAAGCCAAATATTTTGCTAGTCAATATATCAAAAAATATTTCTTTTGCGCACTTGCGGACTGCGAAGATGAATGAACACCCGAAAATAAAGTGAATAAAAGGAATGGTACGGAAAAACTAACATAAAAAACGTTCCTCTGTGCCCGGCTATAAAACCCATAAAAAGCACACAGAGAGAATTAAAAGCAAAAGTCGTTGCCTGAAACTAAAGGGTCAGATATGGCCAGGAGCTGGACCATTTGCGTCCTGTTCCTCACACCTCACCTCTCGTTCACACTTTGTGTGGACTGCATTTTGTTTTAAAACAAATACATTTCACGCCGAGACAAACTAACAAACATTAATCAAAAGTTTGCGGCCCGGTCTGAAGGTTGCCCGAGAAAATGGTCAGAAAATATATAAAATGGGAATAGAGGAGCCGAGCAGCAGAAAAGCGGAAAAGCGGAAAACGGAGGTAAAGGAGCAAAATGGGACACGGACAGGGGAAGTCCGATGGCCAGTTGGCCAGCTGTTGGCCCGGCCTCGGCCTTTTCTATATATATTTAAGTCCCCCCCCTCCAACCGCATGACGAAGCAGCAGCATTTTCAGGCTCTTAGATACAATGGCCAAAGGTCAGATTGTAATATGGAGCAAATGGCTGGGGGATAGGGTACACTCATAGTGCCAGGATAGTGGATGCTGCTGGGAACCGAAACTAGGCCGACAGGTGAGCTGAGCTGAGGCGATGCTTTCCTCTGCCTTTTTTTTCGTGACAATCTGGGACTTGACCTTTGGCCTCGCCAACTATTTCTGGGATGCACAGATTTTTGCAAGCCCGGCTTCCATTGAAAGCATTCCAAAAGCCCAGGTTTGCATTATTGCGGTGGCAGCTGGAAAAATTGTTGTGTGCTCCACATCTAAAATTAGAATATTTAATATTCTAAAAGTGGTGTCACGTAACATGTAATCAAATATAATGTATATTATGCCCGTATTATGATTACAAAATAAATTCGTAATCATAGCACTAATGTAGGGGAGTTTTCAGCAAGGTAATAAACAAAATTATATTTTTGATTATTAAATTCACTAAAAAATCATTTTGACTTAAAAATTAATTGGTTAACATTTTATGGAAGAACTTCAATCTTAGTCTCTTAAGAAACCATTTGTTTTTTATACAAAAAATAGTTCATAATATTAAAGGATGCAAATAATCAGCAATTGTTAATATAGTAGCCCATCTAAAAGATAAATTATCTGCATATTACAATGAACCACATGATTGACAATTTCCTAATGGCTCAATAAAGGACATTCATCTATTTTTGTATATTGGCTACGTTGTTAATTCGTATCCTAAGTGAGAGTATTCCATTCGCTTTCGGTGTGTAATCAACGTCGTGTTGGAAATGCATTTCTCTCTTTTGTGCAACGTCATGCATATTTAAAAAGCCATTCCCCTTCCCCTCCCCTCCTCTTCCCCCTCCACCCACACACATGTAGGCTGGGATTTGTAAAACTGTTTGATTGTCCTGGCGAAAAGTGCTCCAGGCTGCCAGTTGCCAGTTGGCAGCCCTCTCCGGAATCCTGAATGATTCTGTGTGCGTGGCACGTGTAAAGCGAAAATCGTCCTTGACTTTGCTTTTGGGGGGGGGATGGCGGAGGGGGAGTTTTGTTTAATTGCTGGCACACACACTCACGATTAAAATTCCTAATGAATGCAAATGAATGGCGGACTACAGCGGCAGCAACAACAACAACAACAAACTACTAAAAAGTATTTATTATGCGCACAAAAAATGAAATTTCATCACACAACCCAAACCCAAAAATGGGCGTCTGTTTGTTTGTTCATCTGGTTTGCTTTGTTTGCTCATTTAATTTAAATATTTAATTAAAATTTCGAGCGCGAATTGATTCAGACAATTAAAAATAGCACGCTCAGCTAAGGGAGCAAGGCTTAGAGTCTTTTTTGCCTCCTCACATGTAAGGAGCCCCGCTTTGATTGATCATTTTGTGTGTTGGCCATTAATAATTCAAATCGTGTGGCATTAAAATTGTTTGCATCAATTTTGCATCCAAAGTCAGATTATAAATTGTTAGATTCAATTATTGTGGCTTACACTTGGCTGGTCCGGGGCAATTTGGAATTTTTTGGCCAAATCTCTGCTTTGATTTTATTGCAATAAATTGCTGGAATTTTTGGTTTTAAATTTTGTTTCTTGAATGCTTGAATTTGTAATTTTTCCCATTTGCAATTAAATCGTATATGTATGTGTGTGTGTTTGTGTGTGCGTGTGTGTTTGGTTTGTTTGCGAATTTGCTTGGCCATAAACATGATTAAAAATTGTTGGACGTCTATCCGCAGTTCAAATCCAACAACCCAACCCGCAATGCCACAAAAGCAACAACACAGATACAAAGCACCTTGCGGCCAATCTGCATGTATGTGTGTGGGTGTGTGTGTGTGTGTGTCTAGGTGTGTGTTCGGGTGTGTGTGGAGTTGTGTGGGTGTGTTTGCCAAAGTGTATGTTTGCGTGGCTTTGGTCCTGTTTGCATTAGTAGGCAAGCTCGGCTGCTCCGTTTCGTTTGGGTTTCATTTGGTTTCGTTTCGCCTCGCTTTTGTTTTATTTGCATTGTTCTGGGCTGCCAGGATTTTGTGGAGGGAGTTTATTTGCTCATCGGCTTTATGCGCGCAAATTGTTTACTCTTTTTAGTGGCTTCCATTGTGCCAGGGGCTCAAGGGGCCATGAAAGCGATTGCCAAATGCTCTGCAGGTCGGCCGAAAGGATTATCTCGATTACCCAGACAATTTAGCAAAATTAATTAAAACAAGATCATGTTGTTAATATAACATATCACACATGAAGGGGAAGGGGGTTGGGTTGAAAGATTTAAAAATTTAGAAAGGGAACTTTAAATTTTACTATCCTCCGAAATATTAACCAATTTCATATCTGTTTCACATTTACAACAAAAATTTCCTTATTGCAATTTCCCTTTTATTTCACCTCTCCTGAATATTTAATCTTAATAGTCGTAACTTTGCATAATTTGCCATGAATTTTTCATTTTATTCCAATATTTGCTTAACTGCGTCAATAAAAATAAACCATTTGCAACCAACCAACGAGCTCTCATTATTAATAATACATGTATTATAATTTAAGCAAATATTATTAAATTGTGTAAATACGAATGCCACATCAATGCCGTTGGTAATTCAAAGTTTGTTAAAGTTAAATATGTGTGATTTAATCAATTTCTTGGCTTAGCTTGAAAGCATTTATTGGCCACGTGGGTTGAATGGTCGGCAAAGTGGGCCTTCCACACATCATTTCAATGATCCTGATGCACTATCCATCGCTTCTGCCCCCTAATGGGCAGACAATGCGGAATGCTCCTCGCTTTGCCGCTTTGCAGCTTATGAGCAAAGAAAAAGCACTTAGCAACGATCCACCCCCAACTCCCACTCCTCCCTGTATATAATGGCGCATAAGCGGCCACGCCTCCCGCCCCCTCCTATAGGGGGAACAACACTTTCGCCTTAATGTTGCATTCAACGTCTGATGTTTGGCTACCCAAAAGCAAAAGTGCATACAAATGCGTTTTGTTTGAAGTCCCCGAACTGCATTCGCTTTTTATGGTAATGCAAAGGGGTGTCTGGGATGTCTGGGATGCAAATGGAATAGGGGTTTGGCATTGGGACTTGGCTTTGATTTTTATTGGCTTCTGTGGAAGAAGTTGGAGTGCGAAAATCTAGAGCTTTTCACTCGATCCCATGAAGGAGATTTGCAGTCTGTGGGATTTTTCTAGGTACTAAAATATGCGAACTGAATTAGAACTATAAAGATTTGATGGGTTGCCATTAAATTTTAATTCATTGTTCTGTATGAATTTCAATTTAAATTTTATGGAAAGTATTTTTACTACTATAGCAGCCATTTCATAATATTTCATTGACTTAAAATGCTTTCCAAATTAGATTTTCATTGAAAAGCTATAAATAATGAAATGCAATACAAATTTAATAGTCTAACAAAAAAATTTGAATCAAGCCGATGAACCGATGACAATTAAATGAATACATTCGAAAAATTTAAGATATATTTGGTAATGAATCCCCCTTTAATTATATTTATTAGGAACAAACTACATCAATTTATTTTATGAATTTAAAACTTTTAGTGATTTTTTTATATATACCTAAGTGCAACTTTTTTTGTTAGCATGAGAAATCGGAAAGTTTTTCACTTCAACGCCAACGAACATTTCACCTCGTCCGAAATCCATTAAATTAATCCCATTCGCAACTTGAAATAGGATAAAGTTATTGAAATTAAAAGCAGAACAAGTTTCAAGGAAAAACAAATGGTTGTGAGTGCGAGGAGAAACTTAGCCTCCTTATTGAACAGCTGTTGACCTTCGCCCTTTTGGGGTCCATTTTCTGGAAAGTCCTCCACTTGACCAAAAGTTGGACTGTAGCACTGGCGGATGCACAAACACAAAAAGCGAAAGTGGAGCACAGATGAGTCTCACACCCACACATACTCAGCCACCGAAATATAACATCCAGATACACAGATACAGATGCCTGCCTACGTTCAGATACTGATGGCCAGCCTGTTTTTAACTTGTGTAAGTCGCCTTTGGCATTTCTGATCCACTGACCCGAATGCCAGTCCATATACATTTTCGTACGTGTATTGATATATGAATAGGTTGAATACACGGCCGTGTGCATATACATATTTGATGACCAAATGCTTTTCAATAACTATACAACAACAGCAGCGGCAGACGGGCCGCATTTCGCACAAAAGCCAACAAGAATGGCAAATAACCCATGGTGCTGGGTAGTGTGCGTGTGTATCTGTGTGTGTGTGTGTTTTGGGGCAGGTGTGGCACTCTTTTGTGCCTGTGCATCCAGCAAAAGGTATTAAAAATGCTGTATTGCCAATATCTCACGAGGTACAATGGGTGATGTGGAGTTCGGGAAATGCGTTATCACAAATCACTGCAAATATTTAAATAGTTTTCCGCAAAACAACATTTGAAATGGAATTCCAAACAAATGAACAAATCTAATGGATAGAGAGAAAGAATTTAACGTATTTAAGATTCCATTGCAAAATCAAATCCACAATAAAATCTAATGTTTGCCGATGCTCGTGAAAATTTCTCGAATTTATTAAAGCCAATTTCAATTGAATTCCGAATAAAATACAAATACTTTCAGTTTGGCTTTTATTTCATTTTAATGTTAAAGAAAACAATGCAATGCGAATTTCCATGTCGGAATTAAACCACTGTGTCCATGATTCATATGCATGTTTAAACACTTTCTGAGCAAACGCTATTTTATTCTGCATAAATATTGCGAATCTATAGAGATTGAGCCGGGTTAGCCCTCAAAATTTATGCCAAACTAATGCCACTCCCTGTGGAAAAAAGGGGCAGATGGGAAATGGGTTCCTGTGAGCTTTGAACCAGGCTTAGTCCTGGGTCCTGCAAAATGTTTTTAGCTTTATCCTGTCGATTGTCGCCGTTAAACCCATAAAATAGCCCAGTTATTATAAATTGCCGTTCGTGGCCACGCAAACAATAAAAAATGCTACATAGCCGGGTTTTTTTTATGTTGTTGTTCATCCAGAGACTAGGCTATCCCTTTTTATGGCCATGTTCTATGTAAATGTTTGCATATTTATTAAAAACAGCAAAGATTTTGATAAAATCCCTTGCATTTAATTGACTGCAACTAACAACTGAACAACTGCAAAAAGCCATGTGGGTCACCCGAGGGTCCTTAACAACAGCAACAACAACAAAAAGACGAGGCGAGGAGGGGCGGTGGATTATAGGGGCTCAATGGAAAGTGGAGTTCGGGACAATAATTCACCAGCGAACACAATAGACGGGTGGGAAATCCATTGAAATGCTTTTAATGGAGCGGGGATTGGGGATTGGGGATCGAGAGAGATATATATATTTATTTGCATTCCCTGATCCGTTACAATTTCAATTATGAGAAATGGGCCGAGATGTGTTTGCTTTTCATTTCGACGACCTGCCTGCCCGATGACAATAATAAATGGCTCATTTTTTTATTGGCCAACAGCCCCAAGGGGGATCCATCAGATACAAAAAAAAAAAGCACTTGCCAGCACAACGCTTTTGAGCGACCTACTGCAATTAGTTACAGATTGCGCGATTATTCCTTAATTAATTGGTTGGAAATTTTCATTAAATTAGGTTTTTATTTTGATAAAAAAAAAATGGTCAACAAATTAAATTTCTTGTAAGTAAAAATGCATAGAAAAAAAGCAAGAAATTAAAATACAAAGTTCTGAGATGTTCAAATCTTAATAAAATAAATTCTAATAGTTTCTAATACTTTTTAAATATTTCTAAAATATATATCCCAGCATACTGCACCTGGAAAAATAGTTATAGTCCTTCAATTTATGTTTAAGTTCTTTTTGGAAATCAATCTCCAAAATATTGCCACAAACAAAAATGAATCAACAAATGAAATGCTCAAAATTATGGGGACGTCAAAATCTTAAGAAATATAAAGTTAAAAAGAGACTTTTAAATTTAAAATATTTCTATAAAATATCCAAGAATACCCAACAAAAAACTCCTTCAATTTATGTTCGAGTCCTTTTCGGAAATCAATCCCAAAAACAATGCGAAACATCGCGCTAATAAACAAAGGCTTTCACTTGGCTGATTATTGCCATTGAACTGAAAACGCGACTGCCAGTGACAAAAAGCGAAATGGAAAAGGATCCTTTTGGCGAATTCGTCATCAAGGATCCCAGGACCAGGACCAGGACCAGTACCATCTACCATCTGCCATCTGCTATCTGTTATCTGTTGGTTTAGCTGCCACTACACGTTGTTTCAAAGTTTTCCCGAACCAATCAGCCGAGCGAGGGCGAGAGGTATTTTCCAACTTCTGCTGATGTTGATGCTGCAATTGGAAAAGTCAACGGCTGGGCTCCAATGCCAGAGGCAATATTGTCTCCTTGGCTGCAGGCTGGGGGGAGGGAGGAAAGGGGAGGAAATTGAAAATAGAATTGCAGACGGCAGGAAGGCAGGCAGGTGGAAAGCAACGGAAATGCAATCAAGTCGGTTACTGTCTGAGTTTTCCTTGTTGTCATAAGAGGATTTTCTACAAGATTCGCAAAAGCTAGCTGCTTGGCTATCAAAATGTGTAAGATTTGCTTAAATGAATAATTAAGTAGGTAGTTGCAAGCTAAAAAAAAGAAATGCCATACTATAAAAAAACAAGAATTAATAATTAATTAGGTAGTTCCCAGAAAAAATCAATTTCAATATTATAATAAAAAAATATTCCAAACTAACAAGTGCGAAAAATTCAGGGTCAGCAAATAGTTTGTACATATTTGAAGGCGCAAAAAAAAAACAGTCCTAAAAAATCTGTCAGTTTTCATAAATTCTACCAAATGCCAAACTGCAAAAAAAATGCAAACATTTATTCAAGGAAATATGTGTCTGGCATTTTTGTACAATCAAAAATCGTTATATTTGATTTGCGCATAATAGTAGTTGACCGAACTTTTTGGCGACAGAATGCTTGTGTAATTTTTGCATGCAGCGTTCAGCAAATATTTGCGAACCGAATGAAAGTAAATGGCAATGGAATTTGGTCCAATAGTTGGCATCGGCATTCATTCGAAAATATTGCAACCTCCGCCAGTCTGCAAGCAAAAACGGAAAAATAAGAACAAATAAGGAAAAACCAACCACCGATTCAAGTGCAAATCGAATCAGCGTGGCGTGAAAACGCAGTAAAATCGGGCTATATATATATATAGAGTAAGTTATTATTGAGCCCTTTGTGCGGTGTAGGGCCACATACGATAAAATTGAAAAATCCTGCGAAATACTACAGGAAAACGCATTTAAAAAGGAACTGTTTTCCGAGCAAAAAGGGAAAGTTTCCGCCACGCTCAGCTGGAAGTAAAGCATTAAAGTTGCATCTGACGTTGCCATGGCAGCTCCAGCTGGATTCTGGACAATTAGTTCGAGTCCGTCCCGGAATCGGACACCGAATCTGCTCCCATTTCGCTGATTTCCCAGCAGTATCCCCACCTGACTACCGACTACCACCCGACTATATAATCAATAACTGTCACACAAACCGAGTTCAGGAACTTTTCGGCTGACAAAAGTGTTCGGGAGTGTCCAAAAAAGAGGAGCGGATCTAGATGGGCACCGAATAAAGTGACGTACTGTTTCCATTTGTTTTGATTGAGGTTTGCATCTTGTTCGACGGAGAATATATATATAGAGTATTGAATTACACTCACAGCAGGTGAAAGTTGTGGGTTTCCATTCTCTGGGGTAAAACTTCCGGTTGGGTGGAAATTAATTTGGTTTTTTGCCTGATGGAGGAAGGGAAGTCGAACTAATTGGAAGTGAGTTGCTTGAGAATATATTTTTGGGGCTCCACAATGAAACGAATTTCCAGTAGATATGCACACAATAATTCAATTTCCCAATATATAGATATATATCCCAGTGTGGTTGCCACAATCTCATACACATTTAAAGGCTGCTGCCATTCGTTTCTATAGCCTTGCTTACCTTGCGGCAGTCCACGCCCCCAATTTACGCCCCCAAGAATATGCTGATCAACTTTTTTTCCTTTCTTTTCTTTTCTTTTCTTTTCTTTTTTTTTCCTCTTATTTTTGGGCTGACATTTGCACATTTTATGGTCCTTGGCCACAATTTAATGTTCGTTGTGCTTTGTCGTCAATGCCATTCACATTTTCGTTGTGGGCTAATTTAATATTGTGCTTTGTATGATTTTCACATATTATCGAGAAGTTTTATTGCGGCAATTGAACACGTTTGTCAGTTGGTCGAAACTTGACTCCGTATCCTCGTAAAATTGAAGCACCCACAGTATTTTTGGATATTTATGTTAAGGATATTGTAAACGTGAATTGGCGTTGGCGTTGGCGTTGGCATTGGCGTACGTTGCGTATACGCAATGTGTATGCGGGCTGCCCCGCAGGCTTTGTCTTGTTGTGTTTGTTCGGTTGGGTTGTTTACTTTTATTGGCTTTCGGCATTATTGGTTATTGTGGGTGGGGGGAGGGGGGTCCTGGTGAGGGATACAGATCCGGATTCGTCCGGATCCGAATCGGGATCGGAAAAGGTGCGCGTGCCTGTCTAGCTGACGGTTATAATTTAACTTTTATTTCTCTATTTATGGCTTAATAAGACACACGTTTTCGGGGTTTACCATTCGAATGGAGCCCAGGATCCTTATCGAGGCACTTAAGCCAGGCAACTTTTTTACGGCCTCGCCAAAGATAAACGTTTATTTAATTGCCGCCCCGCAAAACTTTCACGGCGATGACAAAACACCCGTGTGCACTGGTCAGGCGGTAATAAATCTATATTCGCCTTTCGGTAATAATTAGTTGGGCCCCCCGATAATGCTCACCGGAATCTGCCAGGTCTGACAGGTGATTTATCATGCCCAATAAATGTCTGAACTGAATGAAAACTTATGTTCGAGAGCCTTCCACTTGTCGGGCATAAATATTAGTTTCCTTTTTTGTGCGGTTGGTGTGGGGTTGGAAAAATAAATTACATATATAGTATATGTATACTTGAGATGATGAAAGCGACCCCAGAGAGGAGGGGGGGTTGTATGATAAACTAAGGGTTCCAGTTTAATTTGTTGAAATTGGAGAATGAATTTAATTTATCACAATTCAAATTTAATTTTAAATGTATTATAGGGTTCTCAATGCCGTTGTTCCTACTGTCCAATATCTTGTCACTGAGAAATAAACTTTATTCTTTATTGTACAACCTCATTAAGACAATTTACCAAGCATTTTTAAATTTGATTAACAAGGCTTTCAATTTAAAAAATGTTGCTTTTCCTGCATTTGTCAGTTGAGAGGGGTCGTTAGCATTGCTGCCGGGCGCAGGAGTTAATAAAATTCCAGGACATTCTTTTAGCATTATTTAGGCCCCCCCTCCGGCGGCAGCCCCTTCGCTGGAATGCCTCACTTAAAATCAACAACAAATGGCAATACAAATGTTGACAAAGGCCGACAAGCAACAAATAACAAACAACAGTAGAGTCGCTGAAGGGGCACTTGGCAAAAATGAGAACTCGAGATGGGGACGGGACGATGGCGGTGCTGAAAGGATGCAGCGGAGCAAGGAAAAAATGTGGGAGGAGGACGAGGACTAGGCCTAGTCGTGGTTTTTACGGTCCTTGCCTTAAAATGCAACTGACCACAGGACTCGACTGAGAGGGGGGAGGGGAATGGGAAAGCGAAGAAGGAGCAGCATATTCCCCAGGTTACCAGAAGCCTTTTCCTCGACCCAAGCCTCTTGAGAAATAACGCTTAGCTTCTGCTTTTTCCCTCGGTTGCTGCTGCTGTTCTAGCTTAACATTTTTTCAGGCATTTTACTAGGAGTTACCCTTTCCCCTACTTTTCCTCTTTATTTTTTTATTTTCTTCAAGTTTTTGTTTTTAGCTGGTAGAGTCTATTATGCTTGCGAAAATTGCTTTACAGCTGCAAAACAATGCGGCAAAAAAGGTTACACGGCACAAAAAGAAATCCACACAAAAATGAATAATGACAGCGAACCGAAGGGAATGGTCTAGAGATTATTTTTAGCTTCGTTTGCCCTCAAGTGATGAAAATGGAGGAAACCAAATGCTCTTTTGGCCAGGGGCAACTTAAATTAAATTAAGTTGGAGGGTTAAGGAATTTTCTGGGAATTAATTTGGAACTGCAAAAAATGTATTTTCATTTAAATTGAATTTTCTAAATATTATTTGAGCTCCACAAAAAAAAATGTTGAAAAAACAGGAACTAAAATTATTATTAATTATAATCATTGATTTCTTGGTAACAAATTCTTTTAAAATATCAGAAAATTTATTCTGATTTTCTCTACTGAAAATTAATTTACAGACCCCCTTAGTGAGAGTATCTAAAAGGCAATTCACTATCTACGTCTCCGAGCAGCAGCAGCAGTGGAATAATATTTGCCCCAACCTCTGGAGGCATCGGGTTGGGGGAAGTGCAGCTAAAATAATTTTCGCATAATGAAGCCGGAAGTGTGAATGCAAAGAATACAAGAGAGAGAGAGAGAAAGTGGAAGAAAAGAACTTCATTATCGGGAGCAAGGAAAGGCGGCCCAGAAGATAGGCCAGAGGATGGACGTAGTCTTGGGCTTAGCATTGGAAGCATTCAAGCAGCGAAAATTACACAAAAATCTGTGCCGGGATTTTCTAATTAAAGTTTCAGCAAAACGAAACGCGGCGCCAAAGTGAAATTAATGGCTCTGCTCATTTTTGGCCAGCCGGAGGTTTTCCCATTTCCCCGATATTTTCCGTATATATATATATGTGTGTGTGTGTGTGTGTTCAGCTTTATGAAGTCGCTTTTGGGCACTTAATCTGTTTCCTCGTTCCGAGTCCAAGCTTCTATCTCGACGCTCGTGTGTGTGCGTAATTTATTTGTAATCAATGCGGCCCGAAAGGACATTATTTTTACATTAAAGCAAGGGCTAAGGTATATGTGTGTGTTTGTTTGTGTGTGAGTGTGCCTCAGCCCAAAGTTGGCCAAAAAAAATCTGTGCCAAAAACAAAGTCAGCAAACATTTGGCAGCTGTCACATAATACGTCTCTCGCCGCGCAGGCATAAATAATGCAAGAGACTTATGGGCTCGATGAACTTCTAATAGCAGGCACTTGGCCAGAATAAGTCTGGCTTACAAGGAATTTAAGAACAGATTTGGGATCTTCTTTTTAGACATTTATGCGGAAGGAAATATGAGGAGTTACGCAACTACAAAATATTAAGTTTGAAGATTATGCCTTGCAATTAGGCGATCATTACGAAATATTAATTCTTATTTACTTTCTAATACATTATGTAAAAACTATATTTATTAAGCCTTAATTGCTTTACACAATATTTTTAAATTATTTTTTACAACCATATTTAATGCTATATCAGCTGAACAATAATGAAATATAAAATCTGGCGTATGTATTTGGAATAAATCTGGTATGAACATTAAAACAAGTCAAGTAATTTATCTGAAAATTCACATGGCTTATAAAAAATACCTTTTCTATATATCGAAATAATATTTAATGCTGATATTATACAGATACAAAATGTCATATAACCTGGCGTGTTTTTATAAATGTTCTATAAACATTTGAATAAGTCACATGGTACATCAAAAATCTCCTTTAGATATATCCTTGTATTTTTTGCGTAGTGCATGCTTTCAGCAGATACAATCTCTGTGGACCTTGGCTGAACCATTTTGTGAGAATCATTTGTGACATGTGAGATCCCGCATTTGTAAGTTGTCATATACCGGGAAGGGGAGTGACCCCACGTTAATGTGAGATTCATTAGGCTGAACGCCAACTTCCCCCTTCGAACTGCGGCCATTGCCTCTTTTACGGGGGGGTTGGGATTTCGCAAGTCGGTGGAGTAACTCCTTTGGAAAGTTTCTCGAACTCCGGGCACGTATCGTGTGTCATAAGCAGCGAATGTATAGGAAAACTCGGGGAAAGGAAAATGGAAAAGAAAGCGGCTTTTGGGAGCCCGGCGACTGCAGCGGACGCGCCAGACACAGAAATGACGCTGCAGTTGTGCAGTTGTGGAAATAAAATTATTAACCCCGCTGCAATGCAACATAAATAGGATTAGTGTCTGCAGCAACTGAACAAACGCAAAAACAACAGCAAATATTTTTTGGGAGAAGGGAGGAGGACCTTAAGGAGGACCAGAGGCCACAACAAAGGCAGGCGGCAACATTTGCGTTTGCATGTTGCATACTTCACGGCGTCGTGCTCACATATGATAAACGGCAACGACAATGCCACAACCACAAATGCACAGTATCTGTCTGCGTGTGCTTGGGTCTGTGTGTGTGTGCCAGTGTATCTGTGTCTGCGGTATTTGCCTCGGATTCGTTTTGTCTTTGTCTGGCTGGGGCAAAAATGCAGCTGAGTATTTTCAGCAGCAACATGCAAAAACTTCATTTCATTTCTGCGGCTGTCGTCCAGTGTATTGACCCCTAAACGCCCTCTGCCACAAACAGACACACACACACACATATATATATATGTACAAAAAGTGACAAAGCCATTCCTTTATCCCCTTCCCTTCGCTCTCCCTTCGACACCATCGCGGTTTTTGCAAGCATTTTGTTTGCTTTGCGGCTTCCGGTTCCTGGTTCCTGGTTTTCCTGGTGTTGTTACTATTTCTATTTTCCCTGCAACTGCTGCTGCTGCTTTAAAAAAATGTAAAAAACCTTTCCGAAAGGCCAACTACTGGCCCCGGGCCCATTCCGGAGCTGAGTATTTACCCGATCGAACGAGTTGCATGTTATATATATGACACATTAATTCATAATTAAGCAGTCAGTTGTTTGACTTGCCCGTCAGGTGAGACCCGCCGATGCGAAATCGGATCAGGGACGCCATCGAAATGCCAGAGGCTGGTCAACGGTGCGATTTTCCAGAGCGAAATCTGAGGAAAGCGGTGGATTTAAAATGAATTGTGGACATTTTTCACCGAATTCGAAAGCCCCCATAATTAAAGCCTTTAAATTTTGTAAATTGTTGTCTTTAAAAATCTACATTAAATTAGTTGAGACTACAAAATAGTTTATATTTTTATAAAATTTGGTTCTCCCAACTATTTCCATTTGCATTTAACATCAAAATCGCATAATCTTAATTAATAATTTATTTAATATACAAAAACAAAATTAATTCAAAATATTAAGTTTTATATTCAATTTAAAGTTGACATATAAATTAATTTAGAAATTGTATCTCAATTTAGTCAAACCATTATCTTTTGTATTCTATATAAAATTTAAATATTAATTAATTTGCCAAAAATTCTGCTCGCTTTATTTATCATTATTTTATATTTTGGTTTTGTTTAGACAACATTGCAGAATTGATATTAAAAACAATGACTTAATGATTTCTAGTACCAATAAAGAAATTATATTTCATTACCAATTTATATATTTAATTCCCAATTATATCTAATAATACTAATACCTACTCTTAACTATTTTTTTCATTATTTTCCATATTATCCTAAGTAACTCCTGTCTAGCCTTTAGCAGAAACTCAGCTTGGGCTTGAAAAATTAACGCGGAAATGCCAAAATGTTGTGCATACGCCCCGTTGGCTGCATGCAAATTTCATATATTAAGCCAAGCAGTGGGGCATCGGCCAAAAGGGGGGCGTAACTTGCTGTTTTTGGGCTTGCATGGTCGAGGGCCATAATTGCAACATGCCGCACGAAAACACACACACACACACACACACACTGCGACACACACACACACGCTACACCCAGTGGGTGACTTGGGAACTTAGCCAAGTCAAACAAACCGCTGGGAACAAGCCGAACACAACAACAAAAAAATCCGGGAAAACACCAAAAAATAAACGCCAACCAACAAAGTTCTATATAGTGTGGGGCAACAAGGGGATGGAACTCCTCCTGGCATTGTGGAACTTCTGGCATGGTGTTGTTATGACTTAATGAAAGCTATGATTGCGATGGAAATGTCCAGTGAAAGAAATTACAAAATAGTGTGTGGAAAAGTAAACTAAAGAATGGGTAACCATTTTTTTTATAGCAGGTTAGATAGCAGTTTTTTTATAGATATTAAACAATCAATAAGTATAGAAAATATACTTTTAATTTTAATGAATTTTAATGATACCAAATGGGAAACCATTTTTTAGAGGCTATTTAAAACCTTCCAAAAAGTATTAACATATTAGGAAAGCAAAGATATAAGTTGTTTTCAATTAATAAACAATCAATTAATATACAAAATATATATACCAAATAATAATAAGAGGTCCATTAAAAATTTTAATAAACTTATAAACACTTTTTAAACAGTTTTAAGATATATGAATAGCAAAGATCACAGCTATTTTTTATTATTAAGCAGTAAATTAATAAAAATAATTAAGAATATTTTGTATAAGAAGGAAACCAAATATAATGCCATAAATTTCGGATTTTTCATTTCCGAAAGTAAACATTAAACATTTTGTTAATAATTTTCCATAGTTTTGTTTTCAATTGAACCCCGATATTCTTCCGGTGTACCCCCCTATATATATACAAAAAATACCAATTAGAGGTCGCAGTTTACGAGCTTCGTACTAAAAATGTTCCCACCTTCAATTTCTTCCAGGCCTGAGGCGGAACATCGACGGGAGCTTCAGCCGGAGCCAGTCTAGTATGCCATGGCAGCGGGAAGGGGTCCGGCTCCGGATCCGCCCGGCGGGCTGGGCCAGGACCAGGACATAGCCAGCGACAACAGTGCCCAGTGCCGCATGCTGGCGACGAAGGTGCGGCGAAAAGGGCCACGCCCCCAGCGGCGCCTGCATCCGCCCCTCCTGCCACGCCTGCTGCGGCGCCTCCAGGTGCCGGTGCATCTGCGCCTGCTGCTGTGGCTCCTGTGCAGCTGCTGCTGGCAACTGGGCCAGCTGGAGGCCGAGTGCCCGGCGGTGTGCGAGTGCAAGTGGAAGAGCGGCAAGGAGTCCGTCTTGTGCCTTAACGCCAACCTCACACATATCCCCCAACCGCTGGACGCCGGCACCCAGCTGCTGGATCTGAGCGGCAATGAGATTCAATCGATACCCGACGACAGCTTCGCCTCCGCCCAGCTTCTGAACCTGCAGAAGGTGTATCTGGCGAGGTGTCATCTCCGGCTGATCGAGCGGCATGCCTTTCGCAAGTTGATTAATTTGGTGGAGTTGGATCTCACACAGAATCTCCTCCAGGCCATACCCTCGCTGGCCCTGCTCCATGTCTCGGAGTTAAGGGAGTTGCGGCTGAGTGGGAATCCCATTCTGCGGGTGCCGGACGATGCCTTCGGCCATGTCCCGCAGCTGGTCAAACTGGAGCTGAGCGACTGCCGGCTATCCCACATCGCGGTGCGGGCCTTTGCCGGGCTGGAGAGCAGCCTGGAGTGGCTGAAGCTGGACGGGAATAGGCTGAGCGAGGTGCGCAGTGGCACCATCACCTCGCTGGCCTCGCTCCATGGCCTGGAGCTGGCCAGGAACGCCTGGAACTGCAGCTGCTCGCTGCGTCCCCTAAGAGCCTGGATGCTGCAGCAGAACATCCCGAGTGGCATTCCACCCACCTGCGAATCCCCTCCAAGACTCCTCGGCCGGGCCTGGGACAAGCTGGATGTGGATGACTTTGCGTGCGTGCCGCAGATTGTTGCCACCGATACGACGGCCCACGGGGTGGAGGGCAGGAACATCACCATGAGCTGCTATGTGGAGGGAGTGCCCCAGCCGGCGGTCAAGTGGCTGCTCAAGAATCGCCTAATCGCCAATCTCAGTGCTGGCGGGGATGGGGACTCCGATTCGGAACCCCGAACGGCGGCAGCCACCCAGGGCCGGAAGACATATGTAGTGAACATGCTGAGGAATGCCTCCAACTTGACCATCCTCACCGCCGACATGCAGGATGCGGGGATCTACATTTGTGCGGCGGAGAACAAGGCCGGAAAAGTGGAGGCCAGTGTTACGCTGGCCGTCTCCCGGCGTCCCCCCGAAGCTCCGTGGGGCGTGAGGATTGTCCTGCTGGGTGTGATAGCCGCCCTGCTACTGGTCGGTGGCTCCTCCTTTGCGGCCATCTGTTTGTGCTCTCTCCAACGGAGGCGGAAGCTGCGCCTCTGGAACTCGGTGCCGCCGGTGCGGCGTAGCGAGAGCTACGAGAAGATCGAGATGACGGCCAGAACGCGTCCGGATCTGGGCGGTGGGGCCAGTTGCGGTGGTGGGAGTGCAACCGGTGCCGGACTCTTTCCGGATCCCGAGGAGCAGAGCTATCTGCGGGCCGCTCACACCCCGTTGAACGACAGCGATGCGGGACAGGCGGCGGCAATTGTGAATCCCAGTGCCGGAGCTGCTCAGAGGAGGAACGGGGATTACCTGCACGTGTCCACCCATTGCGATGATGAGGAGGAGGAGTCACTGCACCACCACCATCCACACTCCCATCCACACCCACAGATGACAGCAGCCAACAATCAGCCTCAGATGCAGCAGCAGCACCAGCAGCAGAGGAAGAGCTCCCAGGGCCATGTTGTCTCCGCATCCGGGGCGAATAATTCAACGCCGTTGGAGGAAACGGATCTGCACATACCGCGCCTCATCGACATCGGCGGGTGAGTTGACCTACACTGGGGGAAAAATTAACCCAGATTTTTAAAGAAATTATTTGGTAATTGAAAAATTATATTTTTCTGAAATAAGATTTTTTTGTAGATTTAAATATATATTAGTACTTTACTTAAACGATTTGATAGGAGATTAATATATACAATTTTAAATACTTGAAATAACTCCAAACATAATTTATTAACAGAATTTAGAGAATTTATTACAAGTTTATTTAAATATTTATTAAAAACATTTTAAAAAATAATAAAATCTTTTTTAAGCCATTTTTTCATCTCTTGCAAAGTTTGATTCAAAATTCCTAATTACCAGCTCTAATTACCTCTTTAAAAATTTAAGTAAATTTTTTTTGGACAGTGTAGAGAGCCTCGTACCTCGGCCTACACCTTCCGCCTCCGGGAGCCCTTTGTTTCTGCGGTTCTCGTTACTTCGAGTGGCAATTGTCCCCCGACCGTATGTGTCCCTGTCAAAGAGCTGTCATGCTCGAGTGCGGAACGCGCCCGGATCTCCGTATTGCGTCCGTATTATGGGCAACACTTGACACTTCCACTTTGAGCTCGAGGGCGAGCCACCATCCACCCAGTATCCTCAATCCTCCACCTCGTTCTCCACCTCCTCCTCGGCATCCACCTCCAACCCCAACGAACGCGCGTGCTAATGACGCGCGAAATATGCGAGCACATCCACAGGCAACATGGTGAATCCACAACCACATCCATTTCCACATACTCATCCTCATCCCCATCCACATCCACATCCTCATCCATGGGCACGAGAGTGCTTTATTTTGGGCACACTGAGAACTCACTCTGCCTGATTGGCGCTTGTCATGTGAAAGGAATACCACGGACACGAGTGCGGGTTAATGGATGTGAATGCGGATGCTGGGCTGGTTATCTTCTTCATGGACGAGGACATTGTCGAGTGACGCGAATCTGAGGGAATCTGAAAAGTCAGGCCCCGGGACGAATATAGATGTAAACAATCACAGAAGGAGGCAGGATTTTTTCATTTCAACTGCAAGGATCGAGAATTGTGAATTAAGTTTCGTGTTCGAAAGGAAGGAAGTCAGTGGGTCAAGAAATATAAAATAAAATATTCCCTCTTAGTTTGGATTTTCTCACTTAAGGAATTTTACAGATACTATCTCAACTTTCATAGAAATAGACAATTATAATTGATGAAGGCAATATTTTTGAGGTAGTTTTTATTTTTAATTTAAAAGCAGAGCTTGCCCCTGGAAATGTTTTAATAAATTTTCTTAGAAATATCTCGACTATAAAAAATTTGTTGAAAAATTTTATATATAAAAATATGATGCACACATGGGTAAAATATTTTATTCATTTTATTTTTTCCATACCCAATATATTCTCATAAATATTTTATTCTACATATTTTGACTTTGAATTTACATTTATTTTCTGTTGCCCACTACTTTAGCATATTTATCTTGTAAGAAAGAATATAATAAAGATTAAAAAGTCAGGGAATCAATTAAATAAGTAATTTGTTTTTAAACCCCCTTAATTTGTGTCTCCCCCCAGAACCGACTCCACCTCGAGCTCCATATCCAGCCAGGTGGATGCCGCCGCCCGCTTAGCGGGTTACGCTGGACACACCTGGAAGACCACGCCCATTGCCACCACGAAGATCAACTCCCCTCACAGTAAACCGGCAGGAGCCTCATCCCTGAATCCACCAAATACAGCCTCGCCCTATGCTCATTATGGCAACCATCCGGCAGATGAGATGGCCACCTCGGTGTTCTGCAGCGAGGGACAGGAGAGTGATTTGTTCGATAGCAACTATCCGGATCTGTTGGACATTGCCAAGTATGCGGTGGCGCAGGCGCAGCAGCAAATCCAGGGACAGGGTCAAGGTCAGGGATTCAACTCGACAACGGGCACTCCCAACGGAGGACTGTGCACTCTGCCCAGGAAACTGAAGACCAGCGGAAAGTATTTCCGGAACTCTTCGGACAGTCAATCCCCCCTGCTGGCGGATAACTCCAGTAAATACGGGAGCAGCACCTTGGGCGATGGAAGTTTCCTCAACGAAGCCATGGGCCTGGGCAGGAGATACTCGGCGGAGTCCAGTTACGCGAATTACTCCACCACCTCCACCTACACGGGTGGTGGTCAGAGGGCGAACAGTTTCCTCAATCTGGTGCAGAGCGGGGCACACAAAGGTTTACCTGGTCACCTGGGCCTGGGTCTGGGCTTGGGTCAGAAGCCTAGTCTACCCTCCAGCCCGGTGCAGCACCAGCGATCCCTGTCGAGTGCGGCCACGCCCCTGCTGGACTTCTCCGCCCTGGCGTCGAGAGCCGCCGGAGCAGCCAACTCCTCGGTGGCTGCCTACGATTATCATGCGGCTCAGTTGGAGCGATTCCTGGAGGAGTATCGCAACCTGCAGGATCAGCTGTGCAAGATGAAGGAGACCTGCGATACGATCCGGAAGAAGGAGACACCCCTGCGAGTGGCCGTGGGTCAGTCGGCGGCCCAACTGGCCGATCCGGTCATGTACAGTGCAGCCTCGCATAGCCCGAAACCGCCGGCGGCGAGTAATCTCAAGGCGAAGACTCTACTGCCAGGACAACCGCCGGATCCTCCGCCATACTGGCTCCATCGCAATGCGATGCTGAAGCGGCTGAATGGTGATGGAAGTGGTGGTGGGGGATCAGGGGGCGTGGCTGGTTCCCCCGCCTCCCCGCAGCCGGGGCAGGACATTTTCAAGAGCTAATCGAAGACGTGTACAGCGGGGCCTAAAAAGGACATCGAGGATCTTCGGCCAGCCGAAGATGGCATGAGCTTGTTTTTAGAATTTAGAGACACAAAAAAAATAAAAGAATGCAATTTAAAATCTAAAAACAAAAAAGGACATGAATAAATACAAAAAAAATAGAATTTTAGGATATTCACAAACTCAGAAAGTGATAACAAAAATGTTGAAGCCTGTAAAGTTACAACAAATATTAACAAAATTTTAATTAAATATTTTGGTTTTTAATACAAAGCATATCATTATTAAGAGAAAAAAAACTTATTCTTTATTTTCTTTAAAATTTGTTTTAATTATCGAAGATTTTATAGGGAAGATATAAGTTTTTATTTATACACAAATTTGGTTCCAAATTTTTCTCAATTTCATAGTTTATCATAATTTTTTCCTTAATTAATTTGGTATCAGAAAATGTTAGTAATTTATTTTTATACTCTAGAACTAAAAACTACAAATAATGTCATACAAAAATATTAAATAATTTCATTCCCAAAAATACAAAAATGTAAATTTTTCATACCAGGCATGTCTCATAGGAATCTTATAGATACTACATAATTACCATTCAATATCTGACTTGTCCGCGGATTGGGAGCATTACAAAGGAAAAGGGCAATCCAATCAAATTAAATTACAATTTGAATCCCCAGTGAAGGAACTCCCTGCAAGCTCATGCCCCAAGGATCAAAATGCATTTTGTCTGGATAGATAGTTAGGCTTAGGTAGCTGGAGAGGACACTCAACTGGTTCGATACCCAGCCCCTCTGTTGTATTATAGAAACACTTTTCCACTCTTTATACTCGCTACTATGCAATATTAACACACAGGACAAACCACACACTCACACACACACACTCACACACAACCATTGTAAGTGTATAGACGGCAATCCCCTAGACGAAGGACACTATCTCCAAGGACAACCCCAATTGGAAGCTACTCCTAGATGCCCCTAAAACTCTCGTGTTAGTCTAACTACAAGTGTGTTTGTACTTTAAGCGATCTCAATATAAACCAGAATAATATATATAGATGACCTTAAATACGAGTATCATAAGTTTGAGTTGGCACAGACTGCAGCATCGATTTGAAAAAACAAAAAAAAAACGAATTGATCCAATGACATATTGTTTAAATGTTAGATGTGAGTATTTTTTCGGTTCAGATTACAAATTAAAAACCAATTTAGATTCCAATTCAGTCGATTGCAAAATTGTAAGTTATTGAAAAACACTTCAAAACCAACAAAAAAAACAAACGAAAAACGTATTTTAGGGTGTCACTAAACTAAACAGAAACAAAAAACTTGGAAATACTTGGAAAAACATTTCACCCAACAACCAACAAGAACAAGGAAAAATAAATTAGTTGAGAATTGAAAGAAAAACAAAGATAAGCTACGAATGTTTTTATGGTTTCAGCGGGGGGCATACACTCAGAAAAAAATCCTTACTGGAAGTATATTTTATAAAATGATACAACAAAATTTATTTTTCAAGATTTTACATATTACAGTTTTCTATGAAATATAAATTTGAGTATTATAAAACAGATTTTTAAATTATTGATTTGTAAAGCATTTTGTTAATAGATTTTATGATTTATTGTTGAGAATATAATTTTCTTTTATTTAATTAAGAAGTTGGTTGTATAATTGTAAACACCTAAATGAGTTTTTACGATTGAATAGGTTTGATTAAAAATGTATTTCTGATTTTATTACAGTTTTTTTTAAATATAAAATTGAGTATTGAAAAACAGGACTTTAAATTATATTGTTTACATTTAAGTTTGTAAGACTTAATACATTTGATTTAAAATTTCATTCTGATTTAATTACAGTTTTTTTTAAATATAAAAAAGTGTTAAATTATTAAATTATATAGCATCGATTATCAATGATAAATATTTATAATTTTCGTTTATTTAATTAATAAATATTTTCTGAAATTTTCTACCTGTAAATGAGTTTTTCTGATTATTTTTTCTAATTTTTTTTTCCCAGTGCAGGGTCAATCGAGGGGCGTGGAAATGTCCACTTCCGTTCTGGGCCAAGGGTTGATGTTGGGGGGCAAGTAATTGTCGCCTGTCGTGCAACAATCCCCTTTTCAGAGGGGGGGCATTCGCGGCCACGCCCCTGGTCAATGGGCAAGATTAAACAATAATTTCATACTAAATGGGATGGGACAAAATACAGAAATGAGGATGGGCCCGCCCCGCGCCACGTAGCGAAACGCCGGCAATTGGTTCGAAGGACATTTCTTTTATTTTCGCCTCGCATTCCGGCTGCCAAATGAAGTTGTTAAATGCAAATGAAGCCGTCGACGTAGTCACATGCGCGTTAAAGTTCATGTTCGATGTGATGTCGCCATAAAGCAGGATTAAAACGAATTTATGAACCCTTGGCACGGTACTGGGACACCGACACCGGCAACGACAACGACGACATGATAGCCGTTTTATGCCCCATCCCCCGTCCTCGGTCCTCCGGAATCCACACATACACACCATTTCCAACAAGGACACACTGGAGAGCGCTTGATATTGTCTTTTGGGCCGACGCCGCCGGCGGCATTTGACTGAAAAGCGTCGCCTACTTTTAGGTCCTGGCCCATTCGGGGCACTTTGTGTGAAATGGAAATCGCCCAGGCAACTGAATCTGAGCCGATTCTTCCATTGGTCTGGGCCATCAATAGCTCATTTGGGCCCTGAGCATAATCTCATAAATATTTAACGCCCGACTTTCAGTTGCGTGCGTGAGTTGTAAATATTTAAGGGGGGCATTGCCAAAAATATTATATACAAATAAATTCAAGCACCTACAATTTTTACAGTGTGTGCAATTTGTTGGATTTTTTTAAAGAATTTTATGGGTTTTTGCACTATTTGTTGATTTCGATATTTTGTATTTCGATTTTAATTTTTGTAATTTCTTTACATTTTCCAAAATTTTGTTGATAAAAAATTTTTTTTTTGTTCTTCGGATTTTCTTTGTTACTTATTGATTACCAAAATGTAAAATCTCTTTTTAAATCTACAAGTATTTTTATTTTCAACCTAAATTTACATTATTATTCTCACTGTCTGCATTGCTTATAATATTATTTACAAATAAATTACAGCACCCACAAGTATTTGTTTAAAATTTTAATTCTTTATAACCATTTATTGTTTAAAGATTTTTAATTTTTTTTATTCAGAATATTTCCAATATTTATATTTGTATTAAACATTTCTTTGATTATTATGTCTGTTGTTTCGTTCTAAACCTGTCCTTTATTACTTATTAAATAGCAAATTGTAAAATCTCTATTTAAATCCAAAATATATTTTAATAACTTTATATAACATACAACATTTATTTCTTTGGTTAAGATGTCTTTTCTGATTTTCAATGTTATTTATCATACTCAAAATTCTATAATTCCAATATTATTGTAAATAATTTCCTGTAATTTCCTTTAATTTTCCCCGGATTTTCCACCTGAATCTGCTTTATTTTTAACACTGCCTGCTCCCTATTCTATCAGCTAATTTCCATCGGTGATCTCAATTCCGTTCCGTTTCTTATTGATTTATACGTGAATACCATGTAATTAAGCTATAGTATACTATATATATACACCTGGCTGATAAAACTCCCAACTGGCTTATGAATTTTGAGCACGCAGACGTGTCACAAAGCGTTGGGGACGACCGACCACCGAAAAAGGCTCACAATTTAAGCTCCCTTTTGGGCGCAAAAGAGGAAAGGTCGGTTAGTTGGAGTTACTTACCGTGGACCAAGGCCCGAGCCCGTGCCCGAGCCCGGCTCTTTGCGGTTTGTTGGCTTTAAAGGGGAAAACCATTTACATGGCCACCCACCTGACCGCCTGCTGTCCGGCTAAAGCGAAAATAATGAGCCCGATGTTGGATCCCGGCGTGAAGCAGAGTAAAGAGCAACAACGTCGAGAGCAGTCGAGTTCATGTCAAGCTGTCAGTCAAGGTCGATTTCGTTTTCCATCCACCACCAAGCTATCCTCTTCCCATCCTCCACCCTCCACCACGCCCCTGTCCTGCTGATGTCCTGCCTGCCTGCCCTGCACCTGTCCGCGGCAGGTGGGCTGAAGGATGCGGAATGGTTTCGGGGGGAGGACGGAGCAAGTGGAAGGACGAGGCAAGTGCCTTTTTGTCACTGTCTTGCGGCTGCCAGTGCAATTTTTATATGTGGTAAGCCCAGGGTATTAGGGCTATATACGTGACTCGGTAGTTGTGTTCGGCCAGCCTGGGTGACTCCTTAAGTTATGCACTGAACAAAATTACAATATACAATATATATATATTACCAACAAAATTTTTCAACATTTTCTAGATTATTTATTTGAAGGATTTGTTTCGTACTAATATTGTTTCATTTTCTGAGCACTTAAAGTATATAAATATTTAAATATTTGAAGAGTATTAATAATATTAATATTTTCAAAAATTCTTGGAGCAATATTCTGATTTTTGTATCCCTTAAAGTAATAACATATTTATTTTCAATAATTGAAGAGTATAACTTAAAAATAATACGTTGAGAAAGAATTTTTTAAAAAATATTGGAACTTTTTTTGGATAATTAAATTAAAGGATTATTCTCTAATTGATTTTGTACTATTTTGTAAGATAATTATAAATTTATTTACATTAGTTAAAGAGTATTATTTCCAAAAAAAATTCTGGAACATTTTCAGACCAATTTATTTGAAAGATTTTTCTTAAATAATTATTGTATTCTTTTGTAAGCACTTAAATTAATAAAATATTTGTTTTTAAGCCTGTATTAAAATTTAATAACAAAAAAAGTTTAGTTCCTAAAATTAACATTGCAATGGAAAAATTAAAAATAAAAGTGTTTTTTCGGAGTGCAAAGTGGATATTCCCAAGGCGTTTAGTGTTGCAGCGATGAAGGACCTTTAAGCTGAGTACCAACTAGTTGACTCCTCCGGCTGATAAAGCGATGAGCGGAGCTAACAGAGCAATGTGGGCTATGTGTATGTGCCCAGGGAATTTTCCATCATTATCAGTGGCCTTGTAGCCGCTTCCACATGCCACTTAATGCCAACGCACCAGAAGCAGGAGGAGCAGCAGTAGCAGGGGGAGGAGGAGGAGCAGTAGCAGGAGGAGGAGGAGCAGGACCAGAAGCGGGTCTCGTTCCACTTTTGCATGTCGTCGTCGTCGTCATCTTGGCGGCCTTTGTGGTGGCATCGCACAGTTGCATACCACCTAGTCAACCTCCAGCTTTTATCATCTCCCTGCCCCCCAATGCCATTCTTCATGCCTCCCACAACGGCCATTATATTCAAGCATTTTCGTGGCATAAGTTGGCACTTTAGCACCAGGCAGCTGCTACCTGTTTCAATTTCAGTTTCAGTTCACTTTTCCCCTCCCCCCGCCCTCGTCCTTGTCGTCCTTATTTCCTGTTTTGCTTATTTTTAGCTTGTCGCAGCATCAATTGCCACCATCACATTGTGGCAAGTTTTTTTTTTGTAGTGATGAATTAAATATAAGCTGAGGGTCCTTAGTTGGGGAAATATATTGATTCTTGAGTTAGTTTTAAAATAAATATATATTGAAGTTAGCTAATACATTAATTGAATTAATTATATTATTTGAATTAAGTTTGTTTTCGTAGGTCGGAATATAATTTGTAAGGTTTATGTTGCGTAGTTTTTCTTGTACATCATTTAAATTCTTTTCTAATTCATTAAAATTTAGGCTATGAAATATTTCTTTGTTTAAGGAAAACTCTTATAAACTTAATTTTGTATTTAAAAAATTCCACAAGAACCTTATTTTTTTTGGACTTCCCATATTAGCAATCGATATGTTAAGGACAGCCCAAGGATCCCCCGAAAAACTGGAGGCTGCCTCCTGCTTAATGTAGTGCTTTTTCTTTCTCCTGACGGCCCTGCTGTCGTTCGTTTTAATGGATGTTGCATTACTTTTCGAGGCAGCTGTACGAACAAAAAACTTTTTTCCAGCGAAAATTGAAAAATAGTTTTCCCGGCAACACTTTCCTTTGCCTTTGCCGTTGCCTTGCTGAACGAGTTTCTCACTCGAAAAGTTGCACCCGAAAAGTTAATGGCAATTGCATTTATTGATTAGCAGGAGCTAAAGCAAGAAACAGGAGCAGGAGGATATATATCAAGTTACCCTTAAATGCCAATCGACTTGGATTTAATTTTCGTGTTTGCCTAAGCCAGCAGCAGATATTGTCCTCCGTACGGCAAGTTCAACAAGTCAACGCATCAATGTCAAATAATCCTTCCTCCTCGCAGCGGGCAGAGCCACAACCGAAGGATATGTACGGTAGAAGGGAGGTCCTGCCATTCACTGCGCCTGCGGTGGAGAGCGCCAGGACGACATAAAACAAACTCGGGCTGCAGTGTCACTGCCACGCCCCCTTTTTACCAACCGCCCCGCTTAAGTGCTGGTAATGAGCGCACTGATAATTCATTAAACAAAGCGACCAAAAAAAAGAGGAAAAAATAACGAGAAAAAAATAAACCTGAAGCGAAATCGCAGTGCAAATGGCTGCTGGGAAAATGTCAAGGATAATGTGCCAGCCAAAAAGGAAGTCGGAAATGGTAAGGCAGGATGAATTTAACTTTCCTCTCTGACAGGCTCAAAAATTGCTAAAAGTTTGAAAGCCGGGCTTAAATTCGTTTTAGAAATGGCCAAAACCGTCAGGCTGGCAATTTTTCGTAATTGCTTTAAAATGTCAATTAATTTTTTGGGGTGTGTATAGTAAATTTGCGGTTTTATTGGCCATATAAAACTACGACTAAAATCGATGCATATCGTATATCCCGAAAATTACTCCATAGTTTATTAAATTTTTTGGCAAAATAAAATTCTTCGTGGAGAATTCTCCGCCTTCAGGCCCGCATCCTTTTTGTGGGGCCAATCTAGGGCACACCTGGGCCCCGGCACACTGTCACTCAGCATCCGAACGGGAACAGGACTAAGCCCTTGGCGCTGCCAATTCCTCAATGCCGGGCAATTACAAAGGACGCCATTCGAGAGCCACTTTAATGAAAACTTTTCGGGAGGGCGCTTAGCGGTTTTCGGGTTTTCTGGTTTTCGGGTTTTTTGGTTAGCAGGTTTTCTGCCGGTTCTGCCGGTTTTCAGGTTTCCGCGTCTTCTGGCCAACTCCAGCTGCAAAAGGGGTAATCAGCCATGTTACAGCCTCTTCTCCGGCGATGGCCAGCGGGGATTACGGATTATGGCCTTGCATTGCACTTGAAAATTTGTTGTTGTTGTTGTTGTTGTTATTGTTTGTCAGCAACAGGATAAGCTGATGGTTTTTTACTTCATCCTGTTGAGGTGCATCTGCCGCGGGATCGGGTTTCACTCAAAAAAATAACACAAACCGAGCGAAACTGTGACCCCAAACTTTGGGCCTGGGTTTTGTTTTCGGCCGCATTTTCGAGCGGATCGCAGTTATTTGGCGCTTTTGTTTCGGGGGCTCTGGGCCCGGCTCTGTTGCATTCCTCGGTTTTGTTGGCCGTTTTGAGAGCGGTGGTCCATTTGACCAGGCACTTTAATTAAGCGCACGGACTTAAAGCGAGCTCCTCCTGGAACAGTGTCAATCAGAGGCGGCATCCACTCTTTCGGCATTAAAAAACAAGCTCAACAAACAATAAAAAAAAATGCAAATAAATCCCACTCGTCCACCCAACTAATAACCCGGCGAGAGGCGAGAGTGCAATGCAATTGTTACGCTTGAAATTCATCTGAATATTCAACATGGGTGTGTGTGGATTTAAATTGAATTTTATGAAATTGTTGCGAGAGCAGGACCGGGGAAAAAAATACAAAATACAAAATAAAAAAAATCCCGGCCACTCAACTAAGCATGGAATATAACCATGGACTAGCGATTACTCTGCTCTACACAATTTAATAATAATAAAAATATTACAGAGATAAAAGGGTACAAAAAAACGTTATTATAAATTTAATTTTATAAAAAAATTTACGTTGTTGAAAATTATTTACTATTCAGCAGGTTGGGTAAAAGTTGCAAATATATTAACTCCAAATTTTAGTTGGCTAAAAATGTGGCTAAAAAAGTTTAAAAACGCTGTGTTCGTTGTGGAAAATGGCCTAAAGCCGCCACCCCGTCCCAGAGACTCACATGAAATATGTATTTTCCGGATGCAGACACAATGCAAAGTAACCAATTTCCGAGTTGAATCGTTTAGAGAAATCACTTGAGGCGATTAAAATCAATCACAGACAATCGACGCCAGAGATTCAGAAGAGGGGATCGAACGCCGTCCATGGACTCCAATTTTCTTGTTGCCTTTTTTTCATGATTTTATTTAATTTGCACTTGAAGCTATGTGAAGGGCTTTCAGCTCCTTCTGGCCGGTGAGGAAAATTTGATTTTAAATTCGATTTGCAGTCGATGAACGTGGAGAAATAAACTCGAGAAACTAACAAAGCCCATTCCCGGGTAGCCACTTACAGGTGTGGAGAGCCAAGGAGAGTGTTCGAGAGTCTGGCCATAAAGAGCCACAGGTTATGTTCCCTTCAACAGGGCTAACGAGAAAAATAATCACAATACTCGCCACAGGATCGGCAACAACAACAACAGCAACAACATAAAACCACAAGCAATCCAAGTGTCGATAAATATTTGCAACGGGCAAATTAAAATTGAGGGGGAATTAAGCCAAACAACATTAAATAAACGAAATAAATTAATTTTTATTTGCATTTTCCGTAATGAATTTTTCATGTAAATGATACGACCATTAAGGTGAGGGACAAATTGTAGTAATGTAAAATAATATAATATGGAAAAATCGGCGGATGGTCATGTATAATTGAGGAATCATGTAAGAAGTGCAAATGCAATTCAATCAATATTAACCTATTTACCGATAATTATAGCATAAAATATATATAGCAATTTCTACAATGGAATGTTAAAAAACTAATGTGAAAATTTAATTATAAGAGACTCTTAGGGATATAAAAAGATATAGTAAAACCCAACTATTCCATCATTCACTATGTCACTCAGTTATTTAGTTACCCGTTCATTTGTTAATGTTACGACCAACTTTATTTTCCAACTTTTGTCATATTTCATGGTGGCGCAATAAATTGTTGCACCCGCCGAGAAAACTTCATTCAGAAAGTTTTCATATATTTTTTGCATGATTTCCCAGGACAAGTGCTCTGCAGCACATTCGAAATGATTTTTAATTATGCCGCAGCAATTGAATCTAGTAAATATTTACCAAACTTCAACTAATCTAATGTAAATTAAGTGTCAATATTGGTATGTAAATGATAAATCTTTAATTAAAGCCTTTGCCCATCTTTTTTTTACAGCTGCTTGTTAGGGAAATATTTATATATTATTTGCAATTAATCTTTTCTAATTTATTGACACGGTCACACAAAGCCGGTTTCTGTGTATTTTGCTAGCTTACCGTCGAGTTATGCATAATTTATGCAAATTTCGCTAAATCAATTTTTAATTAAAATCACACACAGTGACTCGCCCGCAAATGCGAATGCACATGGGTATCTGTATCTGTATCTGTAGCTGTATCTGTATCTGTAGCTGCATTGCCAAAACAAAATAATTGAAACAGCTCTCCACCGAGGGTAATGTATACATCTATACTATATATGGAGAGGAACGGAGAGGAGAGGAGCAGGAGGCTGGCTGCTGGCAAACAAATCAATATGTAGAGCCATCAATCTATCCAACTGTCTGTTCGGGTATTTCATCCATTTAATTCAACGGGGCCAAAGTGTCAGGCTAAACGATAATTTTATTTGCATAACACTAAACATAAAACTAATTTGTTGCCTCCAACGGCAAATGGAAACGGAAAATGCCCGTTTTGTCCTGCAGGACATCTGTACAAATTTACAAATCTAGATATTTAAGCAAAACTGGCAATTAATGTCAATTAAAGAACATTATCCATCTTAATGTAAACTAAATGCTTAGGTGCATCTTAGAGTTTAGAAATTCCCCCAGGGGTTAATTTGTATCTATAATTATATAATTTATTTAAATAATTAAAAACAATTTGTTTACATTTGAAATATTATACAGAATCCTTAGAAAAATAGTTTTTGTATGATTATAATTTACTTTACCCTTTTTTAATTGTTGATAAATCGCAGTCTGCTCTTATTTCAAAGAGAAATTCACTGTTTTATGCAAATAGCCATTCGAAAAAGTTTAAATTATTGAAGTTAAGCCATTGCAGCTTTTTTTGGGATTTTACTGGATATTTTCATATTCATTAATAAGCCATCGCCATCGATAATTTAAGCTGTACGACCGAGCAATTGGGCTGTAAAATATACCAATTATTAAAATTAATTAGCTGTAAAAATGCTGTGCCGCCTGCAAACAGTGCAAAACATATGCTGCACATTATTCATCTTACAAAAAAAAGAGGAGACACTGAAAAATATGTCTACCCAATTGACATGTTAACCGGCTCCTCTTCCCCACTCCCCCCTCTATATTGCACTTCCGCTGGTACGTTGGCATTTCCGTTTCCGGTTGGCATTTTGTTGTGCTGCAATAATGACCGCTTTTTATTTAGCTGCAGCTTAGCAATTCCGCACGCGCAATTTAATATGCCATTTAATGATACGACAAAAGGCGAAAAGGCACAGGACAGAGGGCACTTTCACTCCGCTTCTGGTCGAATAAATCTCAATAAAATTGAATTAAACTCGGTAGTCGCCTTATCGCCGGATTCCCGGATGCCCCAGCTCTCTATCCAGTTTTTGGCTCCCATGCTGGGCAATCGCCAGTCACCAGTTGGCAGTCGTTAGTGGAGGTCCATGGTCCATGGTCCATGGCCCATGTCAATGGCAGTTATAATTAATTTGTGCGGAAATCAGATGCCCGTCGACAATGCAATCTCGACGGCAAATCTGTTTTCAATTAATGGCAAATTGTCGGAGGACGTCAAGCAGCTCAACAAGCCCAAAAAAAAAAAAATACATTGCACCGGTTAAGCTTATAATCATGCATAAGGACAGATCTTTGAAATCCAAAACAAAAGGGTATTTCAAAGTTCCTCGGCAGGAAATGGATTATTTTAAGAGATCCACATCTCTGCTTCTGTTTATACCACCTCACAACTATCATAAATCAATCGCTTTGCTAATTTGAGCAATCTCCAACCGAGAAATTCCGATTCCCAGGCAAAAGTTGGCGAAAAACCGGCCTGTGAATCTCGGAAAATGGGAAATGTGCAAAAGGCAAACATTGAAATTTTTTGGGGGACAAAGCTCGCCTGCGGAGAAATGCCATTGGCCGGAGATGAGATGGGACGGATGGGGACATTCCGACAGGACATAAGTAAAATACTTAAGATAAGCAAAAGTGATGGGGCCAGTCTGCCGCAGCCAGTTTGTCTGTCTGTCTGTATGGACATAGCAAGGACCCCAACACACACACATTCGAACGAGGACAAGTACTCAGGGGTCCTATTATCGAAAGGGTTACGCAATTACATGATTCCCAGCACGGAAAATGGGGAAAGGATGGGAATGGTGGAGCTAGGCTAACGAAAACAAAGCCAGAGGATGCTTCGGACCAGATTTTCAATGTGTTTGGCTCAGTTCGGTTGCTTACATAAATTGTTTACCAATCTGGTCGAAAATCGGAATTTCAAATTTTGCCTACGAAAATTTATGCGCACATTTATACAATTTACATGAACACACACTCACATACGATACAAGGATGGCAGACGGTTAAAAAAAGGATATGCATCTACATTTCATTCTACATTTCATTTGATTTCATTTCGCAGCGAAAGCAACCCTGAACCCCTGAAATAAAAGCCAACTAGCCAACAGCCCCAGGACTACATTATATGGGCCCGAGTCCGATAGGAATACACAGGATCTCTCGCTCGTCCTTGGGGGCGAATGCGTGATAAGTATGCCATTTGCCAAAAAGGGGACGCAGCCGAAACACCCAGACCGACTGCCAGGTTGCCAATTTAAGCCACAGAGAATGGGCGAGACGGGGCCGAAGGACACGGCACATGTCCGAGCAATGCACCTCAAATTGTGATTTAAATTGCAAAACTAAACAGCAATCAGCAGGGGAACTCCAAACAGGTCCTAGTCCTCTGTCCAGTGCGTAAGCATGCGATTTGGTCCTGCTCCTCGGCTCCCCGGCGCCTGCCGCATCCTGTTCCTCATGCCGCATGTCAACAGCGACGCTGACGGCAGAGATTAAGATGCAAATTCGGCAGGAGGACAACATCAACATCGCATCCTTCTGCCTTCTGCCGCCTCCCCGGGGCAGTCTGGGAAAACACCTGTATCCCAAATCCGGTGCCCGCAAAGTGCAAAGTGAATATTCATGTTGCATGTCAGGACGTAATACAACATTTGTGCGACATGCAGGATGAACAAGGAGCAGGGAGCAGGGAGCAAGGAGCTGGGAGCTAGGAGCCGGACCAGCACCAGGACACAGCCACCAGCCATCGGACAGCTGGTCACCGGGTGGATTTTGATTTTGATTGTGTTTTTGAGTCGGGCCGAACGAGATGGCCAAATTAGGCCGCGCATCGAAGCGAAACAGCTTAAGAATTCATTCCGGAACTTTGGCAAAATTACAGAGAAACAATTAATTGGAATTTAAAAAATATACAGAAAATTATAAAATATAATTGTATTTTTTTATTTATTAAAAATAAATAGCTTTCAGCTTTATGATAGAAGTGAAAATCGTATTGTTCGATAATTCCGAAAAAAAAGTATGTTTATAATATGTTATTGTTTCCACCTTTTTTGGTAATATTACACTAAATGAAGAAAATAAAAACAAAAGACGGCGACTTCCTTAAGCATGTAAGCTTTTTTAGGCAATTTTTTATTTTTTACAATTAATTAGTTTATAACATTTATTAAGCAAGTGTTTCTTTAATATATTTCAAGTTTCTTCCTTGACACCTATACAAAAATCAAGAAATTAAGAATCTCTCTAAACATTTGTAATAAAGTGGAGTCTTCAATAATTTATTTGACAATTGTCAAATGTTATCATCAATTTTTGAAATTTATTTTTATCTTTTTTACAGTTCTCATTTAACATATTTCAAGTTTCCTTCTTGACACTTTTACAGAAATGAAGAAATTAAGGAACTCTCTAAGCATTTTTAATAAAGTGACGTCTTTAATAATTAAATTGAAAATTTACGTTAATAAGTTAATGCATTTCTTAAACAAATTTTTAAATTTCTCTATATCTTTTTTTCCAGTGTTCCTTTAACATATTCCAAGTATCTTCCTTGCCACTTTTTCAGAAATCAAGTTTCTTCCTCGACACTTTACCATAAATCAAGAACTGAAGAATCCCCCTAAAACATTTGTAATAAAGTGGCGTCTTTAATAATTCAATTGACAATTGTTGTTTAGTAAACGGAAACACTTTTCCCCATTCTCGCCGATGTCTGAACCCTAATGAATCCGTCAGACAATCCAATTAAGCTAATTTCCGTGTACACATAAAAACTCACTATTGAAACATCCCCCGGAATTTGTTCCATAAAAACCAATAAAAAAAATCAAAATAAAAGGTAATCCATACATGTGAAAATTCGCCAATTTCCTTTGAGGGCTGGACGGGATGCATTTCCAATTTTAAATTTGTTTCATTTTTTTTTTTTTGAGTTGAAAATCAATAAATAGCATAGCAATTATACAAGCCAACCAGGTAAAAGGAGCAAAAAATATATGACAAAATATTTTGCTGTCATAATTGGCCCGATACGAGTTGGGTAAACTGGAGTATCCTTTACCTTTTTAGATATTTTGCAGGTGATTTAATTGGCATGGAGCTGCTGGTAATTGAAAATGAGATTGGATGAAATGGATGGAAGCGAATTGATGTCTGGGTTCGATGAGCACCAATTAGAAGTGTGCAGAAATGAAGAATATTAAACGTTCTTTGACGAAAACTCCGCCCCAGGCCATTTTTGTGCCCGGAATATGTGATATTTTAAGCCATAAGCATTAAATCATTTTCCACTTTTAAATAATCTCTTCACTGCAATTAATTTAAACGACATCTAAAAGACATTTCCCCTCCTTATATATCCCCCCTCCCACCCCTCTGCTTTTCCACTTAATGTCAATGATTGCTGCTGCACTCTGGGCCTCGGCCATCTGCATAAATGTTTTATTATCTCACACCACCGAACAACAGAGTTTTGCCTGGAGTCAAGGATAAGGAAACGGGGGGTACAGGAGTCGGGAGCCGGAATCCGAAGCCGAAGGGGAAAGGACGCAAAGTAGTCGCCGAGAAATGGCCAACTCGTGTCAACTGACTTTTAAGCCATATTTAATCCGGCTTGTGAGGGAACTGCGCACCAGTTACTTTGGCCAAGCGGTTCTCCAAAGGCAACAAAACAGCACAAGTATAAATAACTAAGAGTAAGACGTAGATATGAATAGAAATGGCGAGGGAATACCCTGTAAAGGATTGAAATTCAAAGGAAGAAATATGATACATTTTAATTCTCGCAAATACTTATAAATATTTTATATTAGAATTTTTTAACGGAA
>JAJJHY010003831.1:10258447-10270580 GCA_021224005.1 Drosophila setifemur | reverse complement strand
ATCAAATCGATTTCAAAAAATATTTTTGTTAATGATGGGATTTCATGAAATGGAATATGATAAATTTAGATATTCCAAAATATTTGTACATATATTAAATTAATATTATTTAACGCAGAAAATATATCAAAATTTTTTAAAAATATTTTTATAAGGAATTAAAATTTATAGAAGTAAATTAAAATATAGTATCGCAGAAAATATATCAATACGATTTAAAAAAGTTATAAGTAGAATTTAAAATTTTCTATTTGAATATTCCAAAATATTTATACTTATTTAACTAATATTATTTAACGCACAAAACATTTTAAAATTATATACAAATATTTACTATATATAATTACATTCATACTTTGGATTGTTGATAAAAAAAAGTAAATACAAAACCATATACAATAATAGGTAGTTGTTCCAAGAAATTTTAAATATTCGGAATATCATAAATTTATTTCCAAAATATACAAACGCCTTATATGATAGATCTCAATACCCTCTATTTTATTGAAACCTTGTTTAGACTACAATTTGTAATATTTTTGTATCATCCCACCTAATCCCAGTATACCCAACACCCTCGAGCATTAATCGGCATTACAAAAAACTATAACCAGCTGGACCAGCGGCGATTCGAGAAGGACTCGAATAGCAGGATCTGGCCGAAGTCCTTATACATATACAAACATATAAATATAAATGTTTGTGCGGCGTATACAGCAACGTATGTATGTATATATAAACTGTTGCGACAATGTCAACATGCGAAGTTCTTCCTACCGCAAAGATGACAGATGACCACTTCATGAACCCATGCATTTTAATCCGCTGCCTGGCCGAAAAACAATGCTAAATGCAGGCCAGTCCCAATGGGAGGGGGCGGGGAACGTGGAGCAGAGGACTCTTGTGTCTGCATCCGGTCAGGATTCAGCCGTGATCCTGGATCCAGTGGATCCTGTGTGGGTGGGTTCCATAATGATGGAAGTGCACTCGGTAAATGCAAAATATATATTTTGCCATGTGCAAGTTAAATGTGCGACACATAAATAATTTCACTGCCCTGGGCCCCGGGGCCTGAGCATGGTCAATGCATCAAGGATGCACAAACACACTCAAACACACTCACTCACACACACTCAAATACACACACTCATACACACTCTCTGGTGCACAAACTCCTGGGCCAGAAAGTTTCGCCTTGGACCGGTCACAGGCATTACGTTTTAATTTTGCAAAAATTATTTAAATGCGAGTATAATGTAATGTAAATTTCCATTCGGTATGGAAAGGACTAAGGACGCAGGACGAAGGAGGAAGGAGGGGCGATATAAGTAGGTTTACATGGTTGCCGCTACTCAAATTAATGGATTTTTAATTGTCTCTTTCTCACTTACAGGCTTCTCAGATGCGGCTTCTCAATTTTTATTGTTTTGTTTTTTCCCCTTTGTGTCGGCGGCAAATTACCTCATTGGTTGGGGTCCTCCTCCCTTTCTGGGGTCCTTTTTTTCCAAGGCTCGGGTAAGTAAAATTTATAATGCGTATTTTCCGGGGAATGGGCTTTATTTTAAGCCGGTTTTAAAATGGGTTGGCATAATGCAGTAAATGTTTTCCATAATGGGATAATCATGGATTTTGAAGGCAACCAAATGAAATGCGCCTAACAGCACAGCTCATAAATAATTCTGTTCGTACTTCGTTTTATTAGCTTTCTTGATTCCATGATTAGTTCTCTCCCCCAAAAATAGGTTGTGCCAAACCATAATCAGAGATTTTGATTCAATTAATATTTTATTTTGCAATCTGAAAGGGAATTCATTTAAGTTTTCCCCTCCCTACCCTTCCTTTCTATATATCAAGCTCAACATTCATCATCTATGGGAGAAACTCAAATATTACGCATACGCCCCGTTTGCAGTCAAAATTTATGAGCCCTGCCAAAACGAAATCCATAAGCTTAACCAAGCTGTAGGCGAAATCCTGTGCAAATTTCCATGTGACTCGTTGGTAGAGCAAAAATTTGGGAGTAGGAAAATTGCCTAAGCTAAGCCGCAACTGCAATAAAAATATCAACGGCAGCAGAATGGCAAAGATATGGTAGAAATGGTAACGCCTCCCCATTATTGGCTGCCCCGATTGGCCTTTTTCCTATTTTTTAATATTTTTATTTACTCGAGCACACAGCACACACAAACAAGCAACATTTTATGGCTGAAACTTTTTGCTTTTGCCTAAATAAATTTCCACTTAATAGATTCGTTAGAATGAATGAAGGCGAAGGGGGGGAGGAGGGTGTATCTAAGGATATTGAGGAGGTGGCAGCTTGCTGTTTTCGGGGTTGTCTACTTTATCGCTTATTTTTCTGCCAACAGCAGAAGGATCCGCATCAGTGGGTTTCCTCTCAACCAGCCATTGAATTTTATGGCATATTAAAAGGCAAAAGCGTGCAAAGAGCTCCTTTTGCTGCTTCTGGGAATTCGGTCTACCCTTTTCTTAACCGTGGCAACAATTTGATTAGCGGCAATTGTGCCAAAATTATAAATGACAACATTTCAGCAGGCTTTAATTTAATCTGACGGCATTTCAGTTTTGCCAACCTTTCAGCAGGAAGTGCTCAAGTCCCAGCACACAAAAATTAATTCCATCATATTTTTCACTTTCCTTATAAAAAACACAAACAACAGGACAAGTGAAAGGATACAAGAGGGAGGGAAAGGGGAAAAGGAGCTCAATCGACTGCCGCATCCTTGTTGGGTCTACGCTTCGTTGGCTTTTGTTTTGTACGGGGATCCACAGAAGGATAATATGCTGTTAATGTTTCCACCCCCCCCTTCATTCCATATCCCTGCTGCAGGATGTTGTGGTCTGCTAGGCTCTCTCCCTGTGTGTGTGTGAGTGTGTTTTTTGAGAGTGAAAAAAGGATTCAGGCAGCCGCAGTTAGCTGAAATTGTTGTCATTTATTATTCCTCTGTTGTTGGTGCTCCCGTAGAAGACGACTGGCTTAGACTATGCTTTGGCAATAATTAGTAAAAGATATCAAAGCAAATGACTTTATCTGCTTACAAGCCGACACACACACACACACACACACACATCCAGCAACTGATATCCTTACACTCGCTTTCATATTCGCCCCGAACCCTGCCAAGGACAATGAAGATGCTTTAATGTGTTGCTGACGACATCGTTCCGTGGGCGGAAGGAGGAGGAGCACGGCGGGGGAAAATCTTGTGCGGATGCGCTTCCCTGTTTTGTTTGATTCCTAAACACATTTTCCAGGGCATTAGAACTTTGACAAGGAGCTTGCCACCGACACACAGAGGGATCAGTCTATCACCAAAGCGGAATTTTTGGGAGCTTTCCCAGAATTTGTGCATGGCATTATCTGTTGAAATCATTATGTTCTTTATTGTGTCATATATATTTTAAGCCCAATGTTGTTTTGATTGAAATTTTCACAAAAACCCTGTTAAAGAGCTTCAAAGTTGTCAAAAATAAGGCAAAGGGAAATTTCGAAATTATTTATATATATTCATAACAAGAAAAAAATTTGTTTTTAATTTTTAAACGATGTTTACTATGTTTTTTTTTTAATGTGAATATTAGAAAATTGTAACAATAATTGGTAATACATAAATTGAAGATGAATTTACAATATCCTATAATATATGGAAAAATCTTTTTTTTTTATAAAGGAAAAAGAAATCTGGAACTTACAAACCATGAACTAGTGTATTTAAAAAATTAAAAAAATGTTGATAATTCTTAAACTTGTTTTTTTTATATGAATAACAGATAATTTAAATAAATAATTTATTGATGAAAGTCTAATATATTAATTATCTGAATATCATACATTTTACTTAAAATATGCAAAAGCCAATTATTTTTAAAATGGAAAAAGGACATGTGGAACTTATAAACAGATATTTTATAAATGTAAAAAAAATAATTAAAAAATTCCTAAACAATGCAAATATCTGATTTCACACGTTCTTTTTTAGTAAATTAAAATCACATTATTTACATATCTTAACAACCATTAATTTGTAATATATAACTATATTACTGATGAAAACACAATTTATAAATTATCTGATGACCATATATTTCACTTAAAAAATTTTAAAATAATTGCTATCAGTTACAACTTAATTAAAATTAAAAACAAAAAAAATTGATTCTATCGAAGATAATTTTTTTAAATTAAAATGAGTTCTAAAATAATTAAAATAGTGCCCTACTCCACAATTTAAATTCCATGCTGCAAATAAATCTATGATTTATGTTTTAAGATAAATTAACACCATTTAACTCCACACATTTATGTGATTATATGTATACAATTATTATTATTCTATGCCTCCCAAATGAGTTATTCCATCCTGCGGAAGCGTATTGAAGCTTCGTTCCTCCCACATCCTGCGGACTTCCCCTTTCACAAATAACTTAGGCAAAGCGGCCTGATTTTCCACAGACCCCCTCCCCAAAACCCCCCAAAATCTCTGTAAGATTTGGGTACTGAGGGGGGTTTTTGTTTAAATTTTCAACCGCACACACAGCACAGGCTTATAAAATATATGACAGTCAACAGCTTTGCGTGTGTTCGGGTGAGTGTCCGTGCTTATCCATTACATCTTGAGCTTGTCTCTTGGCCAGGATATGTACTGGTAGCTGTTGTCCTTGTCGTTGCTGTTGTCATTGGGAGCTTTAGATGCGCTTTGCCAGAGCTCGTCTAATAATTTATAACTAGTTTATATATTTTTGGGGCAATTATTTCCTGCGTGCGCACATGAATTTTCGAGAGAGAGGACAATAAAAGACTTTAGTCAGAGAGACAGGCCGTAATTAAGGCCATTTTGCGTAGGCCCATAATAATAATGCGGCTAATATGCGAGTGCGACTAAAAGCCGCAAGTCAGGCCACGCAAATCAAAGCCACCAGACTCAGGCTCCGGCTCCGGCTCTGTGATAAGAGAAGTTAATTCACGGATAACAATAAGCATGCTCTTGGGGAAAGATACAACAAACAGCAACAGCAGCAGCAACTTGTACATGCATTGCAACAACTCATGAATATAAATTGCTGCCTCACTTTCTGGGGATCTCTCCTGCCCCCCCCCCAAAAAAAAAGGAGCCGCCAACTGTTCCAAGAGATTGTTCACAAAAGTTGAAGTCGCCGCGGGTGGTTGGCAATTATAACGCACAGAAAAATGGATATATATATATTTCTATATAGGTATGTAAAGAAAAAAAAGCGTAGGGAGCAGGTGAATCGGGATTTAAGGACCCGAGCATTGCCAGCATTTATTAATGTCGCTTTAGGCTGTGGTGGCCTCCCAGGGGTTCTCGTATATCAAATATACTCAAGATTCAGTTCAGTCGATTGAAGCTGCTATACTCTGGGAAAAATATAATTTTATATAATTTAATAACTAAATTTTATAATACAATTTATACAAATATTGTAGGGTTTGTTAAAATTGTCATACTTTTTCAGGCACTTATGAAAATAAATGTATCTTCACCTATTTTTTAGATATTTTAAATGAATTCCATTATATTAAAATTTTTTTTTAAACTATGTAGCATAAGCTGAACTATTGATAAACATTTTTTTATAATTACCTTATAGAAAATTCTCTTGATTTCCAGAATAACCCTTAAGAAGTGTATAAAATCAAGCCTCAGCATAATAATGTCTCAATAAATCCCCTAAACGTTGCCGGGCAAAATCGCTGGTCAAGTCCCTCGCCATGGGTGGCTGGTAATCTACCAGCGGGTGGTATCCTTTCTCACTGTAGACTTCCTCCTCCTCCTCCTCTCCCACCCAATCCCCTGGTTGCCTTGACTTTTTGTAGGTTATTGCGCATACGCCCCGTGCACCGTAACGTGTAATTTAAATGCAATTAAAATAATAATTTATCTTGCTCCGCCGGCTTGTCAACCTGAGCAATGGTGAAACGAGAGAAGAGGATCACATACGTTGGGGGTACGACTCTCCTAAGCTGTCCCCATGGAGAGGTATAAATAAATAGAAAACACGAGACATTTGGCGGTGATAAATGAGTTGAAACTGACAAGTCAAATGAAGGTACAATGGGGAGGGAGAAAAAAAAGGTGCTCCAGGTATTTTGAAGTGAGTTGTAAAGTGGAAATGGAGTGCGAGAGAAGGGAAACCGCATCATTTGTTTTGCGATCCTAACAAATGCAGTTAGCAATTAGCTGTGAAAGGAGTCTCGTTAAATAATAGAAAGGGATTAACCCTCTGGCATAACAATAACAACAGGGAAAAACAAGGGTAAAAAAAACACGAAATTGTTACATTAGCAGGAAAAACATATTGTGGCAATAAACTTGTTAATGTATCTGCCATAAATACTTTAATTAAATTATAACAATAAATGCCGGACAATAAATCAAGAGTGGCGTTGAACTCAAAAATATTCGCTGCTGCATCGCATCGCATCGCCTGCAACGTAATCAGAAAACAATAAACAAATAAAATAACAATTAATTGGATTTTTACTACCCTTTTGTTATTGTCACCTCTCTTTCCCCCGCCCTTGGGGTGGACCATTTAAATTTTCATAATAAAATGTAATTTATTGCGTTTGCATAAACCTTTTGCGAGCATGGGCGTGCAATTGAATCAACACCAACGTCCAGCAAAGTATCAAAAAAAGGGGGAAAAAATATATATATGCAGAAAATAAAGAACAGCGGCGACAACAGCGGCAATAAAATGGCAATAGCCAGACCCTGCCACAATAGCAATCCCTTTTTGATTTATTCGTAGTTATATATATATATATACGATATAAATATGAAGGTGGAGATCGCGTAGCCATGAGTGCAAATTAATTGCTTAATTGCTTTTGGGGGGTAACTTCAAGCCCCCTGAAGTTGATCAACCAAATTAAGTTCGTATTCAGGACAAGGAATTCGCGAAGAAAGCCGACAAATCAGATGCCTTTTAAATGCGAAAGCCGCAGCAGTCGGTGCTGCATAATGCAGTGGCACACATGAGGTGTCATAATGCATTTCGCAAAATAATATTTTTAATTAGGCAGTTGACCCACTACCACTCGGGATGGTCCTCCCTGCTGGCAGTGATGTTAATTTAGCTATTTTAGTGCTAACAGAGCAGTGATTAAATCTCCAAAAATTATTAAACACATTTTTATTATTTCATTTTTATTATGTGTTCATATATCGGAAATTATAATCTATTAGAATAACAGTGTAAAATTTTTAAAAAGAGTTTCATAGCTAAAATCTTAACAATAAAATACAAAAAAAAATATTTCCATAGAAATATTTTAAGTTCATTTCAGAGAAGGAGCAATAAAAATTGTGCATTTTGAAGATATGAATTTTCAAAGAAGAGATAATCCACAATTTATTTTTACTAAAATTATTTGATAGAATTCGATAGTTTTATATTTTTTCTATTAGCATAACACTAGAAAATATTTAGAAAATAGTTTTCTTGAGTACATCTTAATAACAAAAGAATACAAAATAAATATCTATTGAAATGTTTGAATTTTATTTTAATGAAGAAGTAATACAAATATTTGTTAATTTCCATAGATATTCATATTTTATATAATATAAAGAAATAAAATTAACAATGTCTGATTTTTATCTTATATATATATTTTCATTTATAGATATTGATAGTTGAATCTTATTTTCTACAACACAATTTCCAAATAAATATTTCATTTTATAAATATTGATAGTTTTCCTTTTTTACTTCCGAACTAAATACTAAGCAATGTTTGAAAAGGTACAATTGCCTTTTCTAGATTTCCTAAATATATTTTAAATGCACTTCTTGTTTACTCTGAATCACGGCTAGCACCACTGCACTGTTTGTTGGCAGTACCACTCGCTAATGGCTAAACAAGCACCATATGCGACCCATCCCCCTAACCACTGACATGGTTGTGCGTGGTTGCGTGGAGCACACGCTTTGGTGGCTGAATTTCCGCCGAAACCCCTCACCTGACCCCTCACCTGACCCAACCCCTAACCCTACCCCCTACTCCTTACCTGACCCCTCTGATCCTTGGGTGGATAGTGGGGGGCTGCATAAAAAAACACTTGTGGCTGATGGGCGGCGGCTGGATGGCGGATAGTGCATCATGTCATCGCACGGCCAACGCAAATGCAATTTAAAGCAAACAATTTTTTGAAATGACCTACATCCGGGACAGGGCAGGGGCCAGGACAGGACAGGACACAGGATACAGCACACGCATCCACTGGCACACATTCGCACACACACACACCCATACAAACAGATAGCAACGAAATGGGAGTTGTTTTCAGTGCGCCGCACACAACATCATTAAAAATTAATTCACGCTCGATGTCCTGGCCCGGCTAAAAAATAAAAAAAGAGAGAGAAAGTGGAGTAATGAGCAGTGGAGTGCGGCCTGTCAGTGCACTGAAAATAAAGCCATGGATATAGAATAAATAATTTTGTTGGTATGTAAAATAATAACGAAAAAATCCCCTTTAACTAACTGATATTTATAAAATAAATGCTTAATAATTTATTTGAGCTTGAATTATTATTTTTAATTGTAAGTTAAATAAAAAAGACAAAATTATTCATTAACTCTTTGATAGCTTATTATGCATTTGTATATAAAATAAATGCTTTCTAATTTATTTTATTAGTAGAAACCAAAACAAAATTCGCAGTATAAAAAATGTAAATAATTATTTGTACTAACAAAAAACGCAGTAAAAAAAAGGCAAATAATTATATAATTTATATATTAATTTCCTGCAATTATAGACATATTTTTCGGGCAGTGCGCAACGAGTAACAGAGACGCTCAACAACAGCAAATGAATGCACCGGTTTTGCGGTCGCCGGCTGGCACTTTATAATGTTGTCCGGATCCGTGTGCGGGAGCCCGGGTCCACGGACCCGGACTATCACCAGGTCCAGGACCATTTTGTTACTGGCTCCGCCTGATGACTTAATGAGCATAATAAGCTCAACGCCGAAATTACCTTTTTAAATGAACATGATGCTGCCACCTCGAAAAACACAGTGGAGTTTCAGTTGGGCGGGGAAACAATCTAATACCCACACCCAGGGGATACACCCTCACACACACACACACACACAGACACACGCAGGTGGGTAGTGTGCCAAATGGGGATTAAAAGTGGCATAGACAAGCGGTAACATATTCAAATTAAGATTTTAATGTTCACACAAAAGGCGGCCATCCCGAAATAGCCATTTTACCTGTGTATGTGTGTGTGCGTCTAGTAAATGAAAAGGTGATTGTATCTATGTGTGTGTGTGTGTGTGGGGTGGCGCGGGGCGTGGCTGTGCATTAAAGGATACCAAAGAAGTGCAAATGCAAATTAATTAGTTCGCCAGTTGATTGAGTTGCATTTAAGTAGCTTAGCAAAATCGTTTGTTCCGATTTTTGGAGTGGATAATGTCGATGTTAATGGGATTGACAGGCAATAATAGCAATAGATAGATAATTACCAGATTAATACCTTAAATAGGGGGGAAGACACAATTGATTTTTGGGCTTACATTATTATGACATTGAAATGGGAATTGTATTTGTATTTAATTTAATAAGAGGAGAATCTAATATTGACTCAATGAAAGCGAAAAACATCTATAAAGCCCGCTTTAAACCAGTTTCTAGTTGAAGCGGGAAAATCTATTGAAAATTTCCCTTAGTCTGACTCTGGCAGGAAACTTCAACTGCAAGTCAGCTTTTCCGAAAGGCTTAACGTTCGAGCAGCCGAAGAAGTCAATCACAACTGAGAGGCGCTCAACCATGTTGACCCAATAACCTTTAACGAATTTTTAAGCAGACACATTGCGTATACGCAACGTATACCGCACACACACACACACACACACACTTTGCAGACACCATAATCAAATTAAAGCATAATTTTTTACGACGTCATAGTCATAAATATGGAACGATGAGAAATTGTGCCCAAAAACATGAATCGTAAAAAAGAAAAGAAGAGAGGAGAATACCGGAACCGGAAGAAGGAGGTGGAACCTCACCCTGCAAGTGATTTCCCATTTCCGCTAAGCGACTGGGCGAGAAAAATAAAATTAAATGTATAAATCATTTCGACGGTGCTTTAAAATTGAATAAGCATTCGTCAGCAATAAATCGCAGGAGGCCAAAAGGGGGATACATCTCCCCTGCAGTTGCTCATCTTCAAGTCGAGATTCGGGATGCTGGATGCGGGATGCCGGGTTCTGGATTCTGGATGCTTCAACTCGGTCACATATGTGCGCCTTTTGGGAAATAGCTGCAATTCGTTTCATATTTCATGTGGCTTCGGTTTTGGTTTTTGGGTTCGGTTTCGGGTTTCCGCCACAATGTGTTTTTGTGTGTGTTCTTTTCCGCATGAGTTATTATTGGCAAACGCGGAAACCTCGAACCTCGAATTGGAATTGTTTGCTGCTGATTTGCATATTGAATGCAATAGAAAATGCAGCCTTATTTATGGCTCTGCTTCGCTTTTTGCTTGGCTTACTTTTTGGCGGAGAGCAATTAATCGGCTTGGGTTTATAATAAAACTGAAACATACTTTTGAGAGAGACTGTCTCGGGTTCTATTGATTTGGACATGTTGTGAAATTTCGGGCAATCATTAATCAGCATTTTGGGGAAAGAAATATAAAAATCGCAACTGAAGTTGAAGACTGTAAATTAATGGTTAATGTGCAATAAACTAGAATTGCTTTGCAGTGACTCATTTATCGGACTTTTCCCTATTGAGATTATAAATATTGTCATAATACACGATGACTTTTATAAATCAGTTGGGGTAAAAAAAAAAATATTTTTAAACCTCCCAAAGTTCATAATATATGTTAGGTTGCAAATTTTTCTTTATTACGTTGTTTAATTGATTACTATAACTGATAGAATACTATAATATATAGTCCCTACTACCAGGTGTTACCCCATTTACAATTAAACCATTTCAATGGTCAATTTCCTGGAGAGGTAAACAAAGGGTCTAATTGTAATTAAGGTGTGTAAATGTTTTTATTCCAATCAACTATCTGGTTTCCAAGTATTTTATTGCATTATTTTTTGAAATGGTTGAAAATCAAATACCCTTTGCTTTGGATTACTTTCACAAAAATAATAATCGGGGGTATTAAGCAAATCTTGATTACTTTAATCGCAATTTGTAATTAAAACTTTTAGTGTTTTTGGCCAGTATTTGATAATAAGCATTAGCTCACTTTCCATTTTAACACAATCAGTTAAGAGAGCAATTTAAAAGTTGTTTATCATTTGAGACTTTTGTACTAAAATTAAAATTTAGAAGCTAGTACAACAAACAAAATTTAAAACAAGAAAGGAAGTCTAGCTTCGGTACCCGAAGCTTTGAATACCCTTGCAGATTCAAGATTATTTAATTTAATAATTTTTTAAACTACCCGATTAAAACAAAAGGATTGCTGCTGGTTTCTGTGATATTTATTTGGAATTTCACATACTCAGCCCCCTCACCACGACAAGGTCTCAATCCAAGAGGGGGAAATTTACAATTACTTATTACCTATATTGCACTAAAGGATTAAACAATTTTTTAATAACTATGCATTATTATAGTATATATATATATATTTACAATCACTTATAAGTAACTATTAGTAGAATAAATAAATATATAAATATCTTATCTATAAACTATATTTAAGGAATATCCCATCATGATGACTATAAGGGGTCTGGTAGGTAAGAGCTACAGGATCTTTTAACCGATTATCAGCAAATATCCAATCAATTTGTGTTAAATGTTTTGTGGTTGGAAAATTATTAATTGGTGAAAGGCCATATCCGTTAAAAGTCTCCTCTAGTTGATCACTTCTGGTAGATCTGCAAATATTAAAATCACCTAATATCACCACTTTACTATTGCTATTCATTTCGCGAACTCTATTTATATCCGCAGTCATTTCACTTCGAAATCTTGTGACTGGAAAACTTGGATTCCTATATACAACTATAAATGATGTATCCAAATACTTAAAAGCAATCGATTGATATATGGTCCTTGGGTTTGTCGACTTATTTGTCTCAAACAGAAAGACTACATTAT
>JAJJHY010003831.1:10232135-10252549 GCA_021224005.1 Drosophila setifemur | reverse complement strand
CACATACCCGATAGGTAGTACCCAATACTCTAACCCTTTGGGACAAACCCCTCTTGACCCTAAACATATGAAATTCCGAAATACCTGATGTAACGCAATATTACATGTTTACCTGTGACTTAATTCTTAGGGTTTCTAAATAATTGGGAATTCCAAAAGGTACCTGTTATATTGTAATATTGCATATTTTGCAAATCATACGCATATACCTGTTTTTTGGGAAGATCCCGCAATTTTCGGTTAATACGTGTGCACGTAAAGGACCTTTGTACCTGCAGGTAACTTCAATGAAGTATGACTTTAGTTTTGTTGCAATAATAAACTATTTCCGTCTCGGCTTAAAACAAAATTTAATTATATTTATCAGTATGAACATAATCATTTAAAAGCAAGAAAGGGAGGCACCTTCGGTACCCGAAGCTTAGAATACCATTTGCCGTGAAACTGTTTGATCGTTTGTATGGCAGCTATAGGATATAGTGATCCGATTTTTGGTTTTCGATTTTCTAAAACGGCTTTAATGTCTATGAAAACTGTATTTCTCAAGAATGAATTACTTGTCTGGAAAAACACCAGAGTTATGCTCAATGGTCCATTATCTCCCAACGTTCCTATGGCAGCTATAGGATATAGTTGTCCGATTTTAATGAAACTTTCAGGATATGTTAAAATAGTCGTTAGTATAAGTTTCACAAGAAAAAAATAAAATATCTTTAAAAATGGCGAATTTATGGCACTTTTTCCCAATCGTTCCTATGGCAGCTATATGATCTAGTGTTCCGATTCCGGCCGTTCCGACTTATATACTAACTGCAATAGATTGAAGGGTCGGTGCAAAGTTTCAGCCCGATAGCTTTAAAACTGAGAGACTAGTTTACATAGCAACCGACAGACGGACAGACAGACGGACAGACAGACGGACAGACAGACGGACAGACGGACAGACGGACAGACGGACAGACGGACATGGCTATATCGACTCGGCTGGTGATGCTGATCAAGAATATATATACTTTATAGGGTCGGAGAAGTCTCCTTCACTGCGTTACAAACTTCTGGTCAAAATTATAATACCCTCTGCAAGGGTATAAAAATATGTAGTGATACAATAGTATTACAGAAATGTATTCAAATTTATTTTGTATTATAATATTTAGCCAAAAAATACCAATTCATGATATTTAGGGTAGTAATGTAGTGTTGAAATAGCATCCCAGATATTTATTTAAACCTTTTTTATTTCAATTTTTAACCTGAAATCCCAATTCATGGGTTTTAAAATCTCCCAAAATCCATGTTATAAGTATTCCCATTTATTTTTACCATTTTTCCTCCATAAGCTCTGAAACATTTCTCCTACTGGAATCTAATTTTGTGTCCCATCTGCCTGGCATAGCATCGATCAACACTCCTATGCCTTCTACAAAACTCATTTTCCCTTGTAAAATTCGGCTCGGGCTTAGAAAATTTGTCGCCGCTCCTTGCTGTATGCTAATTTTGGCAAACATGTTCGCCATGGAGGTCCTTTCTTAATTTCGAATGAAACAATGCGCAAAGGAAGACATTTCGAAATGTTCGATGGCCCGGGCCAGGGGCAGGAGCAGGAGCAGGGACAGGAGAAAGGAGAGGCCATGTCGTCGAAACGAACGAAAATCGAAATTTATGGTCTAACAAGCGCTGTCAAAATGTGAGAATTGAGTGCCTGCTCCCGGGTTCCCAGCCTTTTCCTAGGTACCCTGCCAGACCCAGTCCTCCGCCTCTGCCAATTTCCAGAGGCGTCCGACAGATGCTCCAGCAGACATTTGCATCTCGCATATAAATCGCATTAGCAGCACGCAATTACGAGGCACCCAAAACACATGGGCCCTGGCATTTTGCGGTTTGGACTCCCGAGAGAGAGAGAGAGAGTTGGAATTGGGAATTGCCAAGACCCACAAATTGAATAGTGAAACCTCGAATAAACAATTACCCAGATAGTTGCAATCCTTGGGCTGCAGATAAGAAATTATCGGAGACGATGTCATACAGGGGTAAATAGCTTTTAATTTACGCTTTTATAAATATAGAACCTGCAACCACCAACACCAACAATGACAGCGTAGATCAATAAAACCGATCTAATCGCCTCAGTCGGACTGGAGTGGAGTGGAGTGTATATATATATATACTATATATACTATCACAATTAACTAGGTACATAGAGCAAACCGATTCTGGATCACAGCAGAATCGGGCACTTGTACATGATGTTGATCTTATCGATATCCTTAGAGCTAAGACCCACTCTCTGGCCAATTTCCGCATTGGCATCGAGGGGCACTATGGTGTCCTCACCGTTGATGGAAAAAGCACCAGGACGATAGTGCAGACAGCTGTCATAGTCATAGCCCATGTCAAAATCGGTCACTACGGAATCGGAATACTTCTGGAAATTGAACTCCTTGCCGGGGACAATATTATCATAGACCACATTGATGTAACCATCCCGGATGGAGGAGCTCTGCTGGTGATAGAATCCCAGGGCGTGCATGAACTCATGGAGAATAGTGCCGGGCCGGAAACAGCCCTCTCCCAGGGGATAAATCTCCAGATTCATTTCCTGCGCAGATCCTTGATAGCCCACAGTGGTGAAGCAACCTCCAGTCTTGGCCGTAACCGTCAGATAGGCCTTATCCTCGTCGGTGGCTTCACGGAATCTCACACAGGTGTGCAGCTCCAAAGAGTCAATGGCATTCCGGATGGCCGTCTTGTGGGAGTTATCAAAATCATCGGATATCCTGTAGACCACCACATTATCGGGCCATCGCTTCTCCGGGTTGATCAACCCATTGCGACCCTTGGGTCCGTGCTCCAGATTACTTTTCTGCTCCGGGGTCAAGACCATATCGCCCTCCACAAAGCCAGCTCCCTCTTCCGGATCGTAGACACCAGCTGGCAGCGGTTTGCCACAGATAATCAGCACTTGCAGTAGCAGAACAAATATTATTCCAAGCCTCGACATCTTGCCAGTTGAATTCCTCGCAACAGACTAATAAACTGGCCAGGAAACACGGCTGCCTAAATATATATGACAGAGAGAGAGAGAGTTAAAGGCGAGTCCGCGCACCTCCGATTAGATACAGATACATGCGGGCAAAAAAAAACTTATTTCGCAAATTGTACATGATAATGGTCGACGGAACACCCAATTAGATCAAGGTTTATGGCCATGTCACCTGTCGTCGTCGGGGCGCCCGTCCGAAATTCAGTCCAAAAAAAAACCGTCATTAGTCATGTAAGGTTTTCGATTAATATCACCCATATACATACGTCATAAATTGTATTCGGGATTGCCGCATTTCATACTCGTAGATAGCGAACTATATATATATATGTAAAAAACCAAAAACTCAAGTGGGTGCAGTGATTGAATTTTTAATCGGCTCTGAGCTACCTACCAAAAAAAAGAAATATAATTAAAATCTAGGCTAGTGAGTAATTCCCCTCGATTGATAACCGCGCAACACGCGTAATCGTTCTGCTAAATACAAGTGTTCAGTTGTCTTTCAGGTGTTTGAATCGCCTCCTTATCACCTAAGGAAATTGTCTTCGATTCTATAATACCAGGGACTACAATGATAACCCTTTTGGAGTACTTCCATTTGAGTTATTCCGCCAATCAACTGAGTAAAGTTGGCATAAAGAGAGTATTTTATGCTGACCGCCCGAATTAATAATCACTACCCCGTTTTTAAGATTGCAGCATTTACAGTGGGTCTAAAAAAAATACAAACCAAAGAACTCAGTCCATTTTAATACTTATATTAGATTTTAATTCCCAGTCGGAGGGACCTTTCCAATTTATAAAACTAATTTGTCATAGCCTTGAATGTAATTTATACATTTTATTTAATTTGCCAATTTAATTCGCCAATATATTCCTCAATCGATATATAAAACTATGTTCAAAATTTAATGCATCTTAAAAACAATAATATTTATTTGTAATTTATTGATCAATTTTGGTTAAAGTTATTTAGTAATCATTTATTTGTTTTTGGATGTTTAAAATACAAGCATAAATAGTCTGCATAAAACAAGTGGATTATTAGTATATTGCAATGGAACTGATTTATAATAATAATTACCAAATTTAATAGAAACTTAATAGGGTGCTAAATTTAATTATATTTCAATTATATTTATTAACGAATTCGAATCTGTACCTTTAATACTATTTCCAGATCACGTCTGACGATCGGTTGAATTAATAGAAATTGATATAATTGTAACAGCAGAAGTATTAGTATTAACCCAAATTGTTCAATAAATAATACCATTTGAAATCGTAATATTAGTCCCAATCTTTCTATCCTCAAATCGATATAATACTTCATCAATTGGTTTGCTTTGGGAATTGGCATCCATTTTATTTTTGGGATCATTTCAGTCTCAATGTTAGATTTGTTCATGCTAACGTCTAGAAATAAACTAAATCAAATTGATAGTGAAGAAAACTGCATATTTTGCATTTCCTGCATTTAAATAAATAAGTACAACAATTTCTTCGGTAAAGTGTAGAGTAGTGTAAAGTGGTACTGCATTAAATTAAATTTTATGTGTAATTCCATAAATATATAATGGTAGTCTTATTATATTCTCAGTGATTAAAAATCTATTAAAAATTTTATTTTTTTAATCGTAAAAAAGTTAAGCTTCTTTACAAATTAAGTTAACAACTATTTTTATAAACATATCTATAAATTCAGTGGGTTTTGCAATGTTGACACTCAAAAATAAACCATACTTTCAGGCTTTATATTTCCAGATCTCTTCTACTAGAAAGCTTTTGGTTGTGTCATTATTTTGAGCATTTTCCAGATATTTAAACAAAACAAAATATTTAATTTATGCAAAAAATATATATTTTTTTAACTTAAAATAATTTGTCAGTTTTTCAAAATTTATTTAACCTTTTCAAACGAAAACCCCAAAAAATAAATATTTAAAAACCATTTAGATCTTTAATATTTATAAGTAAGTGTTACACTTGTCTGGGGCACTTGTACATGGTATTCAGTTTGTTGATATCCGACTGGGTCATTTGCAGACGCTGACCCATGATCTCCTCGGCACCTTCCTGCAGAGGAACAATGGTCATCTCGCCATTCTTGGAGAAGGCATATGCAGTGTAGTGCAGAACACTGGCATAGTCATAGGGTTCTCCGTAATCCTCCACAGTTTCATTGCTGTACTTGTTGAAATTGTTCTCCGTTCCCTCGGTGATATTCTCCTCAACGATGGTCACATACTCATCCCGATCCCAGGTGCTCTGTTGATGGTAGAATCCCAGGGCATGAAGAAACTCATGGATAATGGTACCCTGACGGAAGCATCCCTGTTCTAGGGGATAATTCTGCAGATTCAGCTGCTGAACTCTATTAAGATGACCCACATAAGAATAGCATCCGCCAGCCTCCGAGGTGACATTAATATAATACTCCTGGTCAGTGGTGGCCTCCTTGAACAACAGACAGGAGTTCAGCTCAATGAGGCGAATGCCGCGCAGAATGTGATTCCGGTGTTCGGTATCTGAAAGATAAATAATTAAATAATTGAATTTCATTTTGAGCAACCCAAAAATGGGAATCCCAATCCTATAGCCTCACCTATATTCATGTTGATATAGTAGTAGACAATCCGATTGGGCCACCTGTAGGTTTCGTTGCGAAGACCATTCCTACCCTGTGGACTGGGCACCATATCCCCCTCAATATAGCCAGCTGTTAGCTCCGGATCGGTTTCGATCCTCTCCTGGGAGGCAGGAGCTGCCAGGCAGATGCTGGCCAGCGAAAGAATCACCAAAGTCAGGGCACAAGACTTCATGTTGCCGGTTCCGCGGTTGGTTAGAAACTGACCAAGGAACCACCGCAAATGGTCAAAAGCGGTCTCTTTGGACATTGGATAATTTATGGTATTTGCCAAAGTTAGATTTTATAACCAACTATATTGAGCAAGAGTGACCACAAAAGATGTTATCTAATCGATCGCTGCGTACTATATAACCTAGGCTCGCACACTTAATCTTAATTCAAGGTAGATCGAACTACCAATTGTGCTATGGGAAAGTCTATTCTCCTAGGAATTCCCGTTGCCAACTAGATAAAGTTCCTATATTGTGGAAATTGGAATTGGAAATTCTTGGGGTATACTTCTGGGTTCTGAGATTAAATGTTGGTGAATAAATCTTTCACCAATATTAAAAAATTAATTCAATATCAATTACGTACCGCTTCATAAATACCTTTCTTTAATAAATTTAAATCCAACTCTGACTATATTTATCTTCATTTATTTCCTCTGACATCAGCCAACAATTTATATTCCTAGATAAGATCAAAGTTCCTATATTGTGGAAATTGGAATTGGAAATTCTTGGGGTATACTTTTGGGTTCTGAGATTAAATGTTGGTGACTAAATCATTCACCAATATTAAATTAAATTCCATATCAATTTCGTCCCGCTTCATAAATACCTTTCTTTATTAAATTAAAATCCAACTCTGACTATATTTATCTTCATTTATTTGTCTGACATCAGCCAACAATTTGAATTCCCTGCAACAAATTTCAATGGCGAAATAACAATCACAAACCGACCGTGACCTCATACCAGGCCAAATCACGGTTGCCAACAAACCGGAATTAAAAAAAAAAAAAGAAATCACTGCCAAAAATAATCTGAACGAAAATGACAATGACGAACATTCGCTTAATTGCATTTGTCAGCACAATAAACAGCTTATATTTTCACGAACGGGAAAAGGAAGATTTTTTGGTTGGTTTTTGGCAATAACATAAAAAGCAATTTATCACCATTAAGTAAGCAAAAGACTGAAGGTTGAGTAATCCAGTGTCTTCGAATATTCAATTTACTTGGGACACTTGTACATGGCATTTAGTTTTCTAATATCCGTTTCGCTAAGTTGCAATCTTTGTCCAATGACATCTTCCATGCCCTCCTCCAGAGTCACTATTGTGCGTTCTCCGTTCTTGGAAAATGCCAATGGTCCATAGTGCATCACACTTCCGTAGTCATACTTTTCACCAAAATCATTGACCGTCTCCTCGCTATATTTATCAAAGTTAAACTCCATTCCCTCAGTGATATTCTCCTCCACAATCTGGACATAATCATCCCGATCGGCGGCACTTTGCTGGTGGAAGAATCCCAGGGCATGGAGGAATTCATGGACAATCGTATAGAGCCGGAAGCAACCAACTTCTATTTCGTTATTCTGAAGATTCAGTTGTTGAACACGATTCTGGTAGCCGATATAGGAGAAGCATCCGCCCTCCTCGGAGGTCACATTAACATAATACTCCTGGTCCGTGGTGGCCTCCTTGAAGATCAGGCAGGATACGGACTCAATTTTCTGGATGCCCCTCACGATTTGATTGCGATGCTCCTCATCTGGAAGGATAAAAATAATATTTATAATATTTTTAACTATTTTCTAGATAATTTTAAATATATATTTTTAGGTTTTATTCCAATTCCCTCACCTATATAGCTATTGATGTGATAGTAAAGAATGCGATTGGGCCACCGATATGTTTCATTGCGATATATATTCCTCTGGGATCCACTTAGCACCATATCCCCCTCCACATATCCAGCTGTCAGCTCCGGATCCGTTTCAATCCTTTCAACTGGCACTGCCAGACATCCAGACAAAATCAAAGATAATATAACGTAATAATACATGTTGGTAGTCGCACGTTCGATTGATTACTGTCTACAAATTGGTAACACAAGCTAACGACCCATTGACAAGTTGATTGCTAAAAGCTAATCTACAGAATTTACGATTTTTAAATTTGTAGCGCCGATGTTAAGTGATATCTAATCGAAGGGTTAATCTATCAGATCGGTAGCTAACAAATTAGCCTTATCTATAACTACTTCTTGAAATAATCAAATTATGTTGAATTTTAGCATACTTTTGGGATGTTATTGCTTCCAATTATAAATATATTAATTAAAATAGGTATATACTTCAATAAATCGTTTAAATATTGCCTTTATAATATCAGTAATTTTCATTAATTTACTTAGGCTAAGAACCCGGAAGAGATATATATTTTGTTATCTCCATTTTTTCTTCCGGCGTCGAAATTTAATTATGAGTTACACAAAAACAAGATATTTTTATATGCTTGCAAAATCTTAACCAAAAAAATCGAAATTGTATATAGTCATCATATAAAAACCACCTGCACTTAATGCTTAGCTATCAGTTCTAAAATGCATTTACTCAGACTGGTTTTTCTTTTTACCCTTTGGCACTTGGTCCTTGCTCGTCCTTTTTCTGAAGTTCTAGAAGATGACATCCGACTCATCCCAGAGCAGTTGCAATTTTTCGAAGGGCATAAACCAAAACATCGAGTGGTAAAATCAATGTCTCAATATTATTGGAAAAAGAAAACTCTAGTCTATAGCTACGGATTTGGATTAAGTAAGAAAAATAATATATAGTAATTATTTTGTAAATATTTGCATCTCCTATTTAAAGCTCAATCTGACATATCTCGTGTGGAAAGTGCCATGGCGGATATATCTTCCCAGACCTGTATTCGATTTCGCAGGACAACTAACCCCCTGGAGCATCAAGTAAGGATCCAAAGGATGGAGTCAGGTTGCTGGTCCTATGTGGGATATTTGGGTAAAACAAATCAGGATCTCAACCTGGGAATGGGATGCATGTCCAAGAGAACCATTCAGCATGAGTTACTCCACGCTTTGGGCTTCTATCACACTCAAAGTGATCCTAATCGAGATAATTATGTCAGGATTAATCCAGAAAATATTAAACCAGGCCACAAAAAGAATTTCGAAAAACTACGACCCGAGGGGGTGACTAATTTTGGATTTGGTTATGACTATGAAAGCATTATGCACTATGGTCCTTATTATTTTTCTAAAAATGGTAATCCCACAATTATTCCACTTCAAAAGAAGGCAAAAATTGGCGAAGCAACTCGAATGAGTGTGAAGGATATTTCTACTCTTAGGAAAATGTACTGCTCAATTAAAGTTATTTAATTAAGAACTAATTAATAATAATTTTAGGAATAGAAAGCAACATGTGAAGAAATTAATATTGTAAATATTTCCCCTAACCCTTTAATGTATTATGTAAATCTGCACAAAACACGTAATTAAACTAACTAGTTAGCAACGTAATTAACTTAACCATGAAGATTAGAAAACAGGAGCAATTGTGTTAATTTTATATTGCTCGCCAGACAATATCCTCCCTCAAAGTAATCGCAACATTTGCAATTCCAACGACCAAGTGCAGCAACTTGACAGGAAACACCAAAAAAAAAAGAAGGTAAAAAAAACAAGAAAACCCCATCCCCAGTCGCGTTAATCTAGAAAACAAAAAGCCACCGGCGACCGTAGAGGAAGTGTTTGCCTTTGCTGGCAACTAAAAATTGAATATTTAGTGGTCGTAATTAAAAATTAGCGCGCCAGGCAACTAACCGAGCGACCGAGCAAGCCACACCAACACACACCCAAAAAGTCCTTCCGCATAATCCCAGGACCAACTATCTGCGTGGAACCCTCTTAGCGGAGGGAGCGGAGGATCCCCCCGGATCCCACCCCCCACAAGGACTCGCACATACATATATTTGGTTTTTTAATGGCACAAATTGTAGGAAAGCCAAAGCCAAAGCCAAAGCCAGAGCTACCTGCACACAAAACGGAAGTCGTAAACATTTAATTTATGCAAGCAGTGCATTTGCTTTTTTAGTTGCAGCCAAAGATGGGCCAACGTCATCCAGTTTTGGCCAGAAAAGGAATAGAAATGGGTTTGGGTTGGGTTGGGTATAGCTAGCTACCTGTCTGTCGGTGGGCTTATCAGCTCTCAAGGCTATAGCTTTCCGAAGCAATCCAACTGTTTGCTTAACCTGGAAGATTACTTAAAATGTAGCTTAAATTGCGTTCCTTGTATGCTTATCAAAATATAATATTTATGGGTATAATATCAAATAATAAACCATAATATAAATAAATAATATATAAGCTAACAATAATTTATGCAATTAAAATGTTGTAAATTAGCAGCATTTAAGGTATGCAATTCAAATGTGCGCAAAATTTGCAATAATATTGAAAATGAAGTTTATATTGTAATCAAAGTATGCCTATGAAAATATAATATATAAAATATGGGTTATCTTAAGTCATTTATTCCGTGGTTGTCTGTAGATATAATTTGGAATAATTTTACATATTTATATTTATTTATTGTAATACTAATATCTTTACTAAGCTAATATATAATATTAATGGAAATTTTTTTATAATTTACTTCATATATGTCATTAAAATATGGAAAAATTGTCCATACATAAAACAAATAAATTTTAAATAACTTAATTTATACACATTTTCATAATTAACCATATTTTCTTTTTAAAACAATCAAGTATCTGATTGTATTTATCTAAGTATGAATCCCTTCTAAGATAGCTAAAAGTATATATTGAAAAATCATATTTAAAACCTCTTCCGCAAGCCTCAAACTCAATTAAATCCGTGTTTTTTTTTTTTTATAAATTGTTGTTAAGGCCAACAGGAGCAGCGCAACGCGATTATGTTGCTCTCAAGTCATAATGTCTTGAGAATTTCCTGGTTTTTATTTTGAGAAAATATTGCTGGCATAATAAAGGGAATTTAATGGGTTAAGGCGGCCACTAGGACGCCTGGCCATCAACTTTTCGCCAAGAGCAGTAAAAAAGTCAGCTGGCTGGCTGAAGCCACGTTTCGCTTTCTTTTTCCCAAGAACCAAGACCGAGTCCAACCCCAGTCCAATCTCAATCCCTATCCCTATCCCTATCCCAAGACCAAGCCCGAGCTCTTTGTGTTGTTTTCCCAGCTTCTTCTGCATCTGGCCGACTTGCTTATGATCGTTCTAATTTTATGACATTCTATTTTCATGCATAGCAAACTAGACGCATGTGTGTGTGTGAGTGTTGGTTTTAGCCTTAGTGCAGGCAGTCCTAGCCATTTGGTAGTCAGACATGAATGCTGCGCTTTGTTGCCCTGCTACGCCTTTGTTTGTATTGCCCTCAGGGGTAAAGTTTTTAGGATAATAACTTCCTGCGACTTTACGAGCCAAGGCAAAAGCCAAAAACCCACCAACACAGGCAGCAGCAGCAGGCAGCAGCATCTAAAGGGAAATGAGAATACTTAAGCAGAAATACACTGTAATTACTGGGGGGGCTGTGTTTATGGCACATATTCCACCCTAAGTAATCGTTAAATAGTGCCCTGACTTCGCATAAGATTAGCTGAAATTTTCTTAGTGCGAATATATTCAAATATTAGGAAAGTTTTATTCTCCGATAAACTTTAAGCTAGTCAAATCTGTTAGTTAGGGATACTACAATTTCAAAACTTTTGATTAGACAATACTTATACCGAATAAATCAGCAACAATATAAAGGAAGTGATGGAAGTTATTAAATAATAATATGAATATAATTTAAATAGAGAGATCAATGTGAAATATATACCCAAAATATGTATTAATTTTCTACATCTAATAAAAATGAATTATTTTTATTTAAATTGATAGATGTGAACTGGGTTCAATTGAATATTTCTTACCAGCCAGTTATACCAAATAATATCCTTTACTCTTTAAAATTTAATAAACAAATTAATTGTTTCCTTGACTTTCTTGGTCCCATTTTCTCGCAGTGCTGCAGAACAACTGCATATGAACAACGTGGTGAAGGCAAGCCCTGAAAAATATCTCAAGACCTCTACTTAAAGAAGGCAGCGAGTAAAAGCAAAAGCAAATGCCAACACATCAGCAAAAGATGCGGGGGTGCAGACCGCAGAAACTTTTGATGCTGTCGACAGAACAGAGGAGATGCCTATTTGGCTTTTTAAAAGCTAAGCTAAAATGATTTTTAAGGTTCTTTATTCGGATTGTTTCAGCAGATATGAAGAATTTGAATATGTTGGAACTATTTTCCAGTAAATTTGAATAACAATAAAGAAGCCACAAAACACATTTTACATTTAAACATCACAAAATAAAATCTCTGGAAATACATTTTTAAACTTTTGTTAAGAATAAAAACAAAGGAAATATTAATAAAAATATATATTAAATAACACATTAATTATTTTTTACATGTGACAATTGTACTATATGTATATTTGCCTACAATAATAAGATACTTTCTTGTAGCGCATGGAAGAATTATACAAAAAATAGTAATAATAAGCAAAAATAACATATTCATTTTTTTTAAATTATGGAAATCGTGCCATATGGTGGCATAATCATTCAAATTCCAATCTTGTAGCTCGTGGAAGAATTATATAAAATGAATAAATAAATGTTTTAATCAATATCACATTTAAAGGATTAATAATGAGCATGACTATACAATACAAAATAAAAAGAATTTCAATAAGTATAATTTCTTTCTTTTATGTTATTTTAAATGCCATTTTCTTGATAGTTTCAACATTTTTATGAGTTTAATTTAATTTAGCTTATTTTTAGAATCCCAGATTAGCAGCACTGCCAAGAAAAAGACGGGGATGAGATGAAAATGGTGACTGCGGTGGCATATTAAAGACAGACAGCTGTAGTTGCAGCATCGCCGTGGCTGTGGGCATAATCTCAGACATAATTACACACACACAACTCACAGGGCCAGGGCAAAGGGAATGCGAATCCGAATGCGAATCCGAATGCGAATGCGAATGCCAGGATTCAGGGAGAATAGGACTCTGAGCCGGAGACTGACAAATGCAGTCCCACATGAATGGGCGGCTCTCCACCAGGTGGTGCAGGATCTCTCGCCTCGTTCCCAGTTTATTTGCACTTTTTGCGGGCAACAGGGGAAAGTCTTGCCTTCAAGATGGAAATACTTTCCCGAGCCACTATTTTCCCTTTTCGACTTTCGACCCCAGCTGCCAAAAAAGGGGTGGCCAAAGTTTTTAAAGTGCATTTAAAATTAATTAAGCATACGACGCGTTGGCTGTTCAAAGAGCATGGCATGACACGTAGTACAAGGTAATGGAATAAAAACGAAGGAGCAGCCCTGCTTCTTTATCTGGCAATTAACAAGTTTCTTCTTCTCAAAGTTGAATCCGGTTCAAGTTTTCCGTTGGGGCGTTGAAGGGGAAAAACGCATGCTGTTGCTTCATGCGCGGCTTGAAAAGTTTAGACACAATATCGCTAATGATAATTACAAGCGAAAAACTTTTGCCCCACTATACATTCACTGTACGGCACGCCCCCCGCCCCTATCTATCTGTCTATTTGCTTTTAGCTTCAGTTGGCAACACAAGCATAAATATAAAATTTTCAGTGGTTAGCGCAAAAGTTCAGCAAAGCCCGAGGGAACGATAAGGGATTGTGAGATCATGAAGGGGGCCACGCCCACCGCCCACCGCCCACTGCCCACCAGCCTCATCCTGCCGGTTTTAATTAGCCTCCATTATTACTGGTTATAAGTCGGTGCATTTTAAGATATCAGACATTCAATTGTGGCTTAAAAAGCAAGGAATTGATATTTTTGAGGGTTATACTTTGTGTTTTGGCTGCCATAATGATATAGTTTCTTGTTCAATAAGTGCGTATATATTTTATTAATTTATTTTAATAAATTTACTGACAAAATTCCGATTTTAATATTCTTTTTACACAACAAGAAATTTAATTAATTAATTTTAATAGAAATACTACAAGAGTTCTGATTTTCATATTCGTTTTTTTTTAGGAGTTTCCTATTCAACAATTATATATATTTTATCAAAATAGCCACAATTCTATAGTTCAGATATTCATATTCCTTTTATTGGGAATTTCTTATCCAACATCTATCTTTAAAATAGAGTATTTAAAAACCTTTTTCTATGGCCTATAAATTCACTTTTTCACAACCCAATTGCGAATATTGTGAAGATGTGAATGAATAGATTTTTTTAATTTCTTTATTTACCTACAGATAAATATGAGCCTAAGTTCAAGCCTTCTTAGTATGAATTTGTGAACAAAACCCACAAATTAATAACCCAAATAAAATAGGTAATCACCACCAATAAAAGAGAATATTATTCCCGAAATTTCCTAAATATCAGGTAAGGTTATTAACCCCTTTTCCCCCCGATTGGCCAGCGTATATGCCAAACTCATTAGCCACAGAACGATGCAAGGCACACGAATTCAATTTTGGTTCCCAGTCGGACAACATGGCGCTAATGAAGTACAAATTGGCTAATGGTCCGGGTCCAAACCCAGAAATCGACGGAGACGTCGACAGAGTCTAATTATCAATGAAAGCGGCGTCGCCTGTCGAACTTCGACTTCCCAGTTATAGGAGGAGGCAGAAGAAGGAGGAGGACACTCTGGAGGAGCTCCAGCGGATGAGATGCATGGGCTCTTTATGTGAAAAGTGTTGTGCATTTTCATGGCGAAACTTTAATGGATTAATTTACCAAAATGTTCGTGCCAGAGGAAATTGAAACATAGTGGGCGACGGCGGTGGCAAAGGAAGAGTCACCTCCAAGTCGGAGCTGAAGATTTATGGCTTACGCCCGGGAACGAAACTCTATGGGATATATATCCTGGCTCCGGCCTCTGATCATTTCCAGAGATGGCAAAATGCAACTTTTTTTATATATTTGGTTTGGTTCGTGCTAGCGATATTCTAATTTCATTACCCACAAGCCGAGGCAAAAGTTTTATTAACTTTTTGCAAGTTTTTGCAGCACAGAAATCATGAATATTTTATTGCATATTTTCAACCTCGCATTCATATATGAAAATATACATATATACGAACACGATAAAAAATAATGGAGCCTGCGCCTTCTATTGATTCCATTTAATTAAAATTAATTCACCAATAATTGACTTTTAATATGCAATCATTTGTATCTGTGGACTAGGGGAAAAGCCGGCAGTCGGAATGCCATGAAAAAAATGGGAATTATTTAATTGCTCATTTGTCGCCGCTGCATCGAGGTGAGAAATGTGAAGTAAGAGAACGATGCCTGCAAAATCTGCAGAAAAAAAAAATATAATTACAATTAAAGGAATATATATATTTGATTTATTTCTCACCTTTAAGCCAGCCTGCAGGCTTACACGAAAGTATTTCAATCCCGTCACATAAAAGGGCTTGCTATTCATTTCGATAGCCAGATTAATTAGTTTGAGTAACTTCAGATTCTCTTGAGGATTGGTGGAGTGCTCTAGAACTAGCTCCCAATTGGTGTGGTAATACATTGAGCTCAGGGCATCGGTCTGTAGTTTATGGTAGAACAAGTTTATTTAAATGTAAGGGTTAGATATTATTTTACCTACTGTATAGGCCAAGTTTGAACCAATTTGTCCCAGCGACAATAACTCCACAGTTTTGGCTCCAAACCAAATGGCGTAGATGTAGTTAGCCATGGGGTTCTAAGGGAGAAAATGTATAGTAATAAGAATATATAATATTGGATATTTTTTAAAAATTTTTACCCACCGTATAGGCCTTAAAGGAAAGAGCACACAAGAGTCCCGCGGCAAAGGCGAACATAATAAAAACCCGCACCGTATACTGCGCCTCCAACTCCTGGCCAAATTGATTAAGAGCCACATTTTTCCGCAGAGTTTGTATAATTAGTTTCTTTAACTGTTTGGCCATAAGGGGACCTTTTCTATCCGCTAAAATCTTTGCAATATCCAATTCCAAATCTCTCTTCAACAACAGATACTTGCCATTCAAATGGACAATCAATTCACAGAGCAAACTAGTCTCACCAAACATCATCGTATCGATGATGAGTCCCACCCAGACATTGCTCAATAGGAGGGGGACAAATATATGCATTGGTTCCGTATCGAAGGGAAAGATCATGGAATATAGAAAATCCTTACTTTTGTTGATAATTGAAAATATGGGAGATATTAGATAACCAGTTATGACAGCCGAATACATGGCAGAAACCAGACGATTGACCAACATTTGACCATCGACGCGTCGAAACATTTCCGGTTCCTTACGGGGATCAATGTAAATAGTCCGATAGAAGCGTTCCAGAAACTTTTGCAGGGATTCAAAGTTTAGGAGGATGTGGAGACTGCGGAATTGAGCCTCGACCAGGATAAGATACGTTGGCATCCCAGTGAGAAAAGAGTCCAGATTCAGATTGGCTGCCTCGAAACGGAGATATCTCAACTCCGCGTCGTTGTGCTGGACAAAAATCAAGCAGCCCAGTACAGCCATAATCCTGTCCAGATGTCTGGCCCACCTGCCCGTGCTCGGATCCAGAGGCCAGAAAATGTGATTCAACCGAAAGAGAGCCAAGGGCCAGGCCAGCTTCACCTTCTGACCATCGGCCAGACGGGGCACGTAACGAACCATAATGTGGCCAAGACTGAAGAGTAATGTCAAAAACCGACTGGGATATATATGCTCCGGGGATTAGAGTTGCCAGCAGCTCAGACGATGACAGTTTCTCAACTTTTAAATGAAGTCTCCCATGCGTGCAATGGCTCAATTAAGTTATTATCCCCCCACACCGAGACGAAGGCAAAACATTTGAAAGTTTTACATTAATATTGCCTCATTTGCGATGTTACCAACTTTTACAATTCTCGGGGGGGAATTGGATTTTATTTGTTGCCCTTGCTTGAACGCAGGTAACGATATAAACATGGCCGAACAAAGTTAACAAGCCAATGAAATATTGCTAGCCATTGTTAATTTAATGGCCCCAATTAAATTGTTCTGATTTTATTTACCTTTCTTTGAGTTATTTTCTTTTAGTGATATTATCTTTGGGATATTTTCAGAAAAAAACGATTGACTCTTTTAAGCTTGATAATATTATACATAATAAAAATCAACAAATTTAAAAGTAACATTGAAAAAATAATATTCACAATCCTTTGCTCAAAATTATAATACTCTAAATTAGTTTTGTAATAAAGAAAATATTCAGCAACAAAAATTAAAATAAAGAAATGAAAAATGTTCTATAAAGAAAAAATTTTAAACAAATTAATGTCACAATCATTTGTTTCTAAATTAGTTAAATAATATTGACTTATTTAATATATAAATGGCATTATAACTACACAAAAACAATATATTAACATTGGAACAATAATAGTCACAATAATTTTACCCAAATTATGATATTCTAAAGTTGTTACTAAATCAGTTAAATAATAAAAAGCTTATTTAATGATCTTTTTTAAGAAAATACTTTTAATTGTTGTACTACAAAAAAATGTACATAAAATATAAATACACTTTTTTCAGCTTTGTGCTTGTCAGTTGAACATTTAACAAATGTAATTATATATTAAGATATATTTCAACACTGCCCGGGTGCATTAAGTCTTCAATTAAAACAGATTAAATACAAATAACTAAACTTAACCAGCGTGCATTTATGTCAGTTAAAATCCAGTTGATATCTGACATATTTTAGCACTCCATGTAAAGCGAAGTATTTTCACAGTCATGAACTCTCCTGGCGGTTGGGAAATGAAAAACTCGCTTAACGAATTCATAAAAATCAATTAATTCAAACGCGCAACTTTCGCACGCTTTTCCAGCTTTCCTAGCTTTCCCGGATTACTCCCAGTGATGCCATTTGGGGCAGAGTCCTCCTCCACCCCCCTCTTCTTCCCTCCCCTGGCATCTGCGGTCTGGACTGGAGATAGTGGCAACAGTTTGTGTTATGAATATTTTAGGAGGCAGCCGTCCGTCTCTCCCTTGTCTAACCGAATAGAAAAACGACAATGGGGCTGGAGGGGGTGGGCAGGAGGGGGGCAGGAGGAGGAGGAGGAGGGAGGAGGGAGGAGGGGACAAAAATTAAACGGAGGAGCAGGCACTCCTCGGCGTAGAAACTGCAGTTTGCTCGCCACATTCATCTTAATTTCCTGTCACGACAATGACAACGAGGTTCGTTGCTTCGCTGGTGGTGGCATTGTCGGCTTGGTGGTTGCAAGTGGATCCACTCTGGACATCCCGAACATCCTGGCCATCCAAGTGTGCGTCTAGCCTTGCCAGGAAACGACGGGAATCCAACATACATTTCACTGCCTACCCTGCCATTTTCCCCAATGCGGATACAATGTATACTTTATGAGGTTTGTCCACCTTCAGTGTCTTCGAGTCAAAGTTTTTAATGGGTTAAGGTGAAACTCATGCATCAATAAAAGAATTTATAGGATTAACTATCTCTGAAGTCTGACTTTATTTTAATGGCATTTCTTCGGCACGAGAATCATGTGAAGAAACCATTTTCAATGGAACAAAATTTTGCAATGACAATTTTACATAATTTAGTATAAGGTTAATTTTGAAGAATTAATATTAAAAACAAAATAAAACTTAAGTCAAATTGAAATATATATATATTTGCTAGTTTTTTCAAATTAAAAATGATTGTTTTTACATTAAAGATTTAATATTTAAAACTAGTTTACAGTACAAATAATATTTTCTTCAGGTAAAAAAAACTCTTTCAATGCTATAAAATCATGCAATGAAAATTTTACATTATTAGTGTAAGATTAATTTTAATATTAAAAACTTAAAAAGAAGCTTAAGTCAAATTCAAATAAATATTTTTTGTATTTTCCCAACTGGAAAATAATGTTTTTTACATTAATGATTTCATATTTAAAACTAGTTTGCAGAATAGATAATATTCTCCTCAGCTAAAGAAAACATTTTCAATGCAACAAAATTTAAATTAAAAGTTATGCATTTTGGCTTTCTTAAATCAAAAGTTTTGTTCAAATTATAAAAAAATATTACTAATATCAATACTTTGTTTAAACATTACAGAGTTTTTTTTAATTTATGCTTTATTAATTTAATACATTATACATTATTTGATATTAGTTTGTAAAACAATTTTATTCCTCTTATAAACCTGACCAGAAAAATTATTTATATTTCTTATTTATTATATAAGAATCTAAATTTGAATAGTAGTAAATTATTGTAGAGTCTTTCCAATTCGACTAGGTCCCACAAAAATACTACCATTCTCCTCCATTTCAGAGCCCCGCTTATTTTTTCGTGTTGAACGCTTTTTAAGCCTTTGTAGCGGCTGTTGCTTTGGCTTTAGTCTTCCCATCGAGCAGGCATCTGTATCTGTATCTGTTTCTGTATCTGTATCTGTATCTGCAACTGAAACTGTGCCGGGCTTTGTTTCCCGTGGATGAAATTGCTGGACGCTGTCTGCTGGAATCCTTGGGTTGAGCATCCTTGGGTTGTTGTGCGTCGCATTGCCGAAAGCCGTCAAAAAGCAAAGGGCCAGAAGCGTTTTGCCCAGGCGTTTCGCATAAACAAGGGCGGTGGTGCTACCCTTGCCACGCCCTCCATCCCCTGTCCGTTGTCCGGTTGTCCAGTGAAGGTTGTCCTTTGTCCGGCATTGCTGCCACCCAACTCTTTTCTCGATGTTATCGCGTGCCACAGGATATTGCACTCTAAGCCAGTAGATGGCGTCATGTAAAGCTGGACAACATCCGATTAAAACTTTACGATGTGCGTGTGTCCACCCCCTCCAACCCCCTTTGGTCCTCCACCCCCCCTCTACCCTCCCCTTGGCATTCCCTGTTTTTTTGACTCTGCGAATTTCCTTGTGGGGATTGGGGGCATTGGGTGGCGGCTCTTGTTGGTCAGCAAGTGGATAAATTCTCATTTACTGCTCTTTTAAGCATGTTGTTTTTGTCGCTTCTCCTTTTGCTAGTTATACTTGCACATGGCTCGGGGTTCGTTTGGGGAATCTTCGACCCAGGAGGCATGGTTATAATTGCCTCAAACTTGGCAGTTAATAATTAAATAAAATAATTATTAAAAATGCTATTCATATTTTTTTTATTATTTAATTTGAAGTGTATACATTTTTGGATATCTTTGAATACTAAAGAAAATTCATAAATTAAAAAATTATTTTTAATACCATAGCCAAATAATTTTACAGAGACATTTTTAAACCAAGTTAAGAAATCTCTAGATCATCGAAAAAAATATAGAGATTTTTGGAATATTTAATCGATTAATTATAAATAAAAATTGATTGTCTCGATTCTGAGCAAATAATTAGAATACTTATTCTGTTCATTAAAAGTTATAGTTCCTATCCGACAACAAATCGTCTTGATGAACGAGTTAAATTAATTATATTATATTGTATATAATATTTTTTATTTTATGAAAAAACTAATGTAGTTTTAATTTTGCTAATACAAAGTTTTTGTTAAAATCGACTTATAACAATAAACGCTATAAATCTTCATAGTGAAGTTAACTTTGGGTTAAAAATTGAATATTAAAATTAAAAATTAATCCTATAAGACCTTTGTATTACTTAATCT
>JAJJHY010003831.1:10158988-10222832 GCA_021224005.1 Drosophila setifemur | reverse complement strand
AGAGCCAACTGTGAAATTGCCACAGGAAAATACCCGAAAAATTCAAGTAGCAAAAGTTTACACACTCAAATAAATGCTGAAACGCGGAAGAAGATGCGGACTCTTCTTCCAGACAAATCGAAAACACCATAAAAGAAAATAAGAACCGCACAAAAAATGCCATAAGAATATGGCTAAAAAAAAAACAAGGGAAAAGGAAAAAGGAACGACAAACCCAACAATTTGCACTGCAAAGCGGCAAAAGTGTCTCCAAAGAAACAACCACCAAAACCAGATACGAAAAGAGAATAACTATATATATATATACAGATATAGGGAGTGAAAGAAAGTTCGAGTTATGTTACAATGGGAAAACGAAAACGCATGTTGGTTATAGCCAGGCACTGAAAGAAATAGTTTAAAAACAATTAAGACTTACCTTAAAAATTACGTATACGACCTGTTGAACCAGTGATCATTTAATGACCAGGAAATCTCATTGGTTTAAGGGAATTATTAGGGAATTAATTTCACTTATACCACCGGGCTAAAAGTATCTTAAACGAATCAGATACTTTTCAAGATTTCTACATCCCAAAATGCTCTCTTCAAAAAGGCAAATTGCTCTGCCGCATCTTCTTGGCTGTTTCTGTTGTTAAATGTTTGTCTGGCTGTCTATCTATCTATCCAAACGTATCTGTGTTTTGTGGTGGCAACTTTCATTGCACCGAGCTCGACGCTCAGCGGCACTGCGGTGGTGCACAAAAGTTAACGTATCCTGGGACCAAAGTTGCGTTGTCAACAACCAAAACGCTGGAAAAAAAAACCAAACCAGACCCAGACCAGGGGAAATCGGGGCAACGAATTGTATGAGAATTGGGGAAACTGTGCGAAAAAATGCTCAGCAGGAGGAACAGGAGGAGGAGCAGGAGGAGGAGGAAGCCCAGTTACAAAGCGTGAAAAAATATCTAAATCCAACATTAATGAAAAACTTTCTGCATAATCCACGATGAAGCTGGTGGCGAAAGCAGAAACCCAGAAATCAAGACCCCAGTCGGGGGGAAATGCAGCTGGAGCAATCCTTTGCGAAAAGGAAAAAGGCAAAGGAACTACTCCCCATCGAGTGTATAAAATGCAATGGATGGAGGATGGGCCATGGATAACAAAGCAACAGATTCCGCTGGGAAACATGGAATGGGAATGGGGCCTTTTGAGGCAACATTGAAGGACAAGCCAAGCGGCTTAAAAGGTGATGAAGGTTATCCCAACCAGAACGAGAATGAGAGATGAGTTGGCCCAGACTTTGGGGTCTTTTTGGGGTGTTTGGGGGTGGCTCTAAATCTAAGGCATTGGAAAATAGGAGTGTGATTTCTATGCAAATCGATTCAAGGGAAACTGATTGAAAAGTGCTCAGAAGAAGGGGATTCTTTTAAAATAACATATTTTTAACAGAGAAACTATTGCAGGAAAATTATATATGTTTTATATTCCCACATGGACAAATGCAAACATTTTTAATAAGGTAACACAAGAAACTTACATTTAAAAATAACATATTTTGAAAAGAGAAACTATTGTAGAATATGTAATATATTAAACGTAGGATAGTGATCTTGATGAAGTGGCCTGAAGTAACCCAAAAATTTGTAAGGTCAATGCCAAAGCGGTTAGAAGTAATCGTTAAAAGGAAGGGGTATCTAACCTCTTTCCAGATTTTAGGTTAATTTTTACAAATAAGTACGATTTTTTGTTTTTTTTTTTAGTTTCTACGCATACTTTTTCTGACTAAACTTTCAGTTTTGTAAACTAAAATAAATATATAAATATTATAAAATAAAGAGAACCTAGGGAAAGTATTTTTAATGAATGTGTTATTCATTAAAAATAAAATTATTAAAATATTCTAATTATAAATATTATTTTTTAACAATCCAAGTTTCGCATTGAGTTTGTATGCATACTTTTTCTGGCATTTGTAGTTCCCTTTGCTATTTCCCAGAAAATAATACTTCGATCCCAGAAAGTTCGGAATCCATTTCCCCTTATTAACCCTGTTTCATGAGTTTCAGTTACCACTGATTTGTTTGGCTAGTGCTGGATGGTAACATGGCCAATAGCCAACACTTTGTCCGCTGCAGAGTAAATAAATTAAATTCTTATTTGCTGGCATTTCGGAATGGGGCGACATTTAGCCCCGGGTTCGGTGTACAACTTTTAGCAGGTGCCCTGCGACTTGTTACCTGGACACCTGTACACCTTGCCACCTTGCCACCTGGCTGAGCTGTCCTCTGCCGACTCCTTGCCTTGCCTTGTGTGTTGCAATAACAAACTCATGCTAATTGCTTTGCTAACAACTCGCAGCAACAGAATCAGCAACAGCAAATGCAGCAGCAACTTGGACTTTTCCGCACAATAAGGGGAGGTGGAAAGCGGAAAGCGCTGTAAGGACAATAAATATCAGCTGTAACTGGGAAAGGAGCTGGCTACAAGTCCTGGCTACCTTTAATTACTGTTTCGCAGGACATCGGACCGCACACACACATCTGCACTCACACACACGTGCATCCAACTAGTTGCACATGCCACAGATACACTCATGACACGATTGACCTCCTGGCTTCGCTTCTGGATGTTGCAGGTAGCTCAGGTTCTTGCACTGAACAAAAAAGGGGATAAAAATGTATCAAGAAAATATATATTTTCTGCATATTATAAATTGATTTATATTTCTAATAATATTGATATACACGTATATTTATTAATTGTAGTTATTTTATTTAAGAAATGATCCTCTTCGAGGATATTCTTTCTAATACTAAACAATAGCCCCGATTTTTTTCTTTTACCGATTATTCTTATATAAAAATTTCTGTTAATGTACATAGAATATTTTCTGAGTGTAGCCTACCTTTGCTTATAGAATTTGCACACGAACTTGCGATAATTGCTGGGAAATGAAATAAAAATGCAATTAAAGCCGGCGACGCTGGAGAGCTGGAAAAACTGGACGCTGGACGCCCGTTGAAATGAGCATTCAATTAAGCGGCAACCAACGAGCTGCGAAAGCATGTCCTGGTCTAGGAGGGTCCTCTATTTGGTCCGTCTGTCCGTCCGTCCGCCGTGTCAGGGCCATGCACACTTGATGGCGACAACGTTGACGGCGTTTACAAAATGATTTTTATCTTTATCAAATTAGAAAACGACAACAGCAAGTTGGCCCATCCAAAGACCATGACCCCCCCGACCAGGACACGGGCAGGAGTCGGATTTCGCTATCCAGTCAGCCGTGTCTTTGCAGTGTCATAGCAATTAAAACTCTGCCCTGGCATTGTGTAGATTACATCGCCCAGCGAATGTTAAATGCTTTGAAGTTTATTTCTAGATTTGCACGACTGCCCACTGTGAATCGATGTGGGGGGGTATCTAAAAATTCACCTCAAGAGTCGTTTACTTTTTGCAGATTACTTACTTTATACAACCACGGATGAAGTGCTAAGCTTCTGCTAAAAATAACTTAATTTATTCATAAACAAATTGAATTGATTAATCATCATGGTCAAAAATAGCATCCTTAACATACAGAACAAAAAACTTTAAAATACAGCAGCAAATATTAAATTTCGAAATCATGCCAATTAAATAAAGGAAATATTTTTTCAGTTCAACTTATTAACCTTCCCTCATAAGTACCAGCTCACAACCTTTTATGATTTTCAACTTTCCACCTTATTTAAAATAATTTAAGCAACAATTGCGCAGGGCCACATTCGAGTCTTTCGTACAATTTGACAATTTATCCCTGGCGACAGTTAATTTTTAATTTAATGAACATTTGCTGGCCGACACACAAAGCCCTGTTCATTGCCTCATTCGCTTTCTTCTTAATGCCGTTTGGAGAGTGTTTTCAATTTACATGAACACGGCCCAAAAGTACAGACTCAGTCTCATCCCTCCCGGAAAGGGAAGGGAGGCTCGACTTTGGTCAAAAACTGCCGTTGGCGGCATTTTTTACGTGACAGGTGAGTTGGGGGCGGTGGCACGCCCCTCAAAAGCGCCCTGGGGAGTCTCGTTTTTTTGTTGTTGCTTTTTTTGCCTTTTGTGTAACTTTTTCCACAGTAACTCTGCTAAACTTCCACTAAACATTTGCCTTCAATTTTTTTTTTTATTTTCCATTTTCATTTTCTCCCCTTCGAACTTGTTTGCCAGTTGGCCGTCGTTTCTGTTGCTTTTTCTCTGTGGCTGTCTCTGTCGTAGTCGATGTACTAAACATTTTTTAATGGCTTGTTTTGTGGCCCGAAGTTGTTGACTGGTTGACTGGCCAGTCACCTTTTAATGATTTTGTTTCCTTCAAAAAATGGTAATTTTATTTTAACTGGGGGTTGGGATGGTTTTTTTTTTAGCGTTTACGTTTTCATCAATATTTGTGAGTATAACTAAATATAAAAAACAACGCTATTATAGCAGTTTAAATGTTGTTTGAGCATAGCTGAAATCAATAATACAGAGATCGAGTTTATTATTTTTATTAGATTTTTTATTTTATCTTATCAATATTTACTAGTATCTTACCCAATAAAAAAATTTTATGATTTTGTTTCCTTTAAAAATGGTAATTCTTTGAACCAGGGGTTGGTATGGTTTTTTAGCATTTACTTTTTCACCAATATTAGTCACAAATAACAAGTCATAATAACAAAATATAAAAACAGAGCTATTTTAGCAGTTTTTCAATTTACTAAGCTAACATCAATAATTGAGAGAAGAAGTTAATTATTATTATTTTAAGACATTTTTTTATCCTGTATATAAATATTTACGAAACTTACTTATTATCAATTCAAATGTGTTGGGGTATATTCAGTTAATGTTTATTCTATTAATTTCAATATATATAGTACATATAAAATAAAGCTTTTAGAATAATTTTCAACTCAATCGATTTTTGTTAGTACCGAAACTTAAAATCATTTTTACGTTTTTACTTAACCTGAGCTGTGAGTAGTAAAACTTCTGATACTTGATTTTTACTTTCATAGCTCTACAACGCTTTTGCACTCGCTTTCACTGCGCATTAAACTCCGAGTGCAGCTCGGCTCATTAGCTTCTATTTTACAGAGCTCCGCAATTTTGTTTGCTCAATTTCATAAGCAATTGTGCATTGCATTGCATTTGCTCCGTATTATCCCTTTTCATCCCAACTCACACGCGCCTAAATGTATGCAACGCACACACAAGAGATGCTAATGCATGCAAAACTCATACAACCTCACACTCACACACACACACTCTCACAGATTTCAGAATTTCAAATGGCCGCAAACGAAGTTGCACTCGTAAAAGCATGCTGCACAAAAGCATGCAAAGTTGCTTCTGTGCTCGGGTTCAGATTTGCTCTTACTTCTCCTTGGCTTTGCCCGTGTGTGAGGGGAAAGTTTCTTGTTCCGAACGAAACTGCTTTCATTTTTTTTTCATGCATTTCAAGAACAATTTTTTCTATTGTTCGAGGAGAGGGTGTTTGGTGGGGTAGATAGCCGTGGAAGTAAATTAGGCATTCGGAGAAAAGATTGAAATAATCAGACAACATTTTCTTTATTGTAGCTAATTTAGAAAATTAATTTTTGGGGAAAACATATGTTCTTGCTGAATTACTTGGAAATTCTTTTCTTAAAACTTCTACTAATACTATTAATGACTACTTGTAGCTACTAATAATAAACATATTTCTTCTACTAATTCTGCAACTACTTCTTACCACATATTAGGGAAAATAGAAAATTGCTCAACTAATTTAACAAAAAATGTATATTAGAGTTAAGTTGGCATAGATTAATGAATAGGGAATATAGAAATTAAAATATAAAAATTATTTGATAAATTTTATAATCCACACTTTCTATCCACTCATAAACTGCATAAATAAATTGTTTAATAAATAAGCAAACATTTTTAGAAGCCTAATATAGGAACACAGTTCACATAGTTTAAAACATAATATTTGAAATTTTTACAGATATTTACAAAAGAATTTTGCAAACCAGTTAGTAGAAGTAATATTGGCTGGATTACTTCATGTAATCTATTCCAAATCATAAGCTACATAAATAAATTGTTAAACTAATAGCAGAAATTGTAAAACGCTTAAAACTACGCTTTTATAGATTAATACATACTGGTAATAATACAAAATTAATTAATTTTATAAAAAAGGTAGTACAAATAATATTGGTTGGTTTACTTTATGCTTTATTTCAATAATATGCTGTACACATAATACAAAATATTATAAAATTATTTTAGAATTAAAAAATATTTTCCATAAGAGCCAGAAAAAAAATATTGGCTGGATTACTTAATGTGTTTTATTCCAACTCATAAACTGCATTAAAATTTTGTATGTTTAATAAGAAAACATAGTTTATATAGGTACATAAAATTAGAAAATTATTTTTGATATTAAAAAATTATGTAGTAAAAAAGGTAGTACAAATTTATATTGGCTGGATTACTTTAGGTGCTCTATTCCAACTCATAAATTCCAAATCGTAAACGCAGTAAAATTTTTCAAAACACGAGAAAAGCTTCTCCTCAAAAAGCAGTCTAAAACCGAATCATTGTAAAAGTTAGAGTTGAAGTTGCACTCGCCTGATTTGCAGTTGGACTGGCAAAGCGGTTCGCTGGGTGAAAGTGGGTGGATGTGGGTGGATGAGGGTGGGAAAATGTGGAAAAGTGGAATGCCAGCACCCACATTAGGTGGTTGGGCTTTCGTTTGAAATGTGTGAGAAGTTTGTGAAGTAGTTTCAGGTTTGTTTGCCATGCATCATAAATCCATTTTGTGACCGCAAACATGGAGGCGAGCAAAACTCTTTTGGGGTCGGGTCAAGTGAACAAAGTGGTCAAGTGCCTGATTAGCCTTTAATTTGAGCCCTTTTGTTAATTTAGATCCGGTGATCCAAGCGATGGATGAATAAATAGCCGAAGAGCCCTTCCAGTTCCCAGTTCGGGGACGAAACTAATTATACGACGAGGAGCATGTCCCACAAAACCCCGTCTCCATGTCCATTCAATTTTCACCCCCGAAATTTTGGGATGGATCGCTGCCCCCGGGGGGCGTGGCAGTTGTGTGCTAATTTCCGGTGCTCATATTTGGCAGACAGTCAGTCATGCCCACTTACACAGCAGCAGCATCTATGGGGCTGAAGTAACAAATTGCACCACATCCTGCGACAACATCGACAATGATGGTCGATGAAGTTGGGGTGATGTTAATGATGACAATGACGTCGGCTGAGACTGCAATTCAGTTGCAGTCCCGACGGTGCAGCAGCCACAACACAATAAACCATGAGGAGCAACCACTGCCAGGGGGCACTGACAGCCTTGCAGATGCCCAGCGCATAACATACTAATCTATTAACCCCTCAACTTGACAAAATTTCCTTCTTTATTAGTTTTCCTGCAACAGGGGGGTTCACTAAAAAAAGGTGAAATTTTAATATCAAAATTTTCAGTAATAAATTAATTTTAAATAAATTATAATCACCGAATTCAAATTAGAATTCTGTTAAGTCAATATCACAATTTTTTTGCCTGAATTAAAAAGTATTTAAAATATGTTTTTACTTCAAAAGAAAATATAAAAAATTAAACTAAAATAAAACCATTAAATCATCCTTAAATACACATATTTATTTTTGTAAGTGTTTAATAAAGGAAACTTAAAAAAATAATTTAAATTATGATTCACCTTAAAAAACGTCTTGGTTTGTATATACAAAATCAAAATAAAACCTTTCAATATTTTTTTAAATTTTTACTTTATTATATTAAATAATACATTAAGAAAACTTAACAATCACATTTAAAAAAAAATGTAATTTCGAAATGTATTTCTAAAAACATTTTAAGTATCTCTCTGACTTCCACAGGATATTGTTCGATAAAATACTCTCCAAATGAAGTCTTATTTTGTATACCCTCCAAAAAAAAACTCGTTTAAAGCTCTTGGCCAAATGAATGACGTTAATGGAAACCGTAAAATGTATAAAATTGTATTTTGAGTGCCATAACTTTGCCGCCTCCAGACTCACGAGTAACCCGAATGCCCAGGAGACGCTGCAAAAACAGCCATCAAATGGTCATTCAATGCGCAGCATTCTACCCATTCCTCGTCCTTTATGGCTTGCCCTGCCTTACGCCTGTTGTCCAGTCAACCGACGAGTGTCCTGCCACCACAAGGATAGCCCTCTCCCCCCTTTACCAGGCGCATAAGTGTTTGCAGCAATCAGTTATGACCCTTTTGGACCAGGAGCCGCCGCCGCAGCAACAATGCACATTTCAGGCATCCTTGGCAACTTGCTTGCCCACTTCCTGTGGCGATTGTCAACAGTGCAACAACGTCGGTTATGTATTTTTTCTCCGCCCTTTTTGTATTTTTTTTTTCATCCTTTTCTTCCTTTTTTTGTTGTTTGGTTTATTATGTTTTTGTGCTTTTTCGGCTTTACTCGTACTTTTGTTGCTGATTCCCGGAGGGCATGACGTTGGCAGCCTCTATAAATCTGCACAAATTGGCAGCCCTGCGGCTGCATTAAAAAATATTTTATAAAAGAGCAAAAGTAAATAAATACGTTCGTTGAGCGAAAAACGAAGGCCAAGCACATGTTGCCAGTCAGTGCTTTATGTATGGATATGTGCATGATCCTCTCCTCCCGCTGGTCTTATTTTTTACCAACATCTGTTTGTTTATTTATGCTTGCAACGTTTATAAATCGCTTTCCCAAAAAAAACAAAAAAAGATACCTACAAAAAAGCCACCGGAAGGGCAGAGAGAGAGAGCAAGGAAAAATCTGTGACTGACCAAGCGACACATCCTTGCGACCCAAAAAGGTAGCTGCGAACAACGTGGCGTATGCGCGATGTCCTCATAGAGTTGACCTGGCTAGTTGCTCCTTTTCTTTTCTCTCCTGGTTTCTCCTTACCTCCCTCCTCTGGGCACCCCCCTCCACTCTGCTCCCTTTTGTGCCCGCCATATCCTTTGCTGCATGCTGACCACCATACTTCATAAATCAGACGACAAAACCGCATCGAACGCTGCCGTTTTGATGACCTTATTACTTGTCAGCCAGCAGTCGCAATTCCAGGAGCTAAGCAATGTTAAATATTTATGCAGTGCACAGTGGTGTGAATAATGCAAGGAAAAAAATAAATACATATATAGTTATGTTTAAATAAATGGCATATTAATTTATTCATATATGATTAAATTCAATAAACTTAAAAACATCAGTTTTATATGTCTTTGCATGCTTTCAATATCAATGCAAATATTTTGATGAAATGTAACCTTCTGTATAATAACAATAATTTGGGGTAATAGAAAAAGTAATTTCAAAAATATTTTCCAGAAACTAAAATTTAAAATATCATTAATACAATTTTGAAAAATTATATTTATATGTTTAAAACAATATTGTGCAGTAATTTAGTTTCCGAAACATTCACAGATAAATTGAAAAAGGTAATTTAAAACTTAAAAACTCGAAACAAGACTTTATGAGAGACCTCACTATAACTTGTAAAAATCAACAAAACCTAAAAATATCTCCCTTAACATATAGCAAATACAATTTTATATATAAAATCTAATTTTTTTGCAGTGTCAAAATGATGATCAAACAAATTTATATGTTATTTTATAATACCTTTTTTTGACGTGCTTTTACCAGAAATCAATTTTCAAATCACTACAACCAGTAACACTCAACAGATTCCAAAAAATCTCCCAAAAACTATATCCTAACTTGTAATAATTACAATTTAAAGGAATTATACTAGAATAGAATTTTCAAAATACCTACAAAGATTTTTAAAACTTAGTTTTCCAGTGTGAAAATCTTGATATATTTATGTAGACCAACTAACCAAATTTATATGTACTCCAATGATAGCTGGTTTTTGCGGTGCTTTAACCAGAAAGCATATTGCCAATCGGGCCCACAGTGGCCGGCAGGTGCACTTGCCATGTTGCCCAGGTTGGCAATGGAATTGGTTTGCTTCGAGTGGAGCGCCGAGGAGCTCACCTCGTTGCGTTTGGCTTCTGAATCGAATCACGCGCCTTCCGCATCGCAAATATTTGCCCACCGGCGATATTTCATTTGCCTTGCCTCGCCTCGCCTCGCACCCCGATTCCCACTCCGAGACTCCGGACAACTCATAAATCTTTCGGGGAATGGTTCGACGTTCGAACGAATGTAATCGGCGAAAGTTTCGCTTTTTCATTGAGGACCGAGACATGGCCACCTAGGCAACCACTGGAGGAGCAATCGTTAGACTGACAAACAGACATCAACATCACGTCGACCGCGGAAAGCGGCGTGGAGGGAGGGAAATCGAAATCAATATTTTCATCAGAATGAAAAATGACCCGGCCAGAAGGGGCTTGGATGGGTTGGTGGGTTGGTGGTGGGATGGTAAATTGTCCAGCATCCATAAAACCACTTGAAGCCGCCGTAAGCCATTGAGGACTTTGAATGAAGTACGGTTTCTCTCTCTCTCTGTGAAGAGGGGTCTCCATTCGGTAGAAGGGCTTATGTTTATTGTATTCCAGTGATTAGCGAAGGCAGCAACTCGAGCTACAGCTACATGAATTTGCAAACGTCGCATAATTGATTAAACACACAGAAACCGAGAAACCGAGCGACTTAATCAACGGAGCGAGCAACGTGGCGTATACGCAATGCGAGCACACAAAATTTTCTTTGAGTCGAAGTAGGCAGGCCAATGAAGCCTACGATGATGTGATGAACACAAGCACAAGATACAGATACAGATGCAGCTAAACAACAGGAATAAACACAAAGGCACACCAATCAGCAGGAAAAACAATGGAGGCCATGAACTGCCTTAGAGATGGGGCGGCATCTGAAGTAAGATCCTTAATAGATGGAACAGATGGAGCGCCAGGTATGTGGATTATTTTAGGGGGTTGGTTGTGGATTGAAGATATTTCTGATATGGGAATTTCAGAGAGAGGAAGGTTTTTGTGTTAAGTATTTAGTTAGGAAGATATTTTGATTTAAAATAAACTCTCAAGTTGTAGGCTCTTAAATGTACATGGAAATTATATCTAATTGCAAATCATATTTAAAACATGAAAATAAGGCCTAAATATTCCTGAAAATTTGTTTTAACAAAAGTATATAATAAATACATATAAAATTCCTCGAATTTTTTTGAAACATTAAAATTCTGTATAATTTTGTAATTCATAAATGGAAACTTTTCGAAGATATTGTATTTCTTAAAAATCTTAAATAATTATGGTATCAATTTAGGACTTAAAAATCTTCGATTTTGTTCCATTCCCTATTGAATTTCGAAATATTAGTGTATCTAGTGTTGGACATATTGACAATATCAGTTCCTTTATCGTCTTGAGCACACTTTTGTTGTTTTATTTGTTGCCTTTGCTGCTGCCTTAGATGCTGTTGTTATTGTTTCTGTTTTGGGCACACTCGTACACTACGTGACACTGACATGGATTTTCAAGTTGTTTGTCGTTGTGTGTGTGTGCGTCTTTCGTTGCTTGCCTGCGGATGTCCTCAGAGGCACTCACACAGATACGCGCCGTATCTGGCGGATACTCGCACACACGTGCCCGCTTATGATGTGCCGTCTGCCACTGTTGCCCCTGCTGACTACCCGTTCATTTGGCATTCGTTCGTGCCCCAAAACCCCACTTGCACTTTGTCAATTCGCAAATCTTTTTATATACGCCATTCTTTCTAGCGAATTTAGCCGCCCGTCTCCATCATCAAAGGCAAAGTTTTGCTCTGCTGCGAACTGAAACTCGAACAAATGTTGAAACAGTCGCTGGCAATCCTCAAAAAGCTTGATGCATCGGCGGTATCTGCGGCTCACGCAAAACATTTCGCAATTGTGCGAGTTAACTTTGATGAATTCAATTATTCCAAGTACAACATCCTGTCATCTCTGCAGCCAAAAACAGTTTCGGTCGCAAAAATAGCAAATAACAAATTATTGATGCCCCTGCCATTTGCATTCGATTTATTATTGACCGGTTTTAATCAAATATTTTTCAATTAAATTTATTTTTATCATTCTCTGGCAGTAGTTTTCCCATTAGTATTTCGAGTGTCGATTTTATGAAATCAACTATTGAAAAGGATGTTTAATTTGATGAATATATATTTTAAATATTGATAGCCACATGGGATTTGTTTTTTATTTACTCGATTGTCGATTTATTTGGATATTGTGATTTCGGTAGTGAGAAATAAGTGCAATAAATGCAATGATAAATGCAATATAAATATCAATAATATATTATTTAGAAATTTTCAATGATTTTTATCTCTCAATATTGTTTGATTTTTATTACTATTAAATATACATATTTATAAAATATTATTTGTAATGCTAAATATATTTTTTATTTATTTAGTTTTGTCTGATTCCCATAATTTTGGCCACAGCTGTTGGATGAGGCACGTGTTTTGTTTCCGTCCTCGTTCAAGGAGTTTTGTCCCCTTCGTCGTGCTTAGAGGGATTTGAAATTCCCTTGTAGCCTCACGTCGCTTTGCCTCCTTCCTTCCTTCCTTGTTGTCGTCTCAATCTGTAAAGTGGATTTATTTGGTCGAAATCGAAAGTTGATTTCCCTCGCATCCACATTGCCATGCCATGGAGTATGCCATTGTGTCACGCCCCAGTGTCCTACTCCTCGGGTTGCACCCTTTGCCGTCCTCCTACGGTTACCCAGATATACTCTGTGGGAGGGCGTGGAACATTAAAGGTTTTATCAATTTACGCAATGGAAGTTTCTTTCGGATGTCAAACAGGTTATTCCTGCAGATTTGCGCCTTATTATATATAGTTTGGGGGAATGATTGATTAAATTGTTTCTGGGAACATACCCTGGAGGTATGCCCAACGAAGAAGGGATAACTTTTCCCCAAAAGGAGTTAAGTAATAAGTTTGATCTTTGATTGAAATTACCCGTGGGCAATATCCCCAAAATAAACCACAATAACTTAATTTATCGGTAATCGCTCTGTTTGTACGATTTCCATATCCATCCATCTCGATTCCCATTTATGAGCCGGAATAATCCTCTTAGAAACCGTGATCCCATCCAGCTCCATTTCCTAAACCAAATCCATCAAATCATCGGTATTCCGAAATGTTTGCCGGCAAATGCAAATAGGTTTCTGCGGTGGAAGCACAACAAAAGCACACCACAGAAGCCACAGCAAAACTGAGGGCACAATTATGGCTGGCACTGTGTCGCAAAATCCGAGAGGTCTCCATATTATGCTTTATTAACGACGAGAATCGTTAAAATGCAAATTCCCAACCTAGGTTTACGCTTATAATAACCAACTTTTTACCCTCCAATCACGAAGAAATGCGAATCCGGTCGCAAAATGGCGGAATGCTGTTTGCAAATTGGTTGCAAACAATGCAAACACGGAAAGCCAAAATTGCAAAAAAAAAAATTAAAAATAAAATCCCCTGAATTGCAATTAAACGGTTTCATCCATATATGTAAATACGCTGCATAATGCTCAATTGCCGGAATCCGCGGTGCCATGAGAAATGAAATTACAAAATGTAACCATCAGCAGCAACCAGCAACAGATCCCAATGCAATCACAATAAAAACAGTGCCAAACCAGTCCGGCCAACCCATAACAACAACTATTAAATTAATGTTGAAAACTGAAATCAATTTATTTGTAGAAAATCATGACGCATGAGGGAGCCGGCCAACCACCCAACCGGCCAACTGGACAACTGGCCAACTAGCCAACCGGTTTGAGGGTTGGCTCTCCGCACATTATTTAATGAATAAATCACACGGCCGGACCCGGCCTCGAACAAATAACCGCGAAGTATAACCAAAATCACACAAAATTCAATTGGAGCAGCACCCAGAAAAACCAGAAAGCATTTTTTGTGGTTCTTCAAATCGTTTTCCTATCAAATTCGATTCGAGTGCCTTTTTGCTAACATTTTGATTTAATGATTATATTTCTATAATTTTTTTGGTTTAATTGAATAGTTCTAAATAATTTATAATTAATTGTATTTAAAAGATACGAGATTTAATAATGTTTCTATTTTATTTCATTATTCATTTCGAGGGGGACTTAAAAATAATAGTAATAGTCTTTTTGGTAACACTTTTATTTAATGATTTAATTTCTTCGAATTTTCGGTTAAATTAAATAGTTATAAATAATTAATAATTAGTTGTATTCGAAAGATACGAGATTTTACAGTGCTCTAAATAATTTATAATTTCTTGTATTTAAAAGATACGAAATTTCGTAGTGTTTCAATTTTATTTCTTTTAAAATATCGAGGAGACTTAAAAATAATAGTATAGCCTTTTTGATAACATTTTGATTTAATGATTTAATTTCTTAATTTTTCCGTTTAAATTTAATAGTTATAAACAACTAATATTTAGTTGTATTTAATATATAAGAAATTTCATAGTTTCAATTTTATTTCTTTATACATTTTGAGGGGAACTAAAACAAAAATATGTCACTTAAATATTAATAGAAATATAAATATGTGCTATATTTATCTATTTTAATTACCTTTTATTGCTTTGTTAAAGGAATTCTTTTTTAGAAAATACGAAATACTTCAATATGTTATTTCAATCCCCCCTCTTGCTATTTGTATCTACTTCCTATGACACTCTTAAGCCAACGAGATTTACACAGTCAGAACAACCAAAAATTATGTATTTACATATCATTATGCATATATTTATGTAATCAAAATTTTCCTAATTTACAGACCTATTTTTTTCTCGATAGGAAATCAGTGGGAGTGAAATGGAAACCATACTAACTCTGAGGCAGGACAACCTGTCCCTGGAGCCTTCTAGTTGGGCAATTTAATTCAAATACATAATTGATAAGCGGCTAATTTAACGGCTCGGCACACAGGACTACAGCAACAACAACGGTTACCACAATCGCAATAATGACAGGAATTGCAATATGCACGAAGGGTCAAATTATTGACAAGTAACAGGATAACGATTTCAACACGAACTCAACACACAACAACTAGAAACACAAATGCCATTCCTTTGGCCAATGGCACTCAAGCCGAAATTAGAGTCCCAGTCCCAGTGCAACGGACATTTATTGTTTATAGTTTATTTGATTTGAATTGTTGTTGACAGAACGCCAATGTCCTGTTCATAAAATTTAAATATTCTCCTCTCGATTTGTTTCGTTTCGATTTGTTTTCGTTTGGCGACAAGTTGCTGGCCTGCCAATTGCATCCGGTTCGAGTACCATTCTCTGTGTCTGGCCTGTATAAATAAGTTAAATAGTTTTAGCAAAATTTATTTGATTACGCAATTTATAATTGGCGCTTAGCCTTTGGGGAGAGGAAAAGGATCACGTGCCACGAGCGCAGACTTCCATATCGCAATTTCGGAATTTGATTTGTGTTTGCCATGCGTAATTGCCCACCGGAAGTGCAGGAGGCCATTAATGATGCCGGCCATGCATTTTGATGTGTATTTTGAGTTCCTCAGCCGGCGGGATGGAAATTCAAAAAGGCCATCCACCCAATTCGGTACAATGGCGCCACCTGTTCGGGCATTTTCCTAAACTAAACGGTAGCGGAAAACTTTCAGGCTTTGATTTGATGTAGCTTTTCGGGCCGAAGCTTTTTGCACAACCGTGCTTTATCCTTCGGACTAGCCACCCCCAAAAAGGCTTCGGTAATGTCCTTGCTGCCCAATGAGTCCGTCATTGAGAAGTTTCCGTTCCAGTACGCATGCACTCGAAAACATCCTAGGAACAGGTTTTTGGGAGCACTTTTCGCGTGGCATGCGGCAAGTCAGATGTTTACCTTAAAAATAGAGCAAAAAGGATTCAAAGCTTTCGAAAGCAAAGGATGGAGTTGGAAATATATAAATATATATGGAATATAATAACAAAATTAATGATTATTCCAAGGAAGATTTAAAAAATGATGAATACCAATTTTATGTACTTTGCAATAACAATAATAGGATAAGTAAAAAAATAAATTTTTAAAATTTTTTAAAATAGACTTTGCTGTAAAAATCATAATCACAAAAAAATTCTAAAGTAAGGGGCACAAAATATAATTAAACCCGTTTAGCAAAAGGAAATTACGAATTTGTTATAAGAATAAATTTTGAAAGAGGAAATACATATTCAAATCTAATTAAATATTGATTACATATTTATATTATATATTTTATATATTTTTATACCCTTGCAGAGGGTATTATAATTTTGACCAGAAGTTTGTAACGCATTGAAGGAGACATTTCCGACCCTATAAAGTATATATATTCTTGATCAGCATCACCAGCCGAGTCGATCTAGCCATGTCCGTCTGTCCGTCTGTCCGTCTGTCCGTCTGTCCGTCTGTCTGTCTGTCTGTCTGTCTGTCCGTCTGTCGGTTGCTATGTAAACTAGTCCCTCAGTTTTAAAGCTATCGGGCTGAAACTTTGCACCGACCCTTCAAACTGTTGCAGGTATTATATAAGTCGGAACGGCCGGAATCGGAACACTACATCACATAGCTGCCATAGGAACGATTGGGAAAAAGTTCCAAAATTTCGCCATTTTTAAAGATAATTTATTTATTTCTTGGAAAACTCTATTTAATAGCAATTTTAACATATCCTGAAAGTTTCATCAAAATCGGACTACTATATCCTATAGCTGCCATAGGAACGATGGGAGAAAATGGGTCACTGAGCATAACTCTTGTGTTTTTCAAGACAATTAATTCATTCTTGAGAAAAACAGTTTTCATATACAGTAAAGCCTTTTTAGAAATTTAAAAACCCAAAAATCGGATAACTATATTCTATAGCTGCCATACAAACGATTGAACGGGTTGAAAGCAACTAGCCTGCAAGGGTATTCTAAGCTTCGGGTACCGAAGCTAGCCTTCCTTTCTTGTTATATATATTTTATATCATATATTTTATTCCATTTATTTTATTATCAGTTTGTAAGGGATCCACTTGCTCCTGCTGGCCTAGACTTTTCCCCTCTTGCAAACTCTCCACTCGAGAAAAGCTCGCTTTGGGGTGAAAATCCAACCCCCGGTCACCCGCTGGCCAGCAAATCAAAATCGATGCCAGAACCGGTTCGCTCACTTTTTTGTCGAGTGTAGCGTTGGCTTTTCCGAAGCTTTTTCCTCGCTGCTCCTTGAGCGTGCGGGCCAAAACGCGAATGAACATCGACCGTGGAAGTTGACTGCTGAAGTACAAAGCGCTAGGCTGAAGGTGAATGGGAAAAGAAAAAATTCATAGCTACCAAAAAGGTTGCAAAACCCAAGGAAATGCGTTGAGAAAATTAATAAATTATTCGATAATATTCAAGAATAGTTATTTAAAAAAAATAATAAAAACTAGTGAAGGTGTTTTGCGGTTGTTATATAAATGAAAACGATATTCCAAAAGCCCCGAAAAGTGTTGTGCGCGTGTGTGTGTGTGTGTGTGTATGTGTGCGAGTTGTATTTGTGTGTGAGAGTGTGCGTGTGTGTGTGTGTGTGAGTTTAGCACGCGCTGACGAAAAGGAGAACATTTTTTGTGTATCAGAATTTTTTCGCTGCGGGCCAAGCTCAAATGTCTAGCTAAATGGCGAGGAAAAATGTCAACGACGCGAGGAAATTTTAATTTCGAAAATTCTTATGTGCAATGTGCGATGAAAACGAAGGAGGCTGGCAATGTGGTCTCTGAATGAAAGTGAAAACGCATGTGAGCCACTTACTGGGATATTGATTTTTCCACATGATTTCTGTGTGGTGGTCCAGGCGAGCCAACAAAAAAAAGTTTAAACTCATAATTTGATTCCGCTTCAAACCCAATTAAAACCGAATGAACGCTCTCGCAAACTCCGCAACTAATAATTAAATCAATTAAAATTGTAAAAGTAATTTCCTTAATCATCGTGCAAGTGTTCGTGTGTGAGAGAAAGAGATAAGCTTGAAGAAAACCCACGAACAAAAGCAAAGAAAGGGCCGTAAGAAAATCTCTATCCCGAGTTTTCTTTCAACCATCGTCTTTGAGGCAAAAGCGAATTTTGCCAGCCACCTCCTCTCCCCTCTCTTTCTCTCCTTCCCACTCTCTCTCTCTCTCTGCCCACACACACACACTGTCTCACACTTAACCTTTTCAGCGAAAAGAGACACAAACACATGCCCGCATTTCGCTCTATCAATATTTACGCATACCATTGTATTTCGATATTACGTATGCGCTCCGTATTCCTCCTCCGCTCTCATTTCACTCTCTCTCTCTCCCACTCTCTCGCCGTTCGCGTCTCTCGCAATGTTTTGTGACGGAAAATCATGACAACCCACCGAACTAAACGAATTCAATGAAATAATTAATTTAATAACCGAAGTATACGAAATACATGTGAGACTAGCGAGCCGCGGCCTCACTAGCCAAAGCCAAAAGCAACAAAAAAACAAAAAAAAATAAAGCAAAAGCAGAAGCAAAGGAGCAGCAGCAGCAGGAGCATCAGCAGCACACCGCCCTCGCACACTCGCACACACTCACACGCATCAGGCATCCATTTGCAAGCCGCCAGGACCCGCATCATCATCATCCTTCCTGCCAGGCCGTGTCGCCACTGCTGCCGCCGCCCCCCGCCCGTCAGAGTCACGCTTCGTTAGCCGCTGCTCAAAGCCCATCATCCAACCAATAAAGCAGACGATAAACAACCGCATTAAACGCCGACGGAACGGAGAGCCAGGACGAACTATAAACGCTAGTCTGGATTCCGATTGGCGAGTGCAAAAAATTCGCCACCTTGTCTGATTAGGAGGTGAGTGGCGGGGTATACACGAAAATATATAGCACACTTTTGAGGGCTGGGAATTGATTTTATGGATGTTATTGGAACAAGAAAATTTAGTTTAGTTTAAATGGTTTTTCTGGGATTAAAAGGAGAATATGATTTAAATATTTGTCAATTTATTAAAATCTTTGATATAAGGATGGGTTTTAATATTTAAAGCTATATTTAAAATAAAGCTAAGGCTAGTAAAATAAAATTCTGTTTTTTATAACTTTAAATCAAAGAAAAGTTAAAACGAAGACCAGATTGAATACCACTTAAATTTATTTAATTTACCCTAGATCTTCATTATAATAAATGCCTTAAAAAATCAACAATTAGTGTCCTGGATTGCTCAATGATTTTAAATACATTACTATTTAACATTATTCCATTGGCATTTATTTTTGCTGGGACTAAGAATGAAGTATTCTTTTAATAATATTCATATACAAATTAAATCCTTTAGTACTTCACCTTTTTTTTATAATATATACGATTATAATTTTTATACAAAATCAATATAGAAAAAATTAGCAAATATACGACAAAATTTTTAATATAGGATAAACTTTTAAAGAAAAACGTTCTAAGTAAATATTTTCCCTGGGATTATCCTAGAAGATACTCAAACTAAGACACATCCCCTTTGTTAACTTAAGCTAATTAAGTCCCGAAGATTATCCATTAGCTGGCAGACTGTGAAATCCTTTGCAGGCTCCACATATATATGTCACTTATTCATTGTCTGGCACTTATCTTAGCCTAATAAGAGAGCTAAACCTGATTAAGCCTCTCTTTTCGGTAATTAGCTTTAGACAGCTAGAATTTGTGATGGAAGTCTGCGGTCGGGCCATTAAGGATATGGCCATAAATGTACAGCAGAGAACCACAGGAAACCGCACATAATTGCCAATAATCGAGTTACACACCCACACACACACTCACACACCCCCGAAAATATACGAGGGCGTGCGTGGGCGTACTTTTGACCCTTTAAGCCAAGAAAAAAAAAGGAAATTCGGATGGGACCATGAATGAAAGCAATTGTCCTCGGGGGAGCGGTTGAAATTTTTGTGATTTTAAAAACACTTTTCAGGCTATCATTGCAAGGCGATTTTTTGTCTATTGAAAGCGAAAAGCATAATGATGTGGAAAATTGGTTTTTCTCCTCGGACATTCTTAAGTCCTCCAGCGGAGTCCCAATTCTTTTGCGTCTGGTTCGGTTGTCATTTTCCGACCCCCCTCCCCCCGCCCACAGTTTTTCTTTTCGAGTTTTTATTTTGTTGCCTTCTCTGGGTTATGTGCGCAGTAAAGGCGAGAAAATGAGAGGAGCAAAGAGAGGAAAATGTTGTCTGGCTTTTCCACTCTCCCTCTGCCTCTCCCTCTCTCTCTCTCTCTCTGTGGCTTTTCCACTCTCCGAGTCGTCATAAAAGTTTAACCGTTTCCTGCTCCGAGGAGCTTAGCGAAATGAATTCGAGGGGAGCTTAGGACGAGGCTCTTCTTCCGATTCCGATTCCGAATCCTATATATTTTTTGCTCGCCCGTATTACGTGCGTGGGTTCCACAGATGTTGCCATAGATTTGAATCCATTATTTGCTTAGTGGTCTTGTTTTTGTTTTGGCATAATATGGTTGGACTTGTTCGGACTTAATTTCCTTTGACAGCTTGATTGTCAGTTCTCCCTTTTTGCGTACCCTTTTTTCTACTGCTCCTTTTATCTACTGAATGTTTGATGGAGCGAAATTATCTTATCATTTAACGAACTTACCCCTAATCTAGACCGACGGCCAATTGTTGATATTTCAGCCACTCACTGTTTCACTGCATTTCAGCCATCCCACCCACTGCAATCATATTTTCGCACCACCAATCAGAGAGCTCCAATCTATTTATAGATATTTTGTGACGAAGGTCAAGTTGTAGGAGTTATTAACGGGAAAAGGTACGAATGAAATCTATATGCCCAAATGGGGAACTATAAATAATTAAAAGGGGTCTGGGAGCTCATTTGAAACGGATCTTTAGAACTTAAATGAAATAAGACTAGCGAATTGGGTTTTAGATTCGATCTTAAATTTATAATGCCATAATTATGCAAATTTGATTAAGGATGTTAATATTTGATATACCTCCAAGTATTATTTTAAATACTAAATAAGATAATTTAACTTCTAAGCTATTATATATATACCAACATTATTTTCTTCATTGAAATCGAAAACGGTTTTAGAAATGCCCCATATTTTTCTTTCTCTTTTTCAAAGATAATAATAAAGATTTATAGATTTTTCTCTGACTTTGAAGCACTGTGCACTTAAAAAAAAACATTATTTCCTACATAGCCATATCTCTGTTGACAGTTGCTGGAAATGTTTTCCCATCAATTGTGCTCTTAACAATAAACCAAGTGACCATTCGAGCTTTTTTTTGTAATCCCTCGCCTCGAATATATGTGGTAACAATAAGTGCTAACAATAACAAATATGGGTAGCAGCTGATGGGACTCTAAGGGCGAATTTTGCTTTTGGCATGACACGAAGCCATTCGAACTGCGTAGTTTGTTAGTAGGACTCTCTACTGCCACTTTTTTCGGGGCCCAGACAAGTGGGCACCGCAACACACCAGCACTAATACCCATACGCCCCGTTGACCTGTGTGAACAATGTGGAACGAGAGCTGGCTGGCAACTTGACAGAATTCTGAGCCACCTCTGCGACCCTGTTTTCTGCTCCTTTGCAGTTGTAGTTCCACATCTTGTCCTTATTAAGCTGCTGCTGCTGCTGGTGCTGGTGCTGCTTTTATGGCACAACATTATTTGGCTCGAGATTTTTTGGTGCATTAATAAAATATGATGAACAAAGTGCTTTGGCTTTTACCTTCAGACCTCATCCACCTGGAGATTGCCTTTTTCCGGACCGGACTAGGAGGTGTTTCTGATTGTTGCGTGTGCATTTAATATTGATGAGATCTCTGGGGGGCAGGCAGAAAGTCTAAGTCTAAGTGTTTGTCCGTTTGTTCCCGCTGCCATTTGGGATGCAACTCAATTTGTCAGGGGATCAGGCCGAGCTCGTTCGTGACACATTCTAGATGCCCATTTTTTATTGGTTTTTTTTTTTGCTCTCCTTCTGCCCATGAAGTCACTTCCAGGCAGCCTCTCCGAAGCACACAACTTGTCCTAGATGCATTTAAATTTATTGATTTCCTGGCTTACTTTTTCCGCTTCAACAGCCTAAAGGCGTGGTTTGCTGGCATATATATTATAATGGATAAATAAGAAAAGGGAAAAATATATAAGAGATTGGTAATAGAGGATGCGGCATGGAGGAAAAAATTAATTAAACAGAATGTTTTATATTTTGCAGTGCCGAAAAATCAGAAAATGGTACCAAAAAAAATAGGAAAATCATTGAAAATCTACTGAACCATTCATGACCTAGATGCACTGAAAGAATTTATTTTTATATTTTAAATATATTTTTGATAATACGGTTTTAACTGAGCATCTGAGGAGGATGCTTATTTAATAAACACATATTTAGTTAGGTATTACAAGTAATTTTGTGTGAAAAAAACAGTTCAACTGAATGTTTTTTTGCACTTCAGATACTTCCATAATTTAAATTCTTTATACATTTTAAAAACCAATTTAATTGATGCGAACATGACCTACTTACACAAATAGTTGCATATTTGCTTTATGCTTTAATGCCAACTCACACATTCGTGTGAAAATTTTGGTGAGTTAAATAAAAAATGATGTTTGCTACGATGGCAAACACACACACACAGAGCCATCACAACTTAATTTCGCACACTTTCCATGCAAATTGCGTATCTGGCCACGCCCACAAAGGGAGTTCTTGTTGGCCAAGAACAGCGTTTGCATTTAAATTTCCTACGCGCTCGGCACCCACAACATTTGAATTTTAAGCATATTTATGGAGGCGAATAAACAATGCTGCCTTCGGGCTTTTCATTTAAGCGGCTCTCACGGTTTTTCCCCCTCCTGAATGTGTGTGTGTGTGTGTGTGTATTTAGTATAGATGTCCTTTGACGTCATTTGCTAAGTTAACAATTGTCGAGCCATAGGACCTGGAGCAATTTGAACTCACTTTGCTTCTAAATTGCTCTTACAACAGTTTGTTGTTGTTGGATGCTGTTGGTCCTACGATTTTCCTTTTTATTTTCTATTTGGTCGGGGGCGGAGTGGGTGAGTATTATAATTTATCTTTGACGGTGGCAGCTTTATGAAAACCGAGTGCGGCTTAATGGAATTCCGCGAACAAGAGCTGAACTTGTGGGAGAGAAAAACTTTCTTTGGCACTTATTAGGGGGAAAACGCTTCTATTTAAATAGGGATTTGCTTAAGAGCCAATTTAATTAGTCGCAAAAAGAGGGAAATTCATTCAGATGAAATATGTTTATGAACCAAAGGTTATTCGACTGTTTAATGGTTTTGAAAAGGGTAATATATTTAAATGGTTTTTGTGTTCCATTATTTATAAAATCATTTTAATGCCAATAGTAAAGGGTGGCAGTTAAAAAAGTATCTTATTGATAACAATCTTATAACAATTTAAATACTTTTTATAGCACGCTAATATAAAAAGCATATATCAATCAAATACATTACTTTTCTGATCATAAAGTATTAAACAGATTTTTCCTTGGATTTTTTGTATTAACAATATAAAAAGAACTTTCTTTGTAGTTCTCAAGCATTCTTTAAATATATTTCTTTGTCAAATCATCTTAAATAATTTTCCCTTAGCCGACACATGTCATTCAACTTGTGATGGGTCAACAAAATTACATTTTCAAGTAGACATCTAAAAGCCGCGAATCTCCAGGCTGCAGTGCCACAAAAAAATTGTTTATTGTCAATCAACGAGATGCGAAAAATGTTGTATTTTTTTTTTTGTTTTGTTGAGCAAGGGAACCCCAAAGACCCGCAACAATGGCAGTTCAGGGTCAAAGGATGTCTGACAATATAACAAAAAAAAAACAGCAAAAAAAAGAAGCTGCGAGAGGGACCCAACTCAAGCTGATTCCCCTCTTTCATAATTAATGGGAGTGGAATTGTTAAAGTAAATGAAAAAAGGCCAAGTGAAATATGGAAAATTTCAAGCCCAGAGACAACAAAGCAGATGGAGAGAGCCCAGCCAACTGGGGTGGTGTTAATATTAATGAATTCAATTACAAAAAAAGAAAAGGGAAAACAGCGAGAGGAGTAGCAGGACTAAAACAGGACAAAAACCGACGGGGATCCCGGCCATTCAAAGTGCTTTGTGTGTGGGTGCTATAGAGAGGTTCTATATCCGGCTATCTAAAGGGGGTGTGCGGGGAGAGTGCGTGTCCTTGCTGGGGATAAGTACTTTTACTTGGTGCGTTTCTCCACATCAGGATTTAGTTGGCGCCGTCAGCGCATTTCTAGTGTTTCAAGGATACGAGTGTCGGGCAAAGTTGCTAACGACTTTTGCGGGATTTCCATGTGGCGACACTGTTTTGTGTGTTTTTTTTTTATAGCTATTTTTAAAATCAACCACACAGCCTGGTAAATTAACCGCACATGGTGCAAATATTTGCATAGATTTGAGAGAGAATAGAATAGCGCCACATATTGCACAATTTTAATCCGCAAATTGAATTTATCGGCCCAGTTATCACTTTGCTGGAATTCAATTTGTTTTCCATTCGATTGGCACTGTTCGCTTAATAATTAAATTCAATTTGCCGGGCTAAATTGATGCAGTTCCCTCAAAAGCTTTTAACTCGATAAAATGTTTTTCTTTTTTGCGAACAAAAATAGTGCATCTATTATTCATTTAACAATGTTGAACTGATATTTCTCTAAAATTAAGCATAAAATTTTAATTTTAATGAGGCCTTGTTTAATTTATGATCTGCTTTTTCAGGAACAACACAACACATCAAAATGCCGCCAAATGCAAAATCGGAAACGGACGCCAAACCGGAAGCGGAACCAGCGCCGGCGTCCGAGCCCATGGCGGATCTGGAAGCAGTGGACCAGAAGCTGGAAGAAACACATCACTCCAAGTTCCGTGAGGTGGACCGACAGGAACAGGAAGCTCTGGCCGAGAAGGCAGCGGAAGCGGCCAGTCAAAGAATCGCACAGGTGGAATCAACAACACGAAGTGCAACCACAGAGGCTCAGGGTGAGTTTTAAAAATGATTTAATCCATTCAATATAGTATAAAATAATGGTGTGGATATAGCTTATTTAAAAGAGAATTATTTTAAAAATGATCGAGACTTAAAAAATAAATTAATGAATAACGTAAGAAATATGAATAGTATTTGAAATATTGAATCTAAATTCAGAGAAAAAATATTTAATAAAATTTTCAAGGAATAGGGTTACCTTTTACTTATTAAAATCTTGTTGTAACATNTATAATAAATTTTATAATAATATTTTTAAAATATTTTTAAAAATTAAAGATACAACAATTCTGATAATGATTCCGCTGACTTTCATTAATATAAAAACAAAATTTAACTACTCAAAAACAAAGGAATACAATTATTTTTCAAGATAATGAATACCATATTTGTATAATACCCCTAAACCCTTGATATTTGGCCACCTTTTAATGGATTGTTTTGTTTTGTTTTGGCAGAAACTTCAACCACCGCCGTGCCGGTGATCAAAAAGATCGAGCATGCCGGAGAAGTCATCACCAATGAGATCGCGGGACGCACGGGGTTGCCCGTTTGGGGCGTGGTAGCCATCATTATCCTCGTGTTCCTCGTCGTCTTTGGTATCATCTTCTTCTGCGTGCGGCGATTCTTGAAGAAGCGAAGAACCAAAGATGGTAAGGGTAAGAAGGGTGTCGACATGAAGTCGGTACAGTTGTTGGGATCGGCGTACAAGGAGAAAGTAAGTGTCTGATGCGCCATTAAATCTTAGTAGTTATTGGGTTCTGGTATGCCATAGGTTCAGCCTGATATGGAGGAACTCACCGAAAATGCCGAAGAGGGTGACGAGGAGGACAAGCAGAGCGAAGTGAAGCTGGGGCGTCTCAACTTCAAGGTGCGTTCTCAATTTCAATCTCCATTCGGCCATCTGCCGAATATCCCTAAACTAATCCCCTCAGAAAATACGAAACTAACCAAACGCAAACGCAAACTCAGATACATAGATCCCAAAATGTGTGCACAGTTGATGTTGTTGACAATGGAAAAACACACACACTCTCAGAGGGGACAATATAAATACTCAACCTTAGTCCAAAATGAAACTTGTAACTTCCGCTTCAAGGTCTTCATCACACTGAACAAAATCACATTAAAAAGTAAAAAATTTTAAAATGCACTGGATTATATTCAACTTAAATTATATTAAAAAAAGTATATTTATTCCAATTTTGAATAAATCCTAGTGCAAAGCAAAATAAAATTAGGCCAATCCACCACATGAACATTTAAAATTTAAGAAACATTAATTCTCTTTGACTAATATTTAAATATTATTTTGTCTCTCCCCTTGGCCACAAACAACATGTCCTGCTTGTGCTCCCCTTTTGAATCTTTTCATTGCAGCTGGAATATGACTTCAACTCGAATAGTTTGGCTGTGACGGTTATTCAGGCCGAGGAGCTGCCCGCCCTGGACATGGGTGGCACCTCCGATCCCTACGTGAAAGTCTACTTGCTCCCCGACAAGAAGAAGAAGTTCGAGACCAAAGTGCACCGCAAGACGCTGAGTCCAGTCTTCAACGAAACTTTCACCTTTAAGGTAGGATCTACTAGAGACAAATTTTAGTCGAATTTCTCCGAACTTTTAGGTTCCTAAATTAAAAATTAAAATTTGATAAAAAAAATATGTATTAGAAATATTTGGTTCAACAGTAAAATTGATTTTATAACAAACTTGTATTTTTTAAATGAAATTTGTTTAGTTCTAATAAATGCTAATACAAAATTTTTTAAAAATTATATCATATAAAAGAAAAATTAAAAAAGAATTCCACAACAGTTTGTTAAAAGATTTTTTAGTTTTAACATATTTTAAATCAAAAATATTTACTCTAGAAAATATTCTACTTTTATATACAACAAATTTGAATTTAAAAAATAATATTTATATAGCAAAAAGTTCACCTAATAGAAGGTTCCGATTTTTGAGTAATGAAATCGCAGAATTATAATAAATATATATTTTATGCATTCAATAGTATGTTAATTTATTTTTTTGTAAAAAATAAAAACTTCAAATATGTTCCTATTAATTTTTATATAGTTTTGTTATGAAACCAAATCCAAAGAAGTTCGACTCTTATATAAAAATATACCAATATGAATTGTTCCGCAGAGTTTACCCTATGCCGATGCCATGAACAAGACGCTCGTGTTTGCCATATTCGACTTCGATCGCTTCTCGAAGCACGACCAGATTGGCGAGGTGAAGGTTCCACTGTGCACCATCGACCTGGCGCAGACGATCGAGGAGTGGCGGGATTTGGTCAGCGTTGAAGGGGAAGGCGGACAGGTATGTGGAGCTGGGCCGAGGTCCAATTGGGGGCCACCTACCCAGCTATCTGTGAATCTCTCTATCTCTCTATCTCTCTCTCTGTCTATGTATACCACTCAGTGTGCCTCTAAGTGTTTTTTTTTTTTATTGTAATCAACCAACTCAAGAACATTCAGTTGAGATCTTTGTGTGGTCTTATGATTTCGATTATTGCGTTCGTTTTGAGTTGAGTTGTTGAGCCGAGAGAAAGAAAAAAAAAAGAAAAGCCAACACTGAAATCGTGTGACTTCTGTTGACTTTTGTAATATTTTTGAACATATTCCCCTCCCCACCAACCACGATGATTGTGTTTTGTGTGTATTTTGCATTCGAGCCTCAGAAAAATGTTGACAAAAAAAGTTGAGAATACAGCAGAAGGCAATCATTGCATTTGTGACACCCACCACTCGATGTTTGTTTTTAAGTCGACGATCCAAGAGATTTTCCATCCATTCCGCAACCCCCCGCCCCACCCCTATGTGTATCTTTAAGGGCAGGGAACAAAGACAATTACAACAATGAAAACTCTCCAATACAGAAACAAAAAAATATCAACAAAACAAACGAAAACTTCGTGGAACAGACAAAAAGCAAAAGTTTTTCGAATCTCTTACGAAACTTTTACACACCCAGTTCAAAATGCAAATATAAATAAATAACTCAAATTATCTTACCATCTAAATAAGCAACAAACAAAAACCAAACAAAATAAACAAATGGGGGAAATCAAATCAAAAATTTGAAATTCATTTTGATTTCCCCCAGAGTATCCAACAGTTTTATTATTTTTATTGTACCTCTTCAACCGACACAACATCTACTACTACTACTACTACTACTACTACTACTACAAAAATAAAACTCTAAATTTCTCTTTCTCCAATTCCCCCTCCGAAACAAACCAAAAAAAAAATTGTTTTCGAAACATATAATCTCTTGATTTCTTGAACTTTTGTAGAAGGTAAATACAAAAACATGCTTAAAAAATCTAACAAAACAAAACAAAAAACAAAACCCAAGAGAACTCTTTAACACCTTTGCAAACTTGATTTCCATTTATGATTTTCCCTCTATATAACCTACTCTGTCTCTTTGAACTTTCGCTCTTGTACAATAAAAAAACAATAACAAATACCTGTCTATACAAATTATGATATTGCATCGTTTCTGGCTAAAACTAACCCATTAAATCTTCTTCTAAACTTATTTCGAACAATAATCAATCAATTTTGGTCTTGAGCGATTGTTCAACGACTTTTTTCTGACTCCTTCTCTGTCTCTCTCTATATCTCTCTCTCTCTATATATATATGCATATATATCCCGATATATTGTTATGTCTGCATTCTTTCTCGCATCATTAATATTGTAGTTGAATTTTTGTATTAATATGAACAATTTATCTATGTTTGAGCTGTCTTGTTTGCAACAAAGTATATTATACGAACGAAAAGAAAAGCATTTTGTTGACAAATGTTTTCACATTTCCATATGCAAATAATCACACTGCAATATTAATTTGTTGAGAAAACTTGTGGCATACAGACAAAAAAAAAAACCGACATTAAGCAAAATAAATCAGCATGGCCGAGTGACATTCCCAAAAATCAACTTCTAGCCTCTTCCACTATCCCAAAGTTTTTTCTTGTCCACATTTTGGGCACCAGCTGCTCCCAAATCAGAAATAAATATGCCATGCTGATCTAATTATTTAATTGCTGAATCTTTTTACACCCCCAACTCCCCCTCCCCCCTCAAAACGACACTACTCACATAATTTGCACTTTGATTGGAACAATTGATCGTCGAAAATACTGATAACTTTTGCATAACTTTCTTAAAGTAGTAATCAACTTTTGCACCCCCAGTTTTTTGCATAAAGTCTGACAAAACTCACACTCTCACACTCTATTCTCCTCTCTAATACATACACACACACACACGCACAAGAAGATTCTTTGGAATAACAAATAACAAATTATATAACTAAATTAAAATGTTGTAAAATATTTGCATTGATTACATTGAATTGGTCAACTGATGGAATGAATGCTCTGAAAAAATTCTGAAAAAAAACACAGATACACACACATCCGCAAATACAGTGCACAAAACACTCTCACAAATACACAATTCAACAAGTACACTGAAAAACACAAGAACACAATTTCAGAATTGGAAAAAAGCTTGAAGTTTTCGCCTGTGAATGCCAGACATGAAAATGAAACTAAAATGTCAATGAAAAAAAAAATAGGTTTTTCGGCAAGCCGAACATTGTATACACTTGCAGGATTTAGAATAATATAAATAAATAAATATTTTTTATAATTTTGATCTTTTTATGAAATATTTCTTGCAGAAAAAAAATATTATCCGATTAAAATGTATGACATTCAATATTTTTTTTACGGTCTGTTTCAAATGTAAAAACTACTTTTGATATATAAATTATTTAAGTGAAATAAATTTTTGCAACTGTATAGTTATGTATTATAAATGAATTTTCGGTGTTGAGCAAGGAAAACCAATCTAAGCTTCAATACCCAATACTCAATACCCTTCCCAATACGTATAACAACTTACTTACAAACTAGTCTAGAAAAACACTGCAATATACCTTTTTTGAACCATTTTCTACTCTACTGCATGTTTTACTTTGCTTACGACTTTATACTTATACTATATATATATATATATATAAATCACACTAAGTATTAGTAACTAATACCAGAACACACACTTCACATTGAACACGGACATGCGACCATTCGATTGGTGCCCAAACAATACGAAAAACATTATATTTTTGAAATTTGCCAAACAATAACAATTAATACTTATCAAAATTATAGTGGAAATGGAATTCAAAAATTTTTAATACGCTCTTCATTTTTCTCTTTAATTATTTTTGAACGTATCGCTAAAAACCAAAAAAAAAAACAAACTACCAAAAACCAATCAAAATCTGTAATCACAAAAAATTCGAAAACTCGAAATTTCCAAACTGTACTTGAAATTTTTGACTCATGCCATGGGGAAATCAATCCGAAACCTGAATCATGCCAAAACTATCTGAAACATGTAAGTATACGAATCCAACGGAGATGAAGTTCATAATTATTGTTATTTGCTTTGGTTGTTGTCGTCATAAATGTGTTCCAAGTTCTGTTTGTTGTGTTTGTGTTCTGTTCGGTTCAAACAGCCAAAAATGAATGTATCTATCCCAAAGTCGAGAGCCAAAAAAAGCTATTGGCAACCGAGAATGAATTAAATTATAAATATTCTACTACATCAATGCTTCTTTACGTCTTCAGTTTTTGTGTTTAGCTCTCTGTCGCTGTCTCGCCCAAAATATATATATGTGTATACTGTGGTTATGTTTTTTTTTTTTTTGGTTTGCATAACATATAATGGTGTGCTGTAATGTGTAAGCAGAGCTTCGATGACAGTCAAATACAAAAGAACAAATGCTCAATAATCTTGATTTCGTTTTTCGATTTCGATTTCGATTCCGATTCCTTTCCGATTATTTCCTCCTTGGTTTCCATTATGATTACGAACATTTCGGTTTTGGTTTCCATTCAGACATTCACCAAAGAAAAACATTTAACAAAGAATATTTTGAAGGGCCCCCGAAAAGTTGTACCGAAAAATCTTGAAATCTTGAAAATATTATCAAAAAACAGTATAAAGTTGCGGTAAGTGACTCCGAAATAAAACTCTATGAATTCTCTATAACGCTCGCTCGCTCTCTCTCTCTATCTCTGTCTGTCTCGCTCGCTCTCTGTCTCTGTCTCTGTCTTGAAACTTTTTTAACTAATCAAAAAAAAAAAATAATAATAATAACACACAACCACATTAACTCTAGTTACCAAAATATAGTTGAACAAAAAAAAAACCAAAACCATTTTCTTTGCCCGGGTTAGTTTGGCGATCCTTGGAGAAGTGTTTGAGGAATTGGCAACGGATTGGTTTGTGTTATACATATGTCAAAGAAAAGTCAACAAAAATAATACCCAAGCGGTCTGAACCAGCCTAGGGTCCTATATATATATATGTTTGAATAATAGCCATACCGAGTAATCTAGCTAGTTTTCATTTGTATAATACATATATGCTTCATGTACATACGAAATCAATTTCTCTTGTTCTCTAGATACGTACGTTTCCTATTCATTTTGATATACTCGTAACTCCAACAAACGGATCCAAATAGAGCTCCAAAATTACTCTCTCTCTATATACCATATTGTAAATAACAAATCGGTTCAACTCTGTGCTTGACTTCAACTTCTTAACTCTCTCTCTGTCGCTATCTTCTCCTGTATTCATACCAATAGATTCTAAGAACATTTTTGAAAACCAAAATATTTTTGCATTTTGTGTGGTCGGTTTTGAGCTGGGTGTTATAAAAATTATACAAAAAATAATAATAATAATAAAAAGAAACCAAACCAAACAAGACAACTAAAATAAATCAAATAAACTGTAAGTTTTGGTATAAACACGAGTATAAAAATCGTCAAAAAAGTCCCCAATATAGACAAATACACTTGAACAATATCAATGAGTTTGATTTTAGTTTGATACTTGCCTTGGTTTCTTCAGTTTTCCGTTGGATAAATATTTCCCCCCAGTGAAATACATATTTATATATATATAGGTACATATATCTGTTTACACTTAACAAAATCGAAGCTCTAAGACGTGCAGTAAATGTTTTTTATGTACTTATTTATGGCGTTTTTGTTTTCGTTTTTTTTTATTGTTGTTTTTTTTTTGTCGATATAAACAACGAAATAAAGTTTACGTAAAACTAGCTTATCCCAACCCGAAAAAAAACCGTAAAAACTTGAACGTATAGCGAGTGTATTTAATTTTAACCTAATTTGACGTGTATAAATCAGTCTTAATGTTCCAACTGATATCCTTGGTTATTATTTAATTTATAAATTAATGTGCAACTGTATGACTCGATTAAATATTAGTTGGTAAATTGTTGAGCTATATATTTAAAAATGGCTCTATTATTAAATTGTATATTAATTTACAGTCAGGTATGATGGTGGTCAAAATAAAGATTCAATTTAATAATAAATTCTCTTATTTCGATAGTAAAATTCGAATTTTAATATTAAATCAATGACTTTAAGTGATAAATAAATTATTCTCAATTTCTTTCTTTTAAATAACGATTTTGAAAGAGCTAAAAAACTGTTTAATATTTTGAATATAAGTTAAATATTCAATCGCGAGTCTTTTTTGAATCAAAGATACTTTTGCACTCCGCCTTAGTGCTGACCCTAATAAACATAGAAACTATATAATTAAATTCGTATATATATATATTTAAATGGATATGTATGCAAATGTACCAATAGACATTGTGTGACATGTTGTTTAATGCAAAAGTTGAAAACCAAAGCAAAAATATACTTACCACTCTGTCTCTCTGGATCTCTTTTTAAAAACAGGAAAAGCTCGGAGATATCTGCTTCTCGCTGAGATACGTCCCGACTGCCGGAAAGCTAACCGTTGTCATCCTGGAGGCCAAGAACTTGAAGAAGATGGACGTGGGCGGATTGTCTGGTAATGTGGCGTTATGCCAAGGCGCTGTCAGGATCGATCCGAGGCCAGAGACTATATATTTCTGGACATTTCGGCGGTCCTTTCAGCGTTTTGCATTGCTTTCTGTGTGTGTAATTAACGTAATTAACGTAATTAAGTGTGTGAAATAAGTTGTTTATTTCATTTTTGATTTTTATGCCATATTTTAGTTTTGGTTTCTAAACTTATCTTATTTAGGCCAAGCAAACGCCAAGGCAACGTTTGCTGCAAAAATATGCAACAAAAAACAAAAAAAAAAAAGAGAGCAAAGAAATACAACTTTTATTCAAACTACTTTTTTGTCAACTTTTCAACTAACCAAAATAGCGCCAACTTTTATCAACTTGCATTTTTTAATCGTATTCCGCGTACGCTACAAATTTCAATAAAATTCATTTTCTCTCCAATATCAATATCAATATCAATATCAGTGGATATATTTATCGGCCGGCAACGTTTCCATCCCGAAATATTCGCACAGTTTTTACTTATGCCTGGCCAAAACCAATAGATACCAAAATTAACTTTAAGCTCTATGCCGATCTATATCGATCAACTGACCGAAATCTCGCTTGCTTAGCTTCACTTCTGCATGTATTCCGTATAATTATTTTATTAACTAAAACACTCGACATCATTTCGGGCTGCTCAGATACTCACTTTCTGAGCCGATCCCCCAAGAAGATATACAAAAACGTTGCCGCCGAATATATCCAATACAATTTAAAGTTCTTCTAGGCTTTTACAAACAACAGAACATTTTCCAGTATATATATTTTTTAAGTGCTCCGAATAAATATTCGGTTTCGAAAATTATTTTAACAATAAGTAACGAAGCAGCTGTGTGTTTTTTATGTGATTTTTAATTTAATTTAACACATTTGTATGCCTTGAGTTTCAAGAGTTGCTGTGTTCAAAAAGTCTTAAATAAGTTTCCGTAATTGATTTGAATCCGCAGGGAAACACGCCAAGTAAAATCGATTTTAAATGAATATTAGATATTAAATATTAAAATTAATTAATATTAAAACCACTTTAAACTTGGCTTGTTTCCTTATAAATTTTGCTGTTCGTTTCATTTGATTTTGTGTTTGCAAAGTAAAAATTGATCTGTTCTATACGTAACAAGTATCTAAATAATCAATGTTTTTATATGTGTGTAAAGCAAAAAACAAAACAAAAAACAAATCAAGATGTGTTTATCAGATTGTTGTGAAAATTTTACTTTGTTATAAAAACGAAAAATATTTTCTTTTTTTCTTTCTTTCGATTCTTTCCTATATTATAGATCCATATGTGAAAATTGCAATCATGCAAAATGGCAAACGTTTGAAAAAGAAGAAGACAAGTATCAAAAAATGCACCCTCAACCCTTACTATAATGAGTCGTTCTCATTTGAAGTACCATTTGAACAAATACAAGTATGCGAGAATGTATTATACTATCCTATAAAAATACCAAAAACTACTCTACTACTACTACTACTACTACTACTACTACTACCTATACAAACTAACCTGCTACTACTACTACTACTACTACTACTACTACTACTGTTACTACTGTTACTGTCCTCTTCTGAACTATCTACCAAACCAAACCAAACAAACCGAGTTTTGAGTACCCAACCTCCCTCTCAACACACACTAGCCTACTACTTACGTGCAATTGTTGTTGTTAAACCAAAATACATACATATATACCGTATATATATATACATATATCCATATATTGAATACTCGTATTCCGAAACCAAGAGACAACAACACCAAACTCTGAACTCTGAACAACTGAAAACACTTTAGAGACAAATCTTCGTAATTACCCCCCCAAAAGATAACTTAAACTTTCCCAAAAAAAAAAAAAATACAAATAAAACTATCTTAACCAACAATCTTTGTGTTCTATAAGACCCAAAAAAAAAAAAAACATTAAAGTATTCAATGTTCAATGTTGTAATTTACAATTTTATCCAAAATTCGTTCAATATGTTTATTTCCAACTATCCCTAAGTTAAAAGTTGTAAATACTAAAAAAAAAAACCAAAGTGAACTCTTTTATGATTTTTCGCTTTTGTTCGTGTAGTTTTTGAGAAATTATTTGAACTTGAGTTTGTACCAGCCTCCTCGGTGTGTGCTTAGCGCAGCTAATTTGATGTATGTTTTAGTTGTTAAATGTGTTAAAATTAAGAACAATCCGGCAAGAGGAAAGAAATCTATGAAAATCAGGCATGCCCATTGGCTTAGGTTCTGACCCAAAAAAAACGAAAGCATTTTAGATGCGCACCCAAAGTTATAGACGCAATTGAATGGAGAGCAAGCAGTAGTGTGCCCGCTTCGCTCACAAACGAGCAACAAAGCATCAAAGCAAGACAGCAAGACAGCAAGAAAGCAAAGCAGTAAATCAATAAAGCAAAAACAAACAAACAAAAACAGCAGAAAAGCATCCCAGCAGTCGAGCAGAAAAGCACAAGCCTTACTCACACTAAGCTCACTCCAAAAGAACAACAGAGATACAATACTATACAAATTCGAATACCAACTTCAACTACTCTTTCCATAAATACAAAACTATCGCCAACTCCTTTAACTACGGCGTCATATAATGCACCACGCAACTATCAAATCGCAGTGGGTGGATTGTTTTGACACTTTCTTCTGATTTGAATATCGAATACCAATCGCACCACAACAGCTACAGTACAAATAAACAGAAAAAAACACAGAATACAGAATATATCAAATGCCACCACAGAGAAGTATAGCGTATCACCTCGATCAAGAACATTCCACATTCAACCAAAACATCTAGCCAACAAAAAAAAAACAATCTGGAAATCAAGGGAGAACTCTGTTACGGTTACGTTACGTGTCGCTAGTCCAAGAAATATCCTTAATGTATCCTTAATGCAATATTAGGACCGCCCCCCTTGCTGACCAAAAAATGAACAATGAACGACGAATGGGATTGAATATTATACATTTTCGTTTACACGTATTTAATGAACATTTTTCTTTTTGCCACAGCTTAAGTGAACTGCTAACAAATATCGAGAAAAGTAACTTGTTCATTAGTCCACCCTCCCACGAGGTTAAAAGAGAAGAGATATATACATATATATGTATCTTATCTACCGACCATATTCATTTGCTTCTCACCTTACGCAACTCGAAAGCTTCTAGGAATTTCTTCGTTTTGATTTCGAACATTTCTTTTGATTTTAAGCTACTCATTCTTAGCTTTAGACATTTGCATGTACTGCTTGTTAACTCACAATAAAAAATATTAAAAAAAAACCAAAACTATGTACCAAAAAAAATAAAATACTCCACAGCAAGCGTTTCCCCCTTTTTCCAAGGAGCTTTTTGTAATGCTTGAACACCCTTTAGATGTTACAAATATTTACAAAAAAAAAAAATAAAATACAGTTTGTGCAATCTGTGGACAATGTCCAACCGACGATCTGAACGATTGAACTGGAAGTAGCTTGCACCAAAAAAAAAAAACAAATATACAGCACTCAAAAGCCAAAATATGATATCCTTGTCAATAAACCGCTTCCCCCCCAAAATACAGCATTCGTAGTGTCTGCCTGTTAGCCCACAACAGATCCCACTTCTAACCCAAAAACCAAAACTTAAAACCAAAACAGAACACGTATCTCGAAATACCGAAAAGTTCTTCAACTCAAAAGCAAAGTCTCCCCCTCCCCCTCGAAAAATAAAAAAAAATATATATGAAAAATTCCACTGACCGATGAAAATGGTTGGAGCCAGAGTATTCCCTACTAATGCCGACACTTTTCCTTGAAACTTCCTTCTCCCCCCCCCCCCAACTATCGCAGAAAATCTGTCTCGTTGTGACCGTCGTGGACTACGATCGTATTGGCACCTCCGAACCCATCGGCCGCTGCATACTTGGCTGCATGGGCACCGGCACCGAGTTGCGTCATTGGTCCGATATGCTGGCCTCGCCCCGCCGGCCCATCGCCCAGTGGCACACCCTCAAGGATCCGGAGGAGACCGACGAGATCCTCAAGAACATGAAGTAAGGCGCTATCACGGATAACAAAACGCAGGTGAGCTGGAGATTTTTTACGGGAAGAGGGAAGGGAAGAGTATCTTCGGAGAGTGGAGTATCTTTGCAGAGCACAATATAGAGGTTTAAGTTTGGTAAATCTTTTATTATCCCTACATCCCTAATTCCTAAGTGGACTCTACTTGAATTTGACAACCTGTATAAATAATTTTTTATGGCTCTTACTCGATTTTAAAAGAATCATTAAAATTAATTCATTAAATAACTTGTCAATTTTACGTCACTCAAAAATATCCTAAATAAAAGATTTTGTAATACAAATTAATTATTTACAAATTATTAAAAATAACAAAGTTAAGCTATTTGTGCCAAATTTTCCCATAATTTCCATGACAGTTAGAGTATATAATAATATAATATCCCGATCCCAAAATTCCCAAAATCAATTAATTATTTAATACTAAATAATAGTCAGGGTAATTAATTATTTTCCATCTCCGGCTTTGAAGTTGATCCTGAAAACTTTTTGGGATCTGAAAAGGCAGATTATGTATGATTAAAACAGCTGGATAAAATTATTACAAATTAAGAAACTATTTAGGTTAATTAAATTAAATTATTTATAATATGATATTTACATGTGATCAAAACCAAATCACGTTTAATTTTAAATGATTATGGGCTTTACAGATTTCAGACCACTAAAAACTGTGAAAATAAACAAGAACTAAACTATATTGGGTTACTTTAAATAGATTAAAAAAAAAAATAAAATTTATATTTTATTATATTTAAAATACTTACCGGCTCCACTGATTTCAGACTAACAGCACATCTCTAAAACCTATAAAAGTAACCAAAGAACACTTAAGTGAACAACCGTCAGGCATTGAAATCGAAATCGAAATCGAATGCATCATCATCATCAGACAACAACAACTGATCCTCAACTCCTCACCCAACAAAGGACAAGCAACAATCAGCGAAATATCGTAGTTAAAGCAAATTGTTCATCTAACCAGTTATCGCAGTTATAACCACATAACAAACATACCCGGAACACACACAAATCAGAGCCTGTTACGAAATACCTTTAGGTGTCTAAGTTATATCTCATGGGTTGAACAGCAAATCGAACAGAACGGAAAGAAAGGAAAACTATGGAAAGAAAACTAAATGAAAGCAATTTGTCCCATTCGATGATAGATTCGATATGATTGATTTTACATATATAGTCGTGCATAAATTCATTTTGAGATCTATAAATTTGTTGTGTCACCGATTGAGAACTTCTAAACTAAATGAGAACAAAAATTACGAGTATGTTAAATTTAATACAGAAATCTCTATATACTCAATATATATGAAAAGGATAAATGACTATTTAAAGGATGATCGAGGAGCGAGCGGGTATAATTTTATAATGTTATGTTTAATTCGGTTTTAAAATTAGTCCAATAAATCTTTCCAGTTTTCAATTTGTTTTTCAACTGTTGAAGGATTACTAGTGAATAATAATATTACTGACTAATGAATAATATATATAAATCAAGCAAATAACGCAAAGGCAAAGGCAACATTAAACTGTTATGTAAATTATTTATTATGTTTAAATTATTGAGCATTACGTACTAACTGTGTAAGTATAAATCAATATGTGTTTAAATGAAATGAATGTGACAGACATATTAAGCGGGAGACGTGGAAACAAAATCATAAAAGTATATATATTATATATAAATATTATGTATAACCTTGCCTAGACTAATGTTACGTATACACAGAGCTGAGTTTCGACGACCTAACAAATTCAGATTCAGAGAGGAGTAAGTAGAGGAAAAACCAAAAACAAACCGAAAAAAAAAAAACCAAAAGCAAATAACAAAAGTTAAACTTTAAACCGTGATTTCAATGGAATATATCATCAGTTTAAACTTTAAAAAAATATCGAACATTTTGCACTATGAATCAGATTGAATTTTTCTATTATTTTCGATTGAGTTCGCAATAAATTCAGGAAAATAAAAACAAGTTCGGCTCTCTGTTCTGTTGCAGGATGTGAAAACCCTTCTGGGTTTCCATTTCTTACCGGGATTTTAAAAAATTTAAGTTGAAAATGTTGCCTGTTTTATACATATATTTAATATTGAGCTTTGGTTGCTTCTTAGTCTCAAGTCTTCAGGTTTCTACCACTATCTTATTATAGATGTTTTTCTTTTTCGATTTTTGCCACATTCGATTGTTTAGAAATCATATTTAGGATCTATTGAAAATATACATACTAACTAAATGATTACGGCAAAACGTTTAAACAGAAAAAGAAATATTAAGAACAATAATAGTTATTACTATTTATATTATATTCAAGTATATGACATCTAAACAATATACATTTATATATATACTAAAAGGAAAAGCATTGCTCTCTTGCTGCGCAAGCCTACTAATAAATTGGGATTTTTAATATGGAAAAGAGGCGGTAACAAAAAACTTCAACCTACCTAAAAAAAAAACACAAATAAAAAATTAGCCTAAAAACACTCCAGGTATTAATTAACGAACGAATGGAAAAAAAAACAAAAAAGCATTCGCGACATACATAGAAGAGAGGAACAATGAGCCCTAATTTTCTGATTTTTTCCATATTGAAAGTAAATGAAATTCAACTAATACATTAGATGTTTTTGTCCTGTAAATGGTATATTATAATGATAATGATAACGCCGTAGTTAGGGATCTGTGTATCCCCTGTACACACACTTACACAGTTGTAGTTATGTTCACCGAAGCAAGAAGCAAGAGAAATGCATCAACCAATACACAAAGTATGCAAAATCCTACAAAATGGGAAAACAAAAACAAAAAGAAAAAAGAAAAACTAAAACTAAAAGAAAATACAACAAATATTTATGTAATATAATTCATCTAAATTTAACAAAAGAAATCGAAGTAACTGTATGCCGAGAGGAAAAAGAAGTTATACAACTTATTACGAGTATTGTTCAATAACAAAATAAAATACTTTGCTTTTCCAAATAATTACTGTAAATTATCTCAAACAACAACAACAACAACAACACATGCATAAACAATATATAGTAAACAAATGGTAAAGTATACAAGAAACATAACGAAACTTAACCACAACAGCAACAACAACAACAAAATGAAACAAACAAAAGGCAGACGAAGACAACAAAACTATATAAACTTGCATATTAAACAAATTATATGAAATTATATAAATGATGTTGATTATTGATTTAAATTAAAACTGAGAAAGTGAATAAAACAAATTATATATACACCTATATATATATATATAAATATTAAAAAAAAACAAAAAAACAAAAGCAAAAATTTCATTTGTGTTTTCCTTCAGTTGGTATATTTATTTACACAGCGTTACACTGAGAATAATCCAACTAACAAACTCTGTGCGGCAGTGTAAGTGTTTGCCCAAAAACAACATGTACATACACCCACCCACACACACACACTCACACAAAGACATAAACACACCCACATTGACAAAACCCACGAACTGACCAAAAACAAAGAAAATAAAATCGAGCACATGAATGTATTATAAAGTATACACGTAATTGTGTATATGATTACCGTTAGTTATACAATATCTGTATATGTAATTGTACTATTACTATTACTATTACTATTATTTTGGAGGAAAACGAAAACATTATTATCAAAGCGTTATCATGCAACAAAATGCAGCGCATAGCCCATCACAAAAGCACAAATGAGTAGTTGAAAATATGGTTGAAGGCCACTGGAGCTGGAGGTTAAGACATAAGAAACTAAAATAGGCATACGCATAAATACAAAAAACAAAAAAACAAAAAAACCGAAACAAGATAATGTAGCAGTCCATGTACTTTTATTTTCTAGATATGTACGTATGTAATTTACATTGGATAAATCAGGCATTATGCATTTAGCAAACCGGGCAAGAGCATAAAAACCGAAGCTATACAAACTATAAGGAAACCACTTTCAAGCCAGATCAAAAGATCCCGATCGATCATACCTATCACAACTCACAACAACCCCAGAAAACCCCCCAAAAAACAGACGAGTTAATCATATGGAAGGCAGACGAGGAGGAGACGATCGAGTAGTGAATGAATAATGACAAATACAAGATATAGGATATATACGTTATAGGTTCAGCAAAACCGCAAATATATAGGACAATGTTTGATGTTGATATGAGTTAATCTGGCCACCTAGCGTGCGCATTATATGCATAGATACGAGCATACACACACACATATAGTACATAGGGCCCGCGGAGATCTCATTTTGATAGACATAAACCCAGCAAGGATCGGGCGGGGGCAGAAGGACATTATACATAACCATCGACAGCACCGAATAGTATGAAAGTAACATACGGTATATAAATATTTACATAACCGAGCGAACTACACACACACACAAACACACTGACTCTCCCAGGATATATCCATCCTTACGTTCAGTCTCCGAACTCTATATAGACACAGACAGACAGCCAATCAATCAATCAATCAATCGATCACCCAGCACTTACACTCGCGTATATCATTTAATGACTCTTTCCGGAGTTTTGTTGTTTACGATAAACTGTTTATAGCTGTTTTCGAATTTTAAATAAATTATATTTACTATATGGCTAACGAAACGATAAACACTAAAGCAAAACAAACAAACAAAAAGCAAGTGAAACCATATAAAATAGTAATATATATATGTTTTAAACGCTATCAACAAACGAATCTCAAATCGAGGCTTTGCAGCAGAGATGCGAGCGAAAGAATATTATTAAATAAACTGAATATATATATATATACAATATATATATATATATATATATATACACTATAATGCAACTGTATTGCCAGACAAGCATAGCATTTTATTTCCGTGGCGAAAATCGACTCTCACACAGCTAGTGGCCCTTGCAGCATCCGCACTTGCAGCATCCGCTGCAGCAGCAGCAACAGCAGCAAAAGACATCCACAGCTAATTCAAAATTGTAAAACACTTGCGATGTGAACTACACAGAAATATATACACAGACCCACACACACACACATACCAGAACTAACATATGTGAAATGAAATGAGGAATGTTTATAAACAATAAACAAATGTTTGAAAACTATGAAGCAAGCTTTTCATTGACATTTACCAATATTAATTATTATTTTCAAAATGGGAATTCCAAGCTTATTTGCAGTTAGTTTTTCGCATTTGATTCATGTGCTGTCTGTCATTAAATATATTTATTAATAAGCTGCACAACTGCAACTATTCAAATTAAAAATTTATATTTCGCATTGAAATAATTTAAATAAATCGTATAAAACAGCATAAGGGTTAAGCTAGCCAATCGATAACTCTGTGAATAGTTATCCGCGTAATCGATTGTAATTGAAATCGTCAGCTATTAATACTTTCCCGCGACAATCAGAAGTTCGGTTTTTCAGATTCGTTAAAGTTTATTTCAATGATGTGCTCCGAGGCCTGCTTTATGGTTGTCACCTTTCCGATTCGGAAACTACAAGGCCCAGACATATTCGAAATGTAACCAGAGGAGTGCATTCAGGTGTGGATCCTTGCCAAAAGGCAGTTAGCAAGTAATTGGAACGGAGTAGGCGAGGGTCCAGTTAGTTGGTTATAGCCATTCTATATCGAAGTTCGCACAACACGAGACCAGAACCCATAGCCGCACAACCCAGACAAAAAACAGAAATGAAACATAGACAGGAGCAGCTCGAGGATGTGTCCACGGTCCGCATCCTGATGCTGGGCGACAGGGGTAAACACTAAGGATTTAATCCAAATATATGGGGATTAAATTAAAAATTAAATTATTATTTCCAGGTGTGGGCAAGACCAGTGTGACCAATTTGCTGGCCAGGACACCGACTACGCCAACGCGCGCCTCGCGAACCGTGGGCGAGGGCTCCTGGAATGTCCAGGTGCGGCTGCATGAGTACCCCAGCTCGGTGGGCATGCCGCCATCGCCCACCTGGACTACGCCCTCTTCTTCGGAGCGTTCCGAGAAGTGCTCGTTTCCCAGGCTCACGCCCGCCACCTGCGAGATCCTGCACTTCGTGGAGTTCTACGATTTGAACTGCGATCTGCGCAAGCGGCGCGGTCACCGCGGTCACCGCCAAGAGTTCCTCAAGCACATCGACGGCATCGTTCTGGTTTACAACCTGCTCGATCCGCGCTCCCAGGACAGTCTGCACGACTGGCTCTACGAGCCGCTGCGTCAGATCTGCAAGCATCGCCACCGTCGCCCCCGTCCCATCTTGCGTCGCCAGCACGTACCCATCCTGGTGGTGGGGACGCAGCTGGACAAGTTTATGCGAAGGTCTATGCGCCGCCATCGTGGCATTGCCCACCAGCTGGGCGCTGATGAGATCCTGCTAAACGGACGCGACAGCGACAGCTTTGCGGAGAGGAGCCGCAACCAGGGCAAGCTGAGCAGCTTCCTCAACCGCGTTGTCGAGTTCAAGGAGCGATTCCCCGTGCGCTCATGGTGCCTTTGAAATTACTATAGCTTATATTTTATAGTTATTTTTATTATTTTTTTTTTTGCTTTTTTTTAATAATAATATTTAATTGATATTATCGTTATATGCACGTATATTGTTATTAGCTGATATTGTTCCGATGGATCTGATTCATTTGTTTTAAGGATACACTATCGGGTATGGTGTTAGGAATATCATGAAGCTATTTTGTAACAAGAATAGCAACCAAAAGGTACAAATTCCTATTTAATTCATTTAGTGGAATATTTAATAATCAATAATATTAAATATTCTTAACCATAGTCTTTAGTAAATAATGTGTCTTAAAGAATTTGTCTTAATCCTCCGAATTCTGTTTAATTGGCTAACTCAAATACTGGGCATTTGGACAGATATTTCCTAAGAATTCAATAAAAACCCTAAAGTACAAATACAAAATATATATACAAAATTCGTACGAAAGATCCATAAGAAAACTTGAAATCATAGTCATATTTTCTTTTGAATTTAATATTTATTTAGAAAAAATCTCGCGGAGATTGCAGACACCTAGGGCAGGGATCGGGACCCAGATATAACCCAGAGTGGAGCCAGAACCTTAGCCAGGGGGCCACTTCATCTGGCGACCGCCGAGGAAGTGCAAATGCAAGTGGTAAACGGATTGGGCGCCGTGTTTGCCATTATTGATGACCACGCGGTAGCCCTCCTCCAGGCCCAGATCCTTGGCCACCTTGCGACCCACCAGCATGAGATGACCCAGCAAATCTGCATCGCCATCCTCTGCCAGCGAGAGTTGGACAATCGGTTTCCGTGGGATCACCAAAAAGTGGGTTGGTGCTTGGGGAGCCACATCATGGAAGGCCACGCACTAGGGGGGATTCCAAAGATTATCCACTGCAGAATTAGCCTTTGATCTCGACGATGCTCACCTTGTCATCCTCGTGGATAAAATTGCATGGAATCTCCTTACGCAAAATCTTCCCAAAAATAGTATCCTCGCTGGCAGCTGCCGACTGAGCCTTATCCACTTCGCTAGTCATCCTAACACAAGATGTTCCTATGGACCGGGAACTGCGCAGTCGGAAATTAGTAATTAGAGCAGTTAATGCTATTTAGTTAGTATAAAAATCGAGATAGCGTGCCTCTTGATAGTTACCTGAAGGCACGAACGAAGTTCCGACCGGCTGACAAAAACATCGTCACCGGAATACGATAAATACTGGACTATCTGCTAGGGTCTAGCCGATTATTTACTGATTATACAATACTATTTAATATAATATAATGAAATATACCACAATTATGTACAAGTTTTGTGTACCATAATTAATATATAATTTGATTTAGAGTAATATATTTGAATATAATTAAAGGAAGATATAGTTTGCAGCCCCATATATACTATAATTTGCAAACCATTTGTTAATATTTTCAATAAATACCAGAAATGTTTTTTTTTTAATATTAGTTAAAGAGAATTGTTAATGACAACAAAACTGTATTTTGTAGTTTCTTTAAAAATGAAGTTGCGATTAATAAAGTTAAGAAAACATTGACCGTTTCATATAGTATAAAGGATATTCTGCATTTGCATTTAAAATTTGGTTTATAAAGATGTTTAAACATTGAAATTGCATCCGGAGTTACATTTACAATTATCATAATTAAATTTTTAGAATCGTAAAAAAATTTTCCTAAATTTCTTTAAATATTGTAAATAGAACCATTTCCTCGTTGTTTTCCTACAAAAAATTTACGTTTTCGTCTAAGAACTAAACTAAACGAAGTATTGCGGCTTCCTCATGGTGATGCCGTGATCGCCGAGAGCTGGAACGAGATCCTCCATGGCCAGCGTGTACTTGCGGTCCTTGGGGTTCTTCTTGTCCTTGCTGGAGCTGTGCCCGCTGGAGTGCTGAATGTTCGTGGTGCGCGTCTTGCAGTGCTGCAGTGCGTCGTTGGCAATGTCCGAGATGAACTTCTGTGCGGACACGGCTACCAGACGCACTATCCGGGGGTCCACTTCGGAGAAGCCAGCCTGTGTGAGAAATGGACATTAATATAACGTCATCCTGGCCAATCTCAATATAAACTTACACTTCTCAGGCAGTGCATTGTCAGGGCGTCGGGAATAGTGGGCGTGTAGTCCTCCAGCTGTTGCATCAGCTCATCAAAATCGATGTCATCCGATGTTGCTGGAACTTCCTCCACCTCTAAATCGAACTCCTCGGATGCCTCAGATTCCAAGTCCGATTGAACTGTTATGTTAGTATCCTCATCTTCGGTATCGGTAGCGGAAGCTAGCGATTCTGCGGGTGTTAAACTGATATCCTCTCCATCGGAAGCCATTATTATTGTTTTTAATAATAGTTTTTATGCGTTTCCAGTGTTTTCTTTTGGTTGTTGTTTACGTTGTGTACAACGCAAATGTCTGTACATATGTAATCTGTGCAAATATCGATAACATTGGCCATTACGAATCGATGTTTAAGATTATAAAATTTCCAGAATTATTGTTCAATAAATCGGTTTTTTTTTATATATCTTTATTGAACGATTTAATATTATCTCCTCTCTATGTCCACTTGTTGACAATCGATTAATTACTATACCAATAATCACCCATCTCTATCCTGTGTGTGTTTGTTTTTTGGGAACTGAATTGAAAAATTTTCTGTTTACAATGGTTGGCTCCAATTTCGGGATCATTTACCACAATTCAAGCGGTGGCGGTGCCTCCGGCCCGGGCAACCAATCCTCTGCAGGGGGTGCTGCTGGCGGAGATCGCGAAAGGAGTGCACCGGCTACGCATCTGAGCGATTTTATGTCTCAGCTGGAGGACTACACTCCGATGATCCCGGATGCTGTGACCTCGCACTACCTGAATTCAGGGGGTTTCCAGGCGGACGATAAGCGCATTGTGCGCCTGATCAGCATTGCGGCTCAGAAGTACATGTCCGATATCATTGACGATGCACTGCAGCACTCGAAGGCAAGGACCCACATGCAGACCACCAATACGCCGGGAGGTTCAAAGGCCAAGGACCGCAGGTTCACACTCACCATGGAGGACCTGCAGCCCGCCTTGGCGGACTACGGCGTCAATGTTAGGAAAATGGACTACAGCCAGTAGTTTTATTATTTAAGAACTATATAAATATTTTAATTTTTTTTATCAAAAACTTTGCCTCTTATCGTTGTAATTTATACTACTCGTATCCTAATATTACCTAAATGTAATAAATACAAATTCCAAAAAAAAAAACCAAATTATCAAGGACTACCCAGTTATCGAAATAATTGATATTTCTAGAGCTTATTTCAACACTTTAATTAAACAAATTAGCAAACAATTTAAATGAGGTTCCCTTATTTCAGTCAGTAATTTTAATTATTACATTAGATCCATTGTCTTAATTGAGGTTCTCATTTCGAATCGAGTAAATACAGAGCATATAAAGGATGTCTTTTCGTTTTAATTAAGGTTATCAAAATGCTAAACGCTAATTGTTAATACTAATACGCTGTTTATTGGCATGTTATGAACTTCTTGAAGCTGCGGGAAGTTCCGCCAGCCACCCGGAACGCAATGACTCCCGTTAAGATGGTGATGCCGTAGTTGATCACCAGGGTGGCGGAGTACAGTTCGCTGGCATTGAGCAGGGTCAGGAGGGAGACGAACAGGTGACTGCCTACCACATAGCCCATATGGGGGTAGTTGTTCGTGTCGAAGGCGTTGAAGAAGATCACGCTCCAAAAGGTGTGCAGCAGGACAATGGAGAGAGCTTGGGCGGCCGAGGTGATGAAGAAGAGCTCCGAGCCTCCCTTGAGGCCCATGGTTCCAGGACCACTCTGGGATAAGTAATATGTTCAGTTCCGGGATCCTATATCGAATGCAATTACTCACCATATCAGCCAGCACATTGACCAGGGCAAACATTCCAGATATGATGCCGAATCCCAGTCCAGATACATAGGCCAGGATGTGTTTGTTGTCTGTCACCCGTGTGTCCTCCGCTACCGCATGCAGTCCCTGCTCCGTGCTGCGCAGGATGCGGTAGATGATGTACCGGAAGCACTCCTGAAACAACACCGAGAACACAACCCCAATGGCCAGTATGTCCCTCAGCGGGACCATGACGAACCATAGGATCGAAGAGAGCAGCAGCGAGAGCAGCCAGAAAAATGCCGCCGCAATGAGAATGATGATCCGCACCGGGTCATTGGCGATGGTGAAGACGAACAGGGCGAAGGGGGGTCCGAATGCTATGAAGGTGCAGCCAAAGAACTCGGGCAGCGTCATCTTTAACCTTTGAAATTCCTGCAGATGGATTTCGCTTTCTGTGGGTGTTTTGGTTTGTCTGGAAAGAGGAAGCAGAATCTGGCAAGGGGGCGGAGGGCTGCCAGACAGTTCGAGTGCATTTGGTGCTGCCAGACCGTTTTTCTTCAATGTTTGCACACCCTCTATCACGGATTTTGATCGGTTTTAATTCAGTTTGCTTTTGTTAGTTTTTGTTAAATAGTTATATTGAGTAAAATATTTTAGAATAGAATTAATAGCTTTCCTAGCAAATTTATTAAAATACATTTTTATAATAAAATATTATTAGGTCCCATAACATAAAGAACAATAATTTATAATCAATAATAATCAATAATTTCAGATCTGCCTGCATTTTTATATATAGCTTACAATATATGGTGTATTATATTAAAAGAATGTTTTCTGTGAATGTCAAATAAATTAAATAATCTTCGAAAACAAAAATATTTTAAAGCTCTCAAATATTAATAGTCCCAAAAGTTAAGGTACATGAAGACTCCATCAAAGCAGTTAAACAATTTTTAGAGTTGCCAGACTGTTAGTTTCCAATGTTTTTATACGCTTTCAGGAAAAGTCACTAAGCTATAAAATAAAACTTGATTGGAATACAACTCTCATCAACAGGTGTGGCTTATAAATATTAAGTTTCTTATTAAACAACAATAAAAGACCTATATAAACCGAGATAAACTGAAATTTCAATGAGTTTTATACCTCTAAGATCTACCACCCCCGCATAGAGTACTAAACTAGTCGCATATGTGCGTTTCATCCGCACTAAGACAAAGGCCTCCGTCCCACTTTCTGTGCCTCGCTCTTACAATATTTTTGTTTGGGGCGGGATTAGTCACTGTAAATTGACTCAACTCGCTCCCGCACTTTGCGAACCGCATAATCTGTTACAACCAGAAGCAATTTGCAAGTACCCAGCTGCGGATCGAACGCACCAGTCAGCGGAAATCACAAAGAACAACACTCACCCAGGCCCAACCGCCTCCTCACTTCTCAGTGTTCCCAATTCGGCGAGTAAGTAGTGAAAACATTCAATTAACATGCATCTGTGAGAGATTTTATGTGATTAGCTATCTGTTTTTCCAGTGCACGCTGTAATGGCCAAGCGCCTGTTGCCCCACCAACCGTCGGTCGAGGGGGACGCCCCGGGTCCGGATGAGCTAGACAGCCCAGCCATCGAGGCGGCTGCTCTCGACATTCCCGCACCCGATGCAGACAAGGCACTCCAGAAAGGTTGGTCTCATCTCAAGTCCCGCATATGTTAATTGGCTCAAGGTGAAACTTCGCATCAATAGGGCTAAGAAAACAAATCTGTCTCGGTCCAGTTGCTCTCATTTGGAGCTAATTTTTCTATGACAACTTAAGGTTATCCCTTTAGTGCAGGAAACTGGATTTGTGCTGGGCTCTGTGCTAGTTTCAAAAGACCAATGAATACTAATAACCCAGGGATCATACTTGAAACTTTCCATATCGGATTGGGAATCTAAACCACAATTTCCCACGATATTTTAAAACAATAACGAAGTTATAAAGTTGATGCTAGTATCTTGACCTCGTTCCTAGGTCAGCTTTAGAATATATTAGGTCGATTCTATTGACTTCGATTAAGATCTTTTAAAAAAACGCATTTTCCAAGGAGTATATCAAAATGGATGTTGAAATGGATTTTAAACCTTTAAATAATCTTTTTTCAAAGAATGAAGCAATTATCTAAAAAAATAAATAAGCTATGTATGTTCAAAGAACCGACTTATATAATACTTTTACCAGAAAAAAAATCTGTTTACTTAGATTTAAAACAAAAAGATTTGTCTACCTTGAAACCAACTTAATTACTAATATTTAACTTTTAAACCCCATCTTTAGGAGTCTGGGAGAAGCCTACATCAACAGCACTGCCCTACCAGGCACCAAGCGATGGGAGCACCACGCTCCGCTTCGACATCCTGCTGGCCCACATAATGCCACCGGAAGGCGGGGATGTGAAGATCAAGCGATATGTGGTCTACGAGTTAACTGTGAGTCAGGATGGCGAAGCTGTGGACACCCAGCCGGCAAAGATCGAGCGTCGCTATACGGACTTTAGAGAACTTTATATGGGCCTGAAACGCCAACATCCCGCGGAAATGGCCAACAAATACTTTCCGGCCAAAGTGCTCATGGGTAACTTCAAGTCCGAGCTGATCGGAGGACGCAGTGCCGCCTTCGAGACCTTCCTCACATATGTGGCGAGTCTGGCCCAGTTGCGGGAGTCGGAAGACTTTCTGCGGTTCCTGCAGCACGATGAGCTGACCAGGGCATGTCAATTTCTGGACGAGCGACGCAACGAGAACGCCATACCCATACTGGAGAACTGTTTCCGGCTGCTGAACAAGATCTACATGAATCGGTCGCGACCGGTTCTTTTGATTCTCTGTCGACTAGTTGCGGCCTGCACCTCATCCCCAGTGCCCCATCACGCTGCGGAAAGGTGGGCCTTGCTGGCGCTGAGTCGCTTCGAGACACTGTGCGATATAGATCTGCTCCCACTCTACATACCACTGCTCCACACCTGCGCACACCTCTGGTGAGTTATCAAGAATATATATTTTAATAAGATAAACGACATTATTGACGGGGAAATGTTTAAATATTAAATCACTTGGAAATGTGCCAATATTTTCCCCATTTAAAAATAGAATTTCAATTGCTAAAAATAAATATGTGTCTCTTAATTTATGTATAATTTTAAAAATAAGATAAGAAGGCAGCCTGCCAATATTTTCTCTACCTAAAATAGTATTAACATTTATCAAAATGAGTTTTTTCACTGGCCAAAAATAAATATGTACATATCTTTTATTTTATTTTAGGATACCTATAAAACGTTGAAATAATATTAATGTGTATTACCAATTTTTAGGTGGCAACGGGGACAGGACCAGAAGCCCATCACCGACAGACTGATCGATATGTCCAAGCAGGGCATTAATATTGCAAATAATGCCAGCCTTATGCAGGCCATCCACAAGATCGATCCGCGCACCGAAACCATCTGAGTCTCCACCAGAATTACATATATATCCAAGTAGTTCACTATTTTGTTCTGTAGTTCGTAGTCCGCCAAGCGAAAAGTGCAATTAGAGAACTTGTGCAATTAGTATTAAGGTGTAAGGAGTATTTATAGGCATCTATGTTATCAAGGATTATTCCAAAATTTCAAGAATTTTATTTTTACGGTAACTTTACATTTACCGATAAATATATATCAAAGAACTACTTTCGAATGTCTCAAATAAACAATAGGTTTTAATCAAAATTATATTAAATTTGTACTAAAAACTATATGAATTTTAGTAACGATTCCCAAATTTCGGACTGTGATGTATGCATCTACTAATACTATATTGTTTTTGGAACTCCAAATTGGATCTCTGTGAAACCTATAATGATATATAATGGTCTAATGTAAATAATCCGAAACTTTTACTCACCTTGATAACCCATGTTTGTGTTTCATATAACGATATTAGCAATATTGGTATTATTGTCCCCTAGTTGTTGTCCAGAGGTAACTGTGATTTATTCCCGATTATCCCCCAAAGTGAATCATGAATGTGTATTATCAATAGTCTATGACGCACATCCTGCCTAGAATTCCATATCAGCCTGAGAAAACATCTGGGAAATCGTCACAAACCGATTTACAGCCCTCGTACCGCATTGTGACCTATTTATTTCAACGAATAAATTCCATACTCAAGAGATTTTGCACGAACAATTAACTTTATCTATTAGGTTTGGTCATTAACGACTAATTGGTTTATATTTAGGGGGTCGGTTTTACTTTTTTGCTTCCAAGTCAGTTTTGCAGATTAACCTGGAGACGGAGAGTGCACTTAATAGTAGTTAACTTAATGCTACATATTGGATTAACTTAGAGGCTAAGAGTGCACTTAGAAGTAGTAAACCTATTGCTAGATATTGTGAGGATCTCTTGACCGCACTCAATATACAATATAATCTTTTAACTTATGACGTCACACAATCGATTCAACTATATTATAAATAGAGGGGTACGTGCGTTTCCAACAAATTGTTTTGCGCCCAAGCCAATTTACATACATCATTTCAAATGTACAGAATCAACGGAATCCAGTCGCAGTTGCTCCACCCTGCAGCTGTTCAGCGGAAAAGGCGCGTAAATGTTTTCAAGGCTTGCGAAACGGCCTTCGTGGTGTCCGCCCTGAGGGATATATACAAGGATAACATTACATTAGTAAAAAGTAGAAGGAAGCTTATCAAAAAGGAGTCACTACTCACCTCAACACCGTGCTGCTGAACTCATCCAGCTGCTGCTGCGTTGCTGTCACATATCCACCGCTGTTCTTCTTGGGCAGCGATTCCAGCGCCTGGGCCAAAAAGGGCTCCATCCGCTCGTTGCCCACCACCTGCTTGAGTTCGTTGAGGACCTCGCCGACGTCGGCCAGCATGTAGTAGGACAGCTGGAAGACCGAGGCCTGAATCAGGTTCATCACCAAGGCAGCGCCATGCTGTATGCCCAGCTCGACGACCAACGGCCGACACTCGGCGTGCCGGCTGTGACTGTTGGGCCTGCCCCAGACCAGCAGGTTAACGAAGAATTTTATCACTGAGGAGTTGGCCTCGCGGTGGTCCAAGGAGCAGGCTATGAGGGCGCACTGGAAAATCGGGGTGATCAGGGCGCTCTGGAGCAGCTGCAACGGACAGCAGTCCAAGTAGCGCGAGGCCAGGCGAAAGAAGTCGTCAACGGTGTCGGGATTGTTCTTTAGTCCGTTCTCCATCTGCAGCAGGCTGAAGGTGGGTTCGATGAAAGCCTGCAGCATCTCCAGCAGGCCGCCGATGCACTCGCTCGACTTGGCGAACTCATCCACCAGAATGGAGCCCACATAGAGGAAGCAGCTGTGATGCTGCACCGCATACAGCACCACCATCTGCTTGATGAGCGGCTCCACCAGCCGCACCGCCTGCTTGCGCACCATCCGGATGCCGTAGCGGATCAACCGGCAGGTGCGCTCCATGATGCGCAACTCCGACTGATACTTGTCCATCACCCGCGAGATAAGCTGCCAGGCGTCGTTCAAAATAGCCACGGTCGGATGCTCGACGGTATCCGGGACATCCGGATTCGTGTGCCGGATGATGGCGCAGGCCCGATCGATCCAGTAAACGGGATCATTGCGTTCCCCCTTCTGCACACTGGACGCGTTGCTGTTTTCCACCAGCTGGGCCAGCGGTTGCAGCTGGAAGCCCACAATCTCCCGCATCGCCGGCTGCAGTTGCTCCCTGGGCAGGCGGGTCAGTATCAGGGAGATGCCCTTCAGCAGGCCAATGGCCACATCATTGTTGATCTGAAAGCTGTCCAGGCTGCGGGCAATCTCCACCAGCCCGCTAATGTGGCACACCATCTTCTGGCGGCAGGCGGAGCAGATGGAGGTTAAGGCCATGGCGGCCGCAGGTGCCAGTCCGTTCTTCTGCTGGAGGGCATATAGCAGGAAGTTGAGCACCGCCTCCAGCGACTCCGGGTGGTTCTCGATCCAGTCGCACAGCTCGCCGAGCAGCAGAATGGCCGTGTACCAAACAGCTATGTGCGTCTGCTCCGACATATTGAGGATGGCCTCCACCACCTTGGGTATCACCTCGTTCTCATCCCTGGAATAGCAAGGATGAACTATAAGTTAGCTGTTGAGATAGACATGAATTCGAAACTTACGGCAGTATATTCTTGGCCACATTTTGCATGATGAAGAGCGCCGCCTCTGTGGACTCCCAAGTGGTGTCGGGCGCCTGGAGGATCAGGAACATTTGCTTGAAGCACGCCCCGGAACCAACGATAAAGGCCACGTCCTTGATTAGATCGGAGACCTTCCGACGAAAGTCCTGAAAGGGGAAATGTGGTTAGTTCCCAACTTTATAATATAAGGAATCATCTCCTACTTTTGGTACTCACATAGAAGTTATTGTTCTCCTCGATCAACCCTTCGTGATCGCTCTCCATCTGGGAGTGGCGATACAGGGCGCTGACCAGTCGCTCGATATGCGGCCGGAACATTAGCGTCAGCTTGTCGTCCTTGCGCTGGAAGAGATCCTCGCTGAGCTTGTACCACAGGTGGAAGGTGATCTCGGCCACCTCGTAGTCGAAGTGCCCCACGCCCAGCAGCACCAGATCCAACCCCTTGAGGCTGTAATGCGGCTTCTGGGGGTCGGCCATCATATCGTTGAAGAAGGCATCGCAAAGCGAGGTGAAGATCCGGCAGTAGTTGATCGTCTTGTCGGTGTCCTCGTGGGCCACACTCAGGTGGTAGGGGGTCTCCAGCATGCAGACCGCCGCAAAGACCTCCGCCTCTGCATCCCGACTGGTCAAGCAGCTGAGCAGAGCGCAGACGCACTCGCTGGCATTGTCGTGCAGCTTGCCGGCGGTCTCCGGCAGCGAGAGCAGTCGAAAGGCCAGCTGGGTGATGTCGTTGTTGTAGACGTGCGAGTCGGGTATGGCGTGGATGACCACCCAAGCGCTGTACGTTCGCAGAACGGCATTCCACACCCGCTGCTGGTCGAGATCGTCGCGCTGCAGGCACATGCAGAGGAACTTCAGTACGCACTCGGCGCTGGCGTCCAGCTGTTTGTGCACCTCCTCCCTTCGATTGGCGCCCAGCTTCAGGTACCTGGAGCCAATCTCCTCCGGCAGCACTTTGAGAACCTCCAGCAGGGGCCACACCGCAGCGGGATGGGGGGCCAATGTGACGAGAAGATCGTTGATCGGCTCTTGCCATGTGGCCATCAGCAGGGCCAGATCCGCCACAGCCAAACTAAGTTGGGTCACGATCACGTTGTCCGTCTGGTCGTCGATCTGCCCGATGTGGGTGATCAGGGAGTCGCGCAGGGACTCGTGTGTATGCGGGGGCAGCTCGCTGAAGGAATTCTGGATCTTGTTGCGCATCGTCTGGGCGGCAAAGTAGCTTGCGTGCAGATCCCTCTTCTGGTGCAGCAGCTCGTCCGCAATCGTCCAGGAGTAGATCTTCGAGCAATACCATGAAATTTGTCAGTACAAAAGGGATTCACCGCGCCGGATTGCTTGACTCACCGATTTCTGGAAGTCCTGCAGCCATTTGTTGGCCTTCTCCTGCTCCTTGGGGTTGTTGCCCTGGAAGAGGGCACTGATCGCTTGATACACCACGTCCACCGAGTACGTATCCATCTCATCAGCAGCTTAAATCGCGCATAAATTTCTTGATTATTATTATACTTTATTAGCGATGGCTAAGAACATACATCCCGTTTATCGATAGCGCAAGGATAACTTAGAGATGGACCGATTGTCAGGAGGCGCACCTGTGCGATTAGGGTTGCCAGGGCTGGTGAGTATCGTTAGTAAATTGATTTCCATTTTTCTTCAAAATTTATATACCAAATGTTTGGTGATATCGACTTTTATACGACTCATTGAAACATTTGTTTAATTTGTTTTTTTTTTTAAACACGATTTTGCTATCTTAATTTTATATCAATTTTAATATAATTACTAAGTTTGTATATAAATCAAAATCATCGAAATTATATCTTTCCTCTGATATATTTGTTATAATTAAATTTTTCTAAAGAAATAACTTTAAATAATTCAAACAAATATTAAATATGTATGACTTCCAAAACCATCGCTTTTCCCTTTAAAATTCCGCCACCCTGGCAGCCCTTAACGTTCGCCGTTTACCAACACTGTTTCACATCAACCAAGTGCAAAGTGTATTTTGTTGGTCCTCCGATCCGTTGCTGCAATGGACAAGGACTCCGACAGCACTGTCACATCCTTGGACGAGAACACGGAGAACTTCTGCCAGAACCCCACGCGCGACATCCTCGCCGAGGGCATCACCAACCTCTTCAAGCCGACCATCGAAAGGTTGGACGAACGTGTGGCCTCCACCATCCAGTTGCAGGCGGAGCTGCGTGGCCAGCTGGATGCGTTGGCCGTCCAGCTGAGGGACATTGAGCGGGCACAGAGCCAGATACCGGAGTTTGCCGACAAGGTGAAGGAGCTGCTCAACGTAAAGCACAAGGTGACGGTGATTAGCAACGTCCTGGGCACCAGCCAGGAGCGGCTCACAGGTCTGCACAAGCTGATCGAGAAGGAGCAGCGGCGGCGTCAGGCCCTGTTGGACTCCGCGCTCAGCACTAACATATCCTAGACCCAGAACCGAGATGGAGACGCCCTACACCGACCACCTCACTGCGGAGGACTATGAGCATGTGTACGAGCCTTCCGAGGATTCCTTTCTTCTGCTAGATGCCTTGGAGAAGGACCTGGACTTCCTCGGGCAGCTGAAGCCGCGTCTCTGCTTGGAGCTGGGCTCTGGCTCAGGAGTGATCATCACTGCTTTGGCCAAAAAGCTGAGCAACTGCCTCTGCCTCGCCAGCGATATCAATCCAAAAGCCTGCGATGCCACCCGCAGGACAGCTGCCCGGAATGGGGCACGTGTCCAGCCCATCCGCTGCAACCTGGCTGACGCACTGCGTCCCCGGTCCGTCGACGTGCTGCTCTTCAATCCCCCCTATGTGGTCACCAGTGATGAGGAGCTCCACACCCAGAAGTTCCAATCGCAGGGCGAAAACTCGACGGAAAGCAATCTAGTCTTCTCCTGGGCTGGCGGCCAAGATGGACGACGCATCACGGACATCCTACTGAAGCAACTGGATGACATTCTCTCCCCAACGGGCGTACTCTACCTCCTCCTCCTGCGGGAGAACAAGCCGGCGGAGATTATCAAGCACTTGGAGGGTCGCGATTTCAAGGCTGTCAAATTCATGGAGCGACGCATTCCCGGCGAGCATCTCTACATTCTGAAGGTCACCAGGTGCTCATCTTGAATTGTGCAATAAAACCCATTTCGATCGTTGTGCTATATACTACTTTCCCATAGCTAGTTGTATTTGAATTAATCAAAAACGATCAAAAGTTATAGTTTTTAAATTTAAACTTTAAATCGTATTCAATAAAATTTTAATTAATTGTATTTTCATATATATTTGGTGGTTCTTGTTTTTATATTTTAAATCGATAATATCGATATTAAATCGACCATATTTTGATTTTGGGACTTTTTACGATTTTATTTTTATAGCAAAAATGTGATTTTGGGATTTACGTTGATATTTTTATAGGAACGAAACCGTCAACTTCTAATATTTCGTATAAAAAAACACAACCGCTTACTCTTTTTGCTTATCTAATTAATTATAGAATATATATTTTAAAAATTAAATCAACGAAATGGAGTTTTAAGAATTTTCAAAGATTTTTAAAGGATATTGTGAAAGATTTTAATGATTACAAGAAACAGATTTAAAATTTGAGCAACTGCTAATTCTTGGCAAGATGATTTAGTTAATTGATTTAATTGTTTTTACGATAATATTTTAATACTTTAAAATTAATCGATAGTCCCAATACAAAATATGAAATTTGGTTTATTTTCAAAGCTTTCTGATGATTTATATAATTTAACTTTAATAATGATAAATGCATAAATAATAATATAGTATAGATTTGGTTTGCTTTCAAAAACCAATTTTTCGGTTTCAGTTCGAAATTTAATTTCTTTTTCTAAAATTTTAAATGATGAAATTAAGAAAGAAAGCATCACCATCTGGGATGTGGTTAAAACCTATTTTTCCCTACCCGATCGAAGTGCAAACCCTCCACCATCCCTTGGTGCATTCAGCCGCTTCCTTGTAGGGAGGATTTGGAAAACCAGTATTCTCAACCCCCGGACAGGGCAGGGCAGGGCAGGGATGGATGGGCACACATCATGTGCGTGTGTGCGGTGCGGTAACACACAATAATGACAAAGGCCAATCAATGTGTTATATGTACCTACCCCGTAGCATGTCGTCCCGTTTTGAGGGGTTGCTGGTTGCCCCACCCGGAGAACCACACCACGTGATGCATACACATAGCCCCAAAGCAATTGAAACACACTTCATTGGCATCGGATAGATGCCACAATATTAGGTATCTACGTACGAATTCCGCTTTTACGTAATTACATTAATTTATTTCATTTTCATCGTTCAAAAATGTTTCATATGGTTCTTCTTCTTTGTATCTTCTCTCTGCCTTTCACTACTACTGGATACTGGATGTTGCTTTTCGATTCGTTTCGTTTCGTTTCGTTCGGATTAATTGGTATTTACAAAAATGCGTTTATCGGGTCTAGCGTTAACGTTATATCTGTATCAAATCGGCTTATGTACCTCCAGCATATATATATATATGTATCAGTTATATTGATTTCAATTATTCAATTATTCAGTTGTCTATAAGCTTGAAGCCGTTGTTAAATGCCTTGCCTTTGGATCTGGGTCAGTGGGTGATCTGTATATATGTGTGTTTGATGGCGGGCGGGGGTTTCTGGGTTATATCTATCGGTTGGATTGCAGGATGGCGTTGGGTGGCTCAATGGGAAGTACCTTTGATTGACCACAACTGTGCACGTTTCTTTGTCAAATATCAGTCGTTATATTTCGAAAACTCGGTATTGTTGTTGCATGTGTGTGTATAAATATATTGTGAGTACCCTTACTTGTAGTACATTTAGTTATATGTAACATTAAAAGTTTATTTCTTGCTCGGGTCGGTTTTTACAATTTACAAATGAATAAGGCTTATCATCGTTAATCGACGCGCACGCACAATTTATCAACGGAATAGTAAACTATTCGATCTAATACTGACATAAGTACTTAATATTATTCATAGTTAATAGCTAAATGCTGAAACGAAACAGGGTCCTCGAAATCAAACAACTTCCCGCCGATGTGTTCTTCTCCTCACTTTCTTTTTTTTGGTTACCCCAGAAACAAAGCAAAGATCCAGGGGAAGTGTGCGAATACTGGGCAGGACACTGCCTGTGTGGCCACAGTGGGCGCGAAAATTTTGAAACCATATCTAAAAAATTTGTGTGTGTCATCGAATGCGTGTGCGGAGAATGTTGTCAATGATGTTCACGACTCATTTAAATACAATTTTTATGTTTTATTTGTTTTGTATTTAATTGCATTTGCTGTTTCTTTTCATTTTTGTGTTTTGTTTTGTTTTTGTTTTTTTAATATTTTGTTTCTTTCGATCATTCATAAATGTAACGTCTAATTTTAATAATGAATTTCAATATTCTGCTTGTGTCTGGGCCTCGTTTATGCTACTTGCTCAATCTCAATTTATTATATTTTTTGTTTCGCGCATAAACTGGGCGTTTTTATTAACTTAGGACTTACGACATAAAAGAAAGAAAGATTTTCGGTTTTGTATTTTCTTGTATATAGTGGGGATGTTTACTTTTGTTTGGTTTTCGTACAGATTGCTTGCATACGAAAATGCCTTCACTTACAATTTTTCTTGGTTTTGTAGTTTTTTATAAAAAAAGTACACATAAAATACAATTAAAATAAGGTAAGAAATAAAAAATTATTTCTTAAACATAAAAATTATATACTTTTGCGATTTTTTTGTGGTTTTTTTTTTCGTCTCCTTGTTGTGGTTTATTTTCTGGTTGTTTGTTGGTTTGTTGTTGTTTGTTTTTTTTTTTTGTTTGTTTTTGTTTTGTTTTGTTTTTGCTTGTAACTTTTTATTTATTATTAATTTAAATTTTTGTTTGTTTTTGTTGTATTTTTGACTACATTATTATTACGCCTGATCGTCCGAGCCAGAACCGTCATCATTATCATCGTCATCGTCTGCGGAGGGGAAATCAAAATTAGTTTGGGTCCCATAATTCGAGTTTGGATGAATTTACCGGACTTACCATCGCACTCGATATCGTCTTCCTCGCCATCGTAGGGGATGTCGTATTCGTCGCTCTCGATTTCACTGTCGCCTTCGATGATTTCTTCCAGAGCCTCTTCCTCATCGGAATCGGCATCAGCTGCCTTCTTGGCTTTCTTTGATTCGGCGGATTTGGCCTGAAACAAAACGATAATAAGGACGAAAATTAGCAAAATGCGGGGACCACCATCCATTACAGTGATAAGGGAACGGGGGTCCTATGCGCCCACCTCAAACCCACACATCTCCTTGATCAAGGGCATCCAAGCCCCCTGTGCGTGTGTACATAGTCATAAAAGTATATTTTCAGCCCGCAAAACAAGCAGCGAGGAAAATCGTTAATTTCGCCGTAAAAAAACATTTCAAAATGCGCGCGCCAATGTAATTCGCTGCGGCAAGGCGAAAGGGAGAGAGCGCCAGAGAGCGAAGGAGAGAGTTCCGGTGGGAAGAGAGCGAGCGGATTACAAGTGCAGCCGTGTTACATGTATATCTATGTATTAGGCGGCACATTTACTACATAATGGAAAAAACAATAAACGCGACGCCGACGCTGACGCTGACTGCGACATATGTATCCGCATCCGTGAGATACGAAACGAATCGAAAGCAGCCAAGCCAAGCATGCCATGTAAGACAGACAGAGAGAGAGAGAGAGAGCGTTGGCAGCAAGAGAGCTGTCAAGAGAGAGAGTGCCGAAGAGAGCGGGCCAGCCGCAGAAACTGTACCTGAGAACGCGTCACGACATAGTTGCATGAATGAATCTCTCTCTCGTTGCTGTACCGCTCCCGCTCCCTCTCCCTCGCCCACTCCCTCTCCCGGTGAGCGACAGCTGCTGCAGCGACGTCGGCAGCGAAAAAAGGCGCAAAACAGCAACAACAACTCTCGTGCGTGGGTTCAACTTGGTTGGCCAACCAACAACAAGCTGCATGGCACAGCGTGTTGTGTTGGCCAGTATATAGGCGGTCACGTTCCCAAGTCACAGATACAATTCACATACATGGGCACCTATTTACCAGACTGTTACAAAGCGGAAAACAAGCTGCCTGTGGAAATATGTGCAAAATTCATTACCCTCCCCCCTCCCTTCAGGCTCTCCTCTTGGCTCGTTCATCTTACAGCATAAGTCACGAGACCCAGCACTTAATGGACAACAAAAAAGGAGGGTCAACAGGGATGGGGGACTTGGCGCACGCAAAAATAACTGACATTAGTTCTTGGATACTTCAAGACCCTAGGTAGATACTTCAGATAGAAGTGGTTGCATCTCATGAGTTAAAAAACTAAAGATTACCTTTTCCGAATAGTTGTAATGGCAAAATAATGAAAACTGAATACAAATTTTATACTGAAATATAGATTAGTTTGGAAATCTATTTAATAGTATGTCAATATTTTGAAAATTAATTCAGATTTCCTTGATATAAAAGTTAAGAAATTAATATTTATGTTAAAGACACTTCTTTAAACATAATTATCCATAATTCTATTGATTTTATCTTCGTTTGTATCTACTTCAACTTCTATCTTAGGAAACGAAAACTATCTAGAGCCCTGCGACACCCTGTAAAGTGTCTTGTTTTATGTACCAAAATAAATACGCATAAAGCAGAGCGAGAAAAAAGTGAAAGATAAATGTAAGCACAAACGCAAACAGACAAACGGGCCATGTATGTATACAAATTTCGTGGGAGAGAGAAAGAGAGCAGGGAGGTGAGAGAGCGGGCGTGCTCTCGCACGGACAGCTAGCTAGCTAGGGAGAGAGAGCGCGCGCTCCCGTTAAACTGTACATTTTTGTTTCGAGTTTGAGTTTGAGAAATCGCTTGATTTGCCAATTTATCTGCCTGCCCATGCCTACTACTAGCCGAACTATTTTATTTTTATCAAGAAATGTGCTACTCGATTATGGAATGTGAGACATTCTGAGCAGGCCCATAAATTGCTCAAACACGTTCTCACGCAAAGGCGAAAACATGAGGTGAGGTGAGGTGAGTGTAACTTACCGGCCGGCAATGTTTTCATTCAGTTGGAGAGCCCTCTCTCCACTTTCGCAATTGCAACTGCAATTGGCGGTGGCAGTGGCCGATGAATAAGGCCAAGAGTATGAGTTATGGCTGCTACCTTTACCTATTCCTTCTATTTGCTCATCCAACAACAGCTATCTCGCTCGCTAGGCTGCTTTGTAATTTGTGTTTTTTTTTTTTTATGTTGCGTCTTGTTTGCGGGCATGTCAATGTTAATGACCTGCCGTGGCACTCGTTTCTAGAGCCTATTAAACATGCATTAGCAATCATCCCGCCACCACCCCCCGCCCACTTCGCATTGTAACTGTACTCGCTATAGCCCTCTAACCTCGATTTGAACCTAACAACAATAATCTTTGATTACCGACTCGCAATCATCTCGGTTAATCGTAAACAACACACTAACAAATACAAGTAGGCTCCGCGCTCTCTCTCTCTCTAGGCCGCTCTCTTATTCGGTTGTATATAAGCCATTGAGAGAGGCGGTGGGAAAACGTGTGTATATCTATTTCTAGAATTTTTCTCTCAACGAAAAATGGAACTCACGACTTTCCAGTGAATCATTTTGGGAATTTTAGCGCGTAAACAAATCAGTGGCTATCGATTAGGGGAATGGGGGGAGTTTGATCGATAACGATTTACAGGGATAGGGATGGGGGGGAGGGAGTACTCACTTCGGCAGGCCTCTTGGTGCCTTTCACTGTTTCCTTTGCGGGGGCAGCAGCGGCAGCGGCGTCCTCGCCGTCCTTTGCCGTACCGTTATCGGCAGCGCCAGCAGCGTCGGCAGCAGATGCCTTATCCTCGGCGGCCGCCTTCGCTTTGAGATCGTCCTTCACGGAGGCAACATCATCTGCCGCCACCTTCTCGACTGCAACGTCTCCGTTATTCTGTTGTTCTGTGGCTGCCGACATTATGCTCTGTTTTTGTTTTTTGTACTTCCGGAACTGGGTTTAAACCGATCGAGAGCGCTGCGATTATTGCTGTGTGAAGAACAGAAGTGGATTTTCGGTTGTTGACAAGACACCAGCGCTAAACACTCGGGCAGATAAGAGAGAGAGAAATCGAGAACCGTACCGCACGAAGAACACAAACAATCTGGCTGCCCCTCAGCTGCGTGCTCACTATTTAAGCACTTTGCTCTCCCGCAGCAAAGAGAGAGCGCCGCGCCGGCTCTCTCGCCGTGACAACCCTCACTCTCTCTCTCTATCTTCCTCTCTCTTTCTTGCCCGCACGCAAGCCCCCCTTTCGCTTGCTCTCGCTCTCTGCCTTATCGCTTATCTCTCTCCCACGCCAGCGCCAAGGCAATACACTGAAAAACCGCCGCAGCATTTGTACAGCCGCAGTCGATGGCGGCAGCGCCGAGAGAGAGGACAACAACAACAGCAGCACACCAGTGTTGGAGCAGCACCCTCTTAGGAGCAAGCGAAAGACTTTCCGTATAATTTCTGCTGTGATTTTTTTGTTCGATTCAGTTATATATACATATAGTATAGAATAGGTGGCATATCAGCTGACCGGCCGGCACTGCGACAAATCGGAAGGATTGATCTGGATCCGGACGCCCATGCTGATATCCCCCCCAACAACAAAAAAAGAATGGGATTAAGGCTAGTTTCTGGTCCTGACCACCGATATGTGTTCCCGTCGACGGCTCGTACAAGACTGAACTTGCCGCCGTTCCGTTGGCTACGATTTGTCGCTTGCTTCTTCTTCGACGCAGATTGCGCGACCCCGTTTTTCGCCTATATCTCGAATACCACTATTCAGATTGGGTCCCGATCCAATCGAGGGGCTAGCTGACAGTATCCCCTTAATTTTGGCATCTCTCCCATGGCGATGCGATCAAAACTAGATCGGGAATTGACAAGTTGAGTGGGTTTCTTGATTAATTCCATACAAAATCTGCTTGGGTTTCGTGAGTACAGTCGCCGGCGCGTTTGGCGCTAAATTTGAAAATTGCCGGCCGTTGTGGAGTGCGCACCACCGTGGATGGTTAAGAAGGGGAGGGGGTGGTGAGGGGGGAAGGTGGTGGGTTAAGGAGGCGTCGACGGGGAAGGGGGTGGTG
>JAJJHY010003831.1:10105973-10158968 GCA_021224005.1 Drosophila setifemur | reverse complement strand
TTGTGCAGTCGCTCTTTGGCGTTCTGGCGCGCGTTTGTGCGTGAGACGGTCGATGTGACCGCTGTGGTAGTTGTTTTTGTTGCTGCTGCTGATGGGAAGAAGTGTTGCAGCATTGTTGCTGCAGACGTGTGTGTGTGTGTGTGTATGTGTGTGTGTTGCGGGGCGCCTTTTTGTTGGTATTTATAGAGTGGACCAGCGTGGGCCGCAATGTCGCCGCGTATTGGGGTCAATTGATTGGTGGCGTGTGTGGGGCAGCAGGTGATTTCCCAAAAATCTGGGGATCTATTTTTGAGATTGGGGGAAACTGAATTCAGGAATTATCAATAATATTGCACCCTCTCCCATTCCTACTCAAAAGTCGTAAAGATAAGGGTTTGATTTCTAGAATCACTTTGAGGTGATTCCATTGTTGGTCAATGTCACTGGCTTATCATCCTAGTGTTACGATGCGAACAGGGTCCACCCAGAAATTGGTTTTTTGGTGCCATTCATTATGTTGATCCCGCATTCGGCCATTTGATGGTTCTGTTCGTTACACGGCCAACTTGGTTAAGGAATTGACCAATATACAATGCGAGAACTGCCGACTCGGCCATAACATAACACCTGGCCATCAGGTATACGAGGGGTATATTGATTTTCCCTAATGCTGTTCATTTGCTTGCATATGCGTATCTTTAGGATGCAAGTATCTTTTGGGATGACAACAAATATGCTTGGGACAGCAAAATATGGTACAAACAAAGTTGGCAAAAAAATGTATCTCAATTTCGCACTCACTCATATCTGAGTGATAAGTATCGCATAGTCGAGATACGACGTTCCACCTTTCTGGTTTTCAGCTATTTTTGTGCCAAGTCAAATACAAATACCTAGGGTATAGTTTGTAATCTGAATAATACGGTCGACGACAGAGCGAGCGACGGACGGGCCGCCGCTAATTAAAAGCGACGAACCTGTTCCGAGGCATCGCCGGTATAGCCGGTGGAGCACCTGTAATCGCGTATCGCGGGACACACGGAGACCCTCCTCCTCCTCCATCGAGTTATCACAGTTGTGAGCGTTGAGCGGTAGCGATGACTTCTGGCTCTGCCTCTGCCTCAGAGCTTTCCTGATAAGCCGATTTGCGTCTCCGTTTGCGTTTTGCGATGCGGTAGCTTCTGGCTTTCTCCTTTCTTTCCGCCCGCCGAGCTCTCGGATTCAGTATTCGTTCGAGTGCCTCAGCGTTCGTTCCCTCGAAAACAAAAACACAATCGTGGGCCTTTCGCGCACTCTTGCGATACAAATCGCTCTGAGTGGGGTCTCTCTCCGGCTGGTCTATCTAGCTTCTCTGGTCAGTGGACACTGGTATCAAGATTCCAAAAATGACAACCCGAGCTATTTTCCTACTGTCATTACTTCAAGGTTAGGAGGAGGTAGTTGAAAATAGTGGCCTGGACAGAGCCTATCCTGCTTCCCGGAATTCCATCTATCAACGGGGTTTCCACAAATTGTAGTTCACAGATCCCAACATAACCCGAGTTCCCTGTATCTTTCTGTCATAAAACTTTGTTGTTTGTCGCTGTGAGTGGAAGGAAATTTTCGAGATTGTTTGTGTGGCTAAAAATGTTTTTCTTTATTTCTGTCTTGCCCCTTTGGGGAATTTCTCTCAGTGCAATTACACATTGCGTCATTAAGTTGTAGCCGTAGCATAAAGGTGTGAACAAATCTCAATGCAAACAATCGATAGCTGGACTCGCATACATGTATCTAGATACACAGCGGCCACATGTATTCATGGTGATTAAGTTCTCTGGGCTTTCTCAGCTTACATGGCGTGCTAATAGATCTGTAATGTGGTTGTTAAGTTCATATGGTTAGTCAGACTTCGCTTGGGAAACGATATATATATAACTCGGCTATATAATTTGGAAACAAGTGTTAAAATTTGTTGCAGCCGTTGAGTGGTTAATTGGTATAATTAGAGAAGGTTTTCTAAAATCCAACTTTAAATAATAAATTATTTTATTTGGAAAGTATCGAATTAAGGAACTCCTAATAATACTCTTGATTATCTGGAATTATGTATTCAGATATTTGCCTTGAATTCACATTGCACGGTACAAACAATGCCCCAAAGCCCGAACACTCGTTTGGTGGAACAAGATGAAACGGGTTTACAACTCGATTAGAGCTAGTCACTAGATAGCTAGGCGATTCGGTTGGCCGCTTGACTCCGGCTTGAGGTTCGGATTGGGCCTGGCCTAGCCAAGACCAGGTCCAGCCCTCTCTCGGGTCTCGTTTGACCGGCATGTGCTAATGTTTCCACCCGAGTGCCGGGCCGCATGTGCTGGATAAACTGCCCTTTTGCCAGTCTCTCACCTGTTCCACCTGCGTCAACCGGCGGCTTACACGCAATTATTAAAATTAACCTATCCAGAGCCCCATTGCCTTCGATTTCCAATACTCTCTGTCCGAAGGGGGCGTCATACTATGGAGTCCATCTGCGATGTCCTCGCTGGCGCTTTTAATTACGCAGAATACCGCTGAGTGAGTGGTAGCCGTGACGTATGAGTGGACATTCTTCCGGCGAGGCTGTTGAGCAGAGAAGACAGTCACTGCAATGCCGCTCAAACGGGCTCATTTCACCTCATTCCCAGTCTCCCAGTCCTCAACAACGAGCAGTGATGCTCATCTAACGGTGGCCAAAAATAGATGCACCAAGCTAGGGATTAAATAATTTTAATCCCTCTTTTAATTGCATCTTATTAAAGGGGTTCATTCAAGGTTAATAAAACAGGAATACAGTTTCGGCTAATATATAATAATGATAAAATGGTAATATTCATAGTTATCAAAAAAGTTGGGTAGATCTTCGACAATATCGAATCCAATATGGATACAAATTTAGAAGTTAACATAAGGAACTTTCTATATTCTGTTCTATTGAACAAAAAATTCTAATGCTATAGAAATGTATCTTAACCCTCCGATACCCGTCACATAATTTTATAGCACCTTTAAAGGAACCCAGAATAAAATAAAATATTTGTAACTAATATAATTAATAACTCATTCAAAAATTATCCGATATACATGCATTTTTTCGTTTGCAGCTATATAATAAAAACCAAAATAATACTAAACATTTTTAGTACAGCAATTTGCACAGAATTATATGTAAATTACCATAACCATCTAGATCATGAGAATATCCGAATGGACAACTCTGATACCCTCGTGCATATCTTTCCCATTCCTCGTTAGCTTTGTTGCCATCTGCGTCATGCATTCTGCTGCACCGAGCACTTGTTGTGGTTGGAGGTGGTGCAATGGTGGGTGGGATGGTGGGTTGGGTGGTTCCTGTTCTGGCTGTTGGTGCTACTACTGTCCATTGCTTGCGGTGGTTGCTTTTGCCGGCGCAGAGAAGAGGACCGATATGAGCACCCGCGTGGTGAATCATTTGGGGGGCTAGGATGAGCTAGGATGGCATCATTGCCAGATTGCGTCGCTACCGTTCGACTCTCTGTGCCTTTGTGCTTTGTCCCGCACACAAAAGTCAAATTGAAACCGCCGTCAATTTGGTTCTGTATGTTTGTGTTTGTTTTCTTTGCTCAGAAACAAAACATATTCATTAATTACATTTTTATATACACATATAGCGAGATTATTGTCATGCCTTAAATCGGCCAGAGAGAGATTGCACAAGTCAGAGGTGGGTTGTAAATTTTTAGAAAAATGTTGATTATAACTATATTTATTTATGTTTAATAGTTGAAAAACATTTAATAGTGCATCTATTTTAGCGAGTCAAAAGAGCAATATTATCAAGCGTTGTGAAACTTTTAATTGAATTTATGTTTGACTTTTTCAAACTCAACCGCCATTCAAGGGCGTAGATGAAAATATTATTGGAGGGATTTCACAATTAATTTTATGGGGGAGTTTTTTATAATAAATTAAATGTTTCCTGATTATAATTTAACAATTATAATTTTAAAATATATAGCATTTATATACAATATATTTTTGTAAAAATAAAGGAAACTCTCAGTGTTGATTTTTCTTTAAAAAAACATTCATTGTGTTTACATATTTAAAACAATAATATTTAAAGAATAAGTATAATCTTTAGTGGTTTTATTACAATTAATAAAAATGGTTTTATCATAAAAAGATTTTTAAATGTTTGCTTAAATTTGAATCCCCTTTCCTAAGACCCTGCTTTCGCTATTGTACAGCACTGTTTCGCTGCCTTTTCCAACACTTTTTGGGCGCCAAACGCAGCGTTGCATTCGAGAACTAGAATTTTAAGCAGACTTTTTACGTACAATACACCCCAATCAGAATACAGACATGCTCCAATTGGAGTATCTGTATCTACGCTATGCGCAGGATAACGCCCAGCCGACCGAAAGCTGCCTGCTGCGGGCGGGCACTGTGGCAATCAGCATGCAACCCTAGCAAACGACCGGCGTTGACCTTGCATTGACATTGCCGCACAGCAATTGCGGACGAAGAGCATTCGCGGAATCAGTGGAAACGTATCCAGGAGTTTGTTAGCACGCACAGAAAGAATCCTCAAGATGGCCTTCAACAAGCTGAGTATCGAGAGCCTGGACTTGGACGGCAAGCGGGTGCTGATGCGGTGAGTGTGAGGGATCTCCTTGGGGGATCCCTTACCATCCCCAAAAACAGTTGCATAAACCTGTGTTTTTGCAGGGTGGACTTCAATGTGCCGATTAAGGAGGGCAAGATCACCAGCAACCAGCGCATTGTTGCTGCTCTGGACAGCGTCAAGCTGGCCTTGTCCAAGAAGGCCAAGTCTGTGGTGCTGATGTCCCATCTGGGTCGTCCGGATGGCAACAAGAACACCAAGTACACCTTGGCCCCGGTTGCTGCCGAGTTGAAGACGCTCCTTGGCAAGGATGTGACCTTCCTCAACGACTGTGTGGGCTCGGAGGTGGAGGCTGCCTGCAAGGATCCCGCCCCCGGATCCGTCATCCTGCTGGAGAACGTCCGCTTCTACGTGGAGGAGGAGGGCAAGGGCTTGGACGCTGCCGGTGGTAAGGTGAAGGCCGATCCCGCCAAGGTCAAGGAGTTCCGTGCCAGCCTGGCCAAGCTGGGCGATGTCTATGTGAACGATGCCTTTGGCACTGCCCACCGCGCCCACAGCTCCATGATGGGCGATGGCTACGAGAAGCGGGCTGCCGGTCTGCTGCTCAACAAGGAGCTGAAGTACTTCTCCCAGGCTCTGGACAAGCCCCCGAATCCCTTCCTGGCCATCTTGGGCGGCGCCAAGGTCGCCGACAAGATCCAGCTGATCGAGAACCTGCTGGACAAGGTCAACGAAATGATCATCGGTGGTGGTATGGCCTTCACCTTCCTGAAGGTCCTCAACAACATGAAGATCGGTGGCTCTCTGTTCGACGAGGAGGGCTCCAAGATCGTCCTGAATCTGGTGGAGAAGGCCAAGAAGAACAATGTTCAGCTGCATCTGCCGGTGGACTTTGTCTGCGGCGACAAGTTCGCGGAGAATGCCGTCGTGAGCGAGGCCACCGTGGAGGCTGGCATTCCCGATGGACACATGGGTCTGGATGTGGGACCCAAGACCCGGGAGCTCTTTGCCGCCCCCATTGCCCGCTCCAAGCTCATCGTGTGGAACGGGTAGGTGGTCGTGTTTCATGTTGTTTTTTGTAAATTGGAATTAATTTGAGAACCCCTTCCCTTGCAGTCCCCCCGGCGTGTTCGAGTTCCCCAACTTCGCCAATGGCACCAAGTCCATTATGGATGGTGTGGTGGCCGCCACCAAGAACGGCACCGTCTCCATCATCGGCGGAGGCGACACTGCCTCCTGCTGCGCCAAGTGGAACACCGAGGCTCTGGTCTCGCACGTCTCCACCGGAGGCGGAGCTTCCCTCGAGCTCCTGGAGGGCAAGACACTGCCTGGAGTTGCCGCTCTGTCCAACGCTTAAGCCCCCAAAGGACGGAGCCGGAGCTCTCTGGATTATATACATATATGTTAATCGCATCGTTTATCTTGTAAGCACAAACTAAAACCCAAAGTTGAATCTATTTGTTGCGGAACCACATGCATACGAAATAAAGGAATTCTAGTTTATTTGCGGGCGAAGTTGGTGTCCATGGAGGAGGCAGTTCTCTGGATGTTGTTCAGATTGGCCCGGATGCGGTCGGCAATGGAGGTCTGATTGTCGATGGCCTTTCGCACCTCCTTGTTGATGAACTCCTTGTCGAAGCCGCGGTTCTGGTTCTGGGCCTCCTCTTTAGCGTAGGCTTCCCGATGCTTGCGTACTGCCTGGCTGCGATCCGCCTCCCGCCAGGAGGCGTTGTCCATCATCTCGCGCAGGCGGGCTTCCCGATCCGCTTCGCTTAGCTTGGGTTTGGCGGCTTTGCGGGCGGGAGGTGAAGGTCTCTTAGCCGGGGCATCCGTTTCCCGCCGTTGGGGCTGGCGTTCATCTCGGTTGGGCTTGGAGCGCTCCTCTGCGTCTCTCTCACGCTGTCTGGAGCTGTCTTTTTTAGCATCTGGACTCCGGCTCCTTCGCTTCTCGCTTCTCTTCTCTGGACTCCTGCTTCTCCGCTTCTCTCTTTTCTCATCTGGACTCCTGCTCCTCCGCTTGTCTCTTTTCTTCTCTGGACTCCTGCTCCTCCGCTTATCTCCTTTCTTCTCTGGACTCCTGCTCCTCTGTCTGTCCCTTCTCTGCTGAGGGCTCCTGCTCCTCTGTCTGTCTCTTCTCTGCTCTGGACTCCTGCTCCTCTGCCTTCTGGAGGTTCCATTTCCTCCCTCTGGATTCCTGTTGTTGCGTTGGTTTCTTTGATTTCTATGCTCCGGACTCATGTTCCTTTGCCTGGTGCTATCATCTCTGCCCCTCTTTTTACCCTCCATTTCTCTGGATCTTTGCCTCTTTGGCTTTTCATCCTCATCGCTGCTTTTGCTGCTCCGTTTCTTGGATTTTTTGCTCTTTTTCTTTTTGGCAGCCAAGTCCAAGTGCTTGGATATGGAGCGATATTTGGCGTCCAGCAGCTTGTCCAGCTTCAGGTCGCCATTGTCGCCGTCGCCCTTGAGTTTGCTGACCTGGCGGGCCAACTTCCTGTCCAAATCCTCGTCGCTATCGCTGTCGGAGCTACCGCTACTCTCCCCATCGCTGGACTTCCTGTTTTTTTTCTTCTTCTTTTTGGACTTTTTGCTCTTCTTGGATTTTGATTTTTCCTTGGAAGCTTTCATGTCCTGTTCAGTCTTCAGGATGCGGTGGATTTCCTTGAGCTTGACGGGATTCTCCAGCAGCTTTCGACGGGACTCCATCTCGCGCTGTTTGATGAGCATCAATGGGTCTTCCAGGGTTTTGCGCTGAATATCCACCTGCTCGGTGGACTGCAGGTTGCGGTAATGTCGAATGGAGAAGGGCACACAGTCGTGTTCCACGTGATTGATGGGTTGCTTGACTCCCAAGGTATTATTCTGTTCCGTCCGCCGCTCCTCCTCCTGCAGCTTCTCGAAGGACTTGTCAATCTTGCGGCCCAGGAGGTACTCCTCGCGGTTAATCAGCTCCTTGTTGTCTGAAATGGGGGAGTCATTAGTGGAGTGCTTTAATGGAATTGGGAGGATGACTCACTTTTGTACATCCACTCCAGCTTGGCCTCTCCGGCGGCACCTCCACTGCTGGACAGTACCCCGGAGTTCTCGCCCAGCCTGCGTAGCTCCTCCCTGTCCCTCTCCTCGGTAATCTCCTTGCGCAAATCCTGCAGCTTCCTCTCCTCCATCTTGGCCTGCTCCTCGGCTTTCCAGACCCGCTCCTGGTTCTTCATCGTATGCGGATGCCATGATTTCTTCAAGTTCTGCAAGGGATTTAATTGGTTTTAACTCGTCAGTGTCTAGAAGGTATTACTTACCAGGTCCCCACCACCCATGATTGGGTTTTATTTGTAATATTATTAACAAAACAAATGAATTACAATTGTTTTATTTCCCTCCTTTTCTTGTTTCTATATCAGATGTTCAATCTAGAGTTGCCAGATCTTTGTGAAGTTAGCAAGTAAAAGAGCGTTGCCAGAGTATACGATTTTTAAATTTCTATATTAATTACTTTTAAAATAAAAGGGTATATTTAATTCCAGCAAAGGGAGAATAAAAAGTTTTCTACAATATGAAGTATATATTTGTATCTTTCCTAATTCTTTATTATGAAAATTTCCCCATAATTTTTCCATTGTCTAAATCTAATTCTTCGATTAACAACATAAACTACAGTTTATTTTCTTTTAATGCCAAAATGTATCTCATAGAACGTCGGACTTTCAAGTTTATAGCTTTACCCAAATCTAGACTAACCAAAAATTTGTATCTACGATATCTAAGTACCAAAAACGATTGCAATGGAAAGGGAGAGCAAGTAAAGAAGTTGAGCTTAAAAAATGTGGATGTGGCCGGTAAGCGGGTTTTTATGAGGTGAGGATTCGGATCCTGGTTTCAGTTTGATGTTCTATCGAACTATTTCCAGGGTGGACTTCAATGTGCCCATGAAGGAGGGAAAAATTTCCAACAATCAACGGATTGTTGCCGCATTGCCAAGCATTAAATATGCCTTGGAAAATAAGTGCAAATCTCTGGTAATTAAATCTATATAAGTATAATTTATTAAACAATTTAGTTTAAAATATAATTAATATACCTAATTTCCTTTTAAATTACCAATGAAATTAGGTTTTAGCTTCCCATTTGGGTCGTCCGGATGGGAAAAAGGACAAAAAGTTTAGCCTGGAGCCGGTAGCCAAGGAGTTGGAGAAGGTGCTGGGCAAGCCAGTGTGCTTCATGGACGACTGCGTCGGTGACGCTACCTTGGAAGCGGTGAAAGATCCTCCTGATGGCACTGTTATGTTACTGGAAAATCTCCGTTTCTACGCCGAGGAGACGGGCAGCAGCAAGGATGAGAACAAGAAGAAGGTCAAAGCTGATCCTCAGAAGATCAAGGAGTTCCGGGAGAAGCTGGCCCAGATGGGCGATGTCTATGTGAATGATGCCTTCGGCACTGCCCACCGAGCTCACAGTTCCATGATGGGTGAGTCCTACTCGATCCGAGCTTCAGGCTTTCTGATGGACAAGGAGCTGGAGTACTTTGCAAAGGTTCTCCACAAGCCGGTGGAACCTTTCCTGGCCATTTTGGGTGGCGCCAAGATCGCCGACAAGATACCCCTGATCACCAACCTCCTGAACAGCGTGAATTCCATCATCATTGCTGGGGGAATGTCCTTTACTTTTCTCAAAATCCTCGACAACATGGAGATTGGGACATCTCTTTTCGATGAAAAGGGTTCCAAGATGGTGGAGGAAATAGTTTGCAAGGCCAAGGAGAAAAATGTCAACATTATGTTTCCCGTGGATTTCGTAATCACCAATAAGATTGACAAAAACCCGGACAAAATCGATTACGCAGATGCCAAACAGGGCATACCCAAGGATATGATGGGTCTGGATGTGGGCAAGAAGTCTGGGGCGATCTTTGCCGGCGCCATTTGTGCCTCCAAAACGATTGTGTGGAACGGTCCGCCGGGCATGTTCGAAATTGAGGCCTTCTCCAATGGCACTAAGTCCATGCTGGAGGCCGTGATCGGGGCAACCAAGAGAGGAGCCACCTCCATAGTGGGTGGAGGAGATACGGCAACAGCTTGCATTCAGTTTGGTGGAGGCGATAAAGTCTCTCACGTGTCCACAGGCGGCGGAGCCTCGCTGGAGTTGCTGGAGGGAAAGGTTCTACCAGGAGTGGCCGCTCTTTCAGATGCTTGATCCCTAATCCTTTGCTAACTATCTTTTAAATTGTCAATACAAAGCATATGTGTTTATTTTGGAATAACATGAGTTGGTTAAAACTTGATAAAAGAGTCATCTTCGGCACATAGCAGATCTCGTATACATTTTCCTCTTAATTCTCAAAATTTTCGCTTAACTAAAATTTAACATTTCCCTTCGTTGCAACAAAAATCTTTTTAAATTAGTAACTAATAACCGCAGTGAACTAAATAATTTTGGAATTCATCTAACATCTCGAACTGGAATATTTGAACCAATCTCCTCAACAAGGGCATACATCTTCCTATACGAGAACTGCCGCGCTCGACTCCCGAAGGGTAATACAAAAGGATTAACATGTCGTGGTTCAGTCGAAGCTAATCAACTCGGCGGTGGCCGGTTCTGCAGCTTTTTGGGGCGCCGGTTCGGGTTCGTTTTTCGGAGGAGCTGGAGCAGCGGCCACGGCCTGGACTTGATGGTTGGCTATCTCGGTGACCGGAGGAGCTGGGTTGGCTAGAGGCGGGTGGGACTGCACCATTTGCTGCTGCTGGAGCATCACGTGGGCCAGTTGTGGTGGTGGCTGCTGAACGGGATTAGGTTGAGCGGGTTGTGCTTGTACTGGGATCTGCTGGGGCTGCGGATGGGGTATCTGCTGTGGTTGCGGATGAGGGATCTGCTGGGGCTGAGGATGGGGGATCTGCTGGGGTGGCGGATGGGGGTGTTGTTGGGCCTGGTTCGCTGGATTGTTGGCGAACTGATTGTCTGGCATGGGCGGGGGCATCATCTGGGCGTTGCCAGGAAGTGGTGCTTGTTGCATCATAGGCAGCATACCCGGGGGATAGCCTTGGAACTGCCCATTGCCATTGTGGGCATTAGCTGGAGCCGGATTCTGTGCAGATCCTGGTGGATAGCCGGGCATGCCAGCAGCATAAGGATTGTAAACGTTGTTCATCTGGTGGGAGGGTGATCCATGGGCCACACCCGTGGGCGGAAGGTATGGAAAGGGTGGAGCCGACTGACCCATCAAATACTGAGCTTTCTGCTGCTCCTGGCGCAGCTGCATCTCGCGCTCCTGCTCCTGGATGCGTTGGAGGGCCAGCTGGCGCTGGTACTGCAGATACTCCTGCTTCTTCTTGCGCATAATCTCCAACTTTTGGGCCATCTGCATTTGACGCTGGCGCTCCTGTTCTTCTGCGATCCTGCGCAGCTTCTCCACATGCTCCTGCCTCAGCTGGTCGAGGGCGGCCCGCGAGTCCTTGATCTGGGTGAGCTTGTCCTGCAGCTGCTCGTACCACATCCGCTTGTCGTCCATCTCCTTGATGTAGGACAGCTGCTGGGAGTGCAGCGAGGTGAGGGTCATGAAGAGCGTCTGCACCGAGGAGTCGTTGGAGATGCTGCGCCCGCGGCTCGAGTTTGACTTCATGCGGTTCACAAAGATCTCCACCTGGGTGCGCATGTTGTTGGCAAACTCATCGATTTGCACCTCATCGGCGGTCTTGGGCTGCAGGGAGATGCTCTGCTGGGGCTGCGGAGTCGGGGGCATGGGACTCGGGGCCGAGGGACTCGCCATCGAGGAGGATTCGCTGATCTTACGCTGCTCCCAGTAGCTGCGGTTCATGTACTTGGCCAGCTCCGGATTTCCAGCCTCCTCCATGGGCATCGGGTAGTCCTTGAGAGCTGGCGGCGCCTCCGGACTGGGAGAACGCTGCGGCATGCGATAGGCGGCTGCTGAAGAGGTCTGCATTGGCTGCTTCGGCTTCTGCTGCTCCGCCTCCGACTGGCTGAGGGCCAGGGCCAGCTGCAGCTCCTCCTCCTCCTTGAGCTCGGCTTCGGTCTTCCGGGCAGGGGTCTGAAACATATTAATTAAGGTTTAAAAAGTTGTTCCATTTAGGTTGCTTTTGTTTTTATGGCCTAACAATACAAAATTTAACTTTGGTCACCAAAAGTCACCTGGCCCGATATACAAATAGCAACCTATGTCCAGGGACCTACCTGCACCTGCTGCGACAGTGAGCTGTTCAGATACTCCACCGGCAATTCGCTGTCCGCCACCCTTGTTGCTGGTTTTCCTGCAGTGCTAGCACTTGTTGGACGTTGGAGCGCAGTAAAGCATCCATCGCAAACCCTTACATCCTTCTCGATTCCATACTTGGGCAATGGACACTGCTTCGCAGTACACTGGCCACAGAAGACCTGGCCGCAGTTCCGGCAGTGGTGTTTGCGGTTGGTGAAGGTGAACTCCACGCGACAACGATGGCAGACTCTTCCATCCGCCCAGTTGGGCGCCGTGTCCGCCGTAAACATGGCATCCGCCTCCCGCAGTTCGGGGAAGGTGTGGCCCTTGGCCTTCAGGATGGTCATGGTGTCCTGTAGGAGTTAAGGATATTGTATTAATGGTGAGGGATATATATCCGACTGAGCCTACTAGAGATTCCTCTTCTAAGCTTAACTCCTCCTCGGAGCTCATTTCGCCTCAACTGCGGAATTTTCACTGTTTCGTAGACCAGACAAAGCATTTGTCATCCACTAATTGAATTATTGATTTCAGTCAGGGGCGGATCTTTACTCAAAGGGGTTAGATTAGGTTAGAAATAATGATAAACATATTGTCAATACGTCCAGTTTAGCTAGTTCTCCTTATCAATGTTTTTTAAACAAATATAGGATAACTATTTATCTAAATATTTTTATTAATTTGTTTTAATATACATAATGCAAATTATAGATATTTGTTTATCAAAGCATTGGCTACAAATATTTATAATACCATTAATTAATTGTTTTCTTGATCTCATTTCTTGGAATACAATTTAATTATTCGTAAATTGATGAATATTTAATTGAAAATTTATTTTCTTTATTTAGATTTATGAAAACCTCCTACAACTTCCTACATAAACAAATCCGACCCTGGCTAAGTTAAAAAGAGGAAAACCTCAAATCAAAGGTGGAAATATCTGTCCATACAAATGCTATGCCAAGATAAGATTGCAAATTCCATTGACCGCATTAGTCATTCCCCAAAGACCCGAACCCCTCTTCAAAAGCTATCCTGGTGACCTACCTTGATGGCCTGGTATTTGTCCGAGGAGCGGAAGGCATTGGCCCAGGTCTGGACCAGCTCCAACATCTTCTGGCGCACGTTCTCGTGGGGCGTCGTCTCCAGGAAGCTGCTGAACATCTCGCAGTTCTCCTTGGTGAAGACCTCCTCGTGAACGGGAGCACCACAGTTCTTCACGATGCTCTCGAGGACCAGAAGCGAGTAGCAGGCCGAGTGCGGATTGGGGGAGTTCATCTTCTTCTTGATCGCAACAAAGGCGTTCTTGGGTCTGAGAAGTTGAGATTTATTGTTAATTAAATAGTTCACATATCTCGTGGAAAACTTACGTGACATCTTTCTGGTTAATTTCATCGCAGATGAGCATGATGGAGGGCCAGTCGGGCTCCAAGCGCAAGTGGCTCGTCGCATTCTCTGTAATGTCAAGCCAAATTAATATTATTAAAGCCTTTGTGTTTGAAGCATTTATAAAATGATTGGAAAGTTCATTAACTTCTTATTGTTACTTCTTTGCAGATTTTTTTTTGTTGTTTTCTGATGAGTCACTTCTTTGGGTGCAAAGCAAAGCAATTTAATGGCATATTGTGATCATGCTTACCTAGATTTTTATCAAAGCTCGATCGAAACATGTTTTCCAAGCTCTCCTGCTGATTTTTGTGGCTGCAATTATATTTTCTTTGTCGAGTTTGTAAGGAATAAATAATTGTTTTGCTCGCGAATGTCAAGAAATGTTTCTGCAATATGTGCGGAGTTGCCACATCGGTTGAATACATTTGCTCCCTACGGAGTGGCCAGATTGATGGTGTTAATGACGGAAATATGAGAAATGAGAATTTATTTACATTTACTTTACATTTATCTTTAACGGTTTTGGGGGATATCTCATGTATCTCATGGATAACATCTAACTTAATTCATTTAAATTGGGGAATTGGGATGATTTACTTAATCTTATTCCTTTAGTAACATGTATTTAATTAAATTTATGTTTCTATATTACTCCTAAATATTTTTATTATTCAGACTATTATTAACAATAAATGTATGAAAGCAATGGAATATAAATGGTAGTTCCCTAAAATTCACCAAAAAAATGTTCGATAGGGAATCGCGTTCAAAGTTAAGAATGTAACCCAAAATACGGAAAACAAATTAATATTTCCAACCCACAATATCCGATATCATATTCCCAAATAAACAGCATTCTTAAATTCATCCATAACATTTATTTTTCATTTCGTTTTGTTTTGTTTTGTTTAATCGTACAGGACTTGCACTACAACTAGGTTAACTAGACAATTAATTAATTACACGTATATAAAGGTTTATATATCCATATTTAAACAGTACAAAAACTACGATTCGCTATGTTTAGAGGTTGCAGCAACAGTAAGCATTAGCATTGCAATGGGTCCGTTGCATTTGTTAAAGTATCACACGCCGGTATAAAAAAGTTGGGATTACTTGCAACTAAGCGATAAGTAACGTAAAATCACATTCGATTCAAATTAAGCCCAATACTAAAAGAACACACAAACACACTCCAGGTCGGTCGGTTGGTTGGCCAGATCAGTTCGTCTTCATCTTGCGTTTCAGGGTGAAGTATGCGAGGACCTTGAACAGCGTGATTTGGCCAAGAATAACCATTATGTTATAGCCGTAATGGCCCTGCTCCATACCAAATTGCTGAAGCACAGTCCGGGCGTTCCTAAAATCCGTCAAATAAATATTTTACAATTTGTTTAAGAGTATTTTTGTATATGGTTTCAGCTCACCTGAAGTGACAGTAGAACTCCGAGGGCGGGCAGATCAATTGTCCTCGATTGTTCCCATATAGCGAGATCACCATATTCTCCAGTGCATATCGCATTGGCGATAAAAATGCAATAAATCGCATGGCAGACGGAATGTGATTCAGCAAGATGAGAAAGCCGGAGAACATCAGCATGAAACACGTCGAGACCGCTCCAATAAATGTTCCGTTCTGGGAGGGGAAATTAAAATGATTATAAATTAATATGCATGAGGCTAAAACAAATCTTTCGTACCACAGGATTCAGGACTGTTCCTAGGAATACCCCCAGGCCATCCGCACAAAAGGTGACCACAACGGCAGTTAGCAGAAATTTAACAAATCGATCCATCTCAACAGGTTGTTCGGTCAATAAATAGCCAATTGTAATGTAAACGGTGGAGAAGATTATCTAAAAATGTGTATTTAAAAAAAAAATAATTTATTAATTTACTACAAAATTAAATACTAATTTTTGTTGCTTTAAAAATAACTTACATGAACTGGAGTGGCGGTGATGATGGTGGCAATGTAATAGGTTCGCAGCTTGTACCAGTTATTGAAGGTCTCCTTCCTGATGATCTCTATCTCGGAGGGATCTGCCAATATTAACTCACACATTAAATACCAAATTAAAAAATAAAAACAAACTTTAACTTACATCTCAATATGCCAGGCATAATGGTGGTGTACCAGAGGTAGACGCAGTTGATCATAATCATGCCAACATTGGAGATTTGTTTGGTGGCATTGCTGCCCGAATCGCCGAAGAACAAACCCATTAATATTGCACACATAATGTGGAAGCCAAGTTTCAGATAGGTGAGGGTCTAGGAAATATATTTAATAATTATTAGATATTATTCGGTTAGTATATATACAAAGAACTCACCCAATCCCTGAAGAATTGCAGATGACAACGACCGATGAGCAGCCAGAGTCGCATATATTCCGTTGGTGGATAGGTGTACCTCGTCAGCTCCTTGGAGGTCTCAATCTCGATCTTCTGCACCGGCACCTGAACCTGCCCCGGCCCCGACTGGGACTCATTGAACTTGGCCACCTGGGCCTCACTAGGTGTCTCCGCATCCTCGTTGGGCATCAATTGCTGATCATATCGCCAGCGACTGTCCTTGGCGCTCTCCGCCAGGGCCATCGTGTGGTCACCATAGTCTCCATTTACACATTCCAAAACTGCAATTAAAATGTATATTATTTAAAAGTTTTATAAGAAATATGATTAATAATGGAATTGATTTCTACATTTTTCGTAGTTCAGAAAATAGAAAAAAGATAAAATGTATTACAAAGGGTTGCCTCTTATTTAATAATATTATTTAATCTTTACCAATTACAGTAACAAAACAAAATAATAAAAAATAATTTTGTAAGCTTTAAACACTTTGTTAAGCTCATAAAAATAAAGTGATCTTAAATATATTCAAAACTAGTTGCAGTTAATAATACATTGTAATATAGATATTTCGAACAATTATTTGCTCAAAGTTTATTATTTATTATTTATAGTTTTTTTATGGTTTTTTTTATTATCCCTAAAGTCATAAAAAGAAAGACTAAACTAAAATCGTTAACTAGTAATAAAAAGTAAATAAATTTTTATTAAAAACAGTGAATTAAATGGAATAAATAGAATGCATTCTAAAAATCAGTATCTTAATAAGCAGTTAAATAAAAGATGTGATTGGATTTCCTGGATGACTGTGAGATATTCGATTTAACGATGACTTTTGAACGTGCTAATTGGCCTGGTTAATGGGAGAGGCTCTTCAACTCACGGAAGTCGGCGGGATTGTGGTAGGGCGGGCACTCCATGCCCACACCACTGAGAAACCTGACCGTGTTCTGGGGCGATCCCTGGTAGGTGCATCGACCCGCGCTCAGCACGTAGATCAGGTTGAAGAGATTGTAGATGTTGGTCGACGGCTGGTGGATGGTGCACACAATCGTCCGACCCTCGTTCGCCAGGCCCCGCAGCAGCTGGATGGTGTCGAAGGAGGAGGAGCTGTCCAGGCCACTGTGGAAGATCAGACCAGATCAGATCGGAGCAGGGCAGTTCAGGGCAGGGCAGGGCAGATCAGATCCCATCAAGGGGTTCAAGGACGAGGGACCGTCACTCACTAACTGGTTTGTTAGTTCGCTTCGGTTTGAGGATGCTGGATCCTCTCACTCACGTTGTGGGCTCGTCTAAAAATAGCACCGCTGGGTTGTCTATCAGCTCCAGGGCAATGGAAAGACGCTTCTTCTGGCCGCCACTCAGGTCGGAGCACTTGGTCCGCCTCGCTTTCGTCAGCTTCAACGAGTTCAACAAGTAGTCAATCTGCAAATCACAACTCAATTAGTATTTTTCGGCTAAAGTCTTAATTAAAAATGTTAATTAAAAAAAAAATTGGTTACAAAAATCATGCAATTTATATGGAAGGTTTTTATATGGATAATTTTGTTAATCAAGAAATCCAAAATACAGGATGTTTGTAAATAACAACTATGTAGTTAAAGAAAATATTTATTTAAAATTTTAAAATATAATAAACTTAAATTTGTTTTTACAACAAATATTTACTCTAGATAGGAAAATATCACCATTTCTCGAGCAAGTCTGAGAAATGATTGTATGCTAAATAAGCTATTTAATTTAAGGTAGTAAGCAAAATAATACATTTTTTTGTTAGTTAAGGAAAAATATGATCATTATTTAAATTTAGTGATTTTGTAACTATTTTTTTGCAGTGCATATTCCCACTTACCAGCGTTCGCTTATCTTTCATGTTGACGCATTTGTTGGAGATTTTAAGTGTGGCTGCCATCAACATGGTCTCCTCCACGGTGAAGTAGGGAAAGAAGTGATCATCCTGCATTATATAGCCGCATAACTTCCGAGCTTTACCGATCTCGATCTTTCCCGTAACGCCACTTTTCGTGAGGCCCGTGAGAATGTTCATTAGACTAGATTTACCGGCCCCAGAGGGGCCCATTATGGCGGTCAATTCGCCAGATTTGAATGTTCCTGCAATGCCCTTCAGCACCGATTTCTTTTCTGCAAATATTAAATTTAAAAAAAAAATCATAATTAGATTACCCAAATTACTTAATAACCTAATATAATAATAATTAGCCTAACCTAATTACGGTTCAATTATCTTGGTATAAATTAATGCAAATAAAAACCAGATTATATTTTTATATAATGACAATAATGGATGAAATAATAAATTGACAACTAATTATCTAATCAGAAAAGGTTGGAAGGGAGATATATCTGCATAAAGCCCATTATCAAATATTGATAATTGAATAAAGTTTTTATATCCGAAATGCTATCTTATTTGCAATTATCGCTGGCCTTCTACTATAAGATATATGCCAAATTATAATTATTTGTATGTTCTCATCCAGTGAACACCAACTGAGTTACTTAACCTTCTTCCATGTGGATGTAATCAAATATTTCACATGTGCAGAGCAATTAAGCCGGGTACAATAAGGTTAGCAGGTTATTAGCCATGAAAACAAAAAAGAGCGCATTAAAATGAAACCCTCATTTAATTTGCACACAAACAATAAAAAAACCAGAAGAATTATACAATTCGAAATGGGTCGGTCTATAAAAAAAACATTTCTTAGGCCATTTTGAGATAGTCCGGGTGACCTATGCGAGATTTCCTAATTTGGTTCAGTCGAGATAATGCGATGATCTACTGACTCTAGATTATAATGTATGTACTACCTGTGATCCCTAGAGTCAAATCTTCCGGTACCATTCCAGTGCAAACAGTGATTGCCATTTTGCACTTAAAACTAATAATGGGTGAAGCACTCAAAACTATTCTCAGAAATAATAACTTTTTAATTGCAGTTTTTTATATAGCGGAGAACATTATGCGTATATGGATTGCCATTATTATGTTTTGCCATAAATTAAGTTAATCTTCAGGTACTTATAAAATTCAAAAAGTTCAAGGAACTAAATTAAAAATCGGGTAGGAAAATGGGTTTCATTTTGTTGAGTTTTTTTTTTTGCTCCCAGTTTTAATGGCGATATAATTCTAGAACATCCAACTGATTCAACCAGAGTTCAAGGAACTAAAGGGCACTTAATTGCTGAATATATAATTTTTTTGTATTTCTACAATTTTTTACTAATTGTAGCTGATTTTAAGTACTCGTAAGATTAATTTTTAAGTGAATTAGCTTACCGTTTTTGGCTGCCTTAACCTGGTAAACGAGATCTTCGAAGTGAATATCGATGCCGTAGACATTCTTTAACAATTTGCTGCTATCCATTTTTGTGTGTATTTGTATTTTAACGTTTAACGTTTTGTTTAAAAAAAATTCTCCGATTTTTGTTTTTGGCTAAACGTAATTTATTAGCTCTTTTGGCTTGCCTTGCACATTATTTACTCATACCAAAACTAGGAGGGGGGGAGGATAGTTACGTTTCAATTATTTGAAGAGATTACAAACCATTCGGTTTTGGGTTTCAAAAAGTCAAGAGTGCAATTTGTGGCTAATGGAACCAAGATTATATCACCGAATTGCACAAGTAAAAGCTTTTACAGTGGCAATTAGAGCGCGTCTTCAACCGCTGACCTCAAGATCGTGAACTTTCGACACCGCAAACGAAAACCAACGAACCGAATTAAGTTGCTTTGTTGAATTAAATTGGGAGGTTTTTTAGCCCCTATTTTTTTTTTAGATTATTTTGTGATGTTTTTACAATTTTCCAGCTAGGTTTCCCCTGATAAAACGACCGATTTTCGCACTTCGCAACTTTCGCGCATGCGCCACCGCTCGATGCCAGCTGATAACTGCGGAAGAAGCTGCCGACTTTGAGCACGTTGAAGCCTCTGCCGCGGCTGGGCGTTGAAGCCGCTGCCGGCGTCGACGCAGCGGTATAAAAACAAGAATAAAATACGAACAACAATAACAATAACACATTATGAGACGGCGCATATCAAATATTATTTGGCAATGCAAAACGCGTTGGAAGTCAACATTCGAGCCGGCAATCGAGTGGCGTTAAATTTCAAGTTTAACTTATGCCTCTTACTTGTTTTTTTTATTTTTTATCATATTTTTGGGGGCGCAAGAACCACTGACAAATTGTTATATCAATTTATGACTCAACACACAAATAATATAAACACACACCTGGACATTGGAGGCAATTATAATATATAAACAACCTATAAAGTAGCGTAAACGGCGGCCTTGCCCAAAATCAGAACACCTACAAAAAATATATGTGTACACGAGAAATCAACTAGAAATTAATGTGCGAAATACCATTGTTGTGATTTGTTTGGAGAAACTAAGCAGGCGAAAAGTAAACAAATAACGCGGAGTACTCTGCCAGGTAAATCATATATTTTTGTAAACTCTAAGAGCACCTGGCAAATATTCCAACTAAATTTTATATGGCATTACATGGCTTAAACATTGTTGGTAATACATTGTAAAAGTCCAAGACAAATTCCAAAATTCATTGCCATTTGACTTTATACTTTATTCTTGTCTTTGCCAGCTAATTTAAATATTAATGGAGTGCCTTACGAAATTAGCTTGGGAAATTCAAGGTGAACGCTAGGGAACCTCCAACCTTTCATTAAAGTGTTTTTTCCACTCATTATTCATATTTGAGCAGTTAGTTTCCCATGATTACAAATTCCCAATTTATAATACAATTATTTTCGCTGATTCAGCGAACTGTTGGAATAGATATACCCAGGAAAAATAACCGCAATAAGTATACAGAACAAAAATCAAGGGGCAAAAACCAAAAAAAAAAAAAAACATGCCGAAAAGCTTTTGATGTTTTGCTTTTCGCGGCTTGCAACACCAAATAATAGTTGGAAAAATCGCGGCAACTACAAGGAAAATTACCAAATTGCATCAAAGTAGAAAAACTCTTGAGTTCGGTGAATAAATTTGGTAAAAAAAAAGAGAACGTTGCGGCGGTCAGTGAACAGAGTCAACAGAACAAAGACAACAACCACGACACCTGCGTAAGCTGCGCTCAAGCGGGGCTTAATTGTCAGTTAGTCGGTCGCGACCGTCGACGTTGGCAGAGGCAGCGGCGGAGGCAGCAGTGGAGGCAGCGGCAGAGAAGGCGTCGACAGCTTATAAAAAAAGGTGAATCTGAACTGGTGCGAGGGAGATAGATAAAGCTATGCAATTACAGTGTTCTGTATATAGCTAAAAATTCTAAATAAAAAATAATTCTATTCAAATATTAACAAAGAAGTGGAGATTTGAGTGAAAAATTGGAAGGCGTTTTCAGGGAATTTAAAAAAAAAAGGAAAAGCTATATTGAAAATGGTTAATAAGTTTGAAATATATGTATAATAAGTTAGCTATCCAAAAAGCAAAATAATATTTATTATTTTATTGTTTGTTGTTCATATTTTCAATAGCATAAAAGTCCTTCCTATAAAATAAATCAATTTAAATATATTTTATAGGTGGAGTTCAATCTATATTTGTAATCATTTCTATATATTGAATATTTAAAATGACCATATTTAACATTCTTATTTAAATTTTGTAATAAACATGAATTCGAAATTATACCCGTCTAAAATTGATTTATTTTATATATTTTGTTAAAATAATTCAAAGAAATTGTGTAAGCAAACATATTCTCTATTCTTAATCAAATTAAATAATAAAATGTGAATTTAAAGCTATACTACTTTAAAATAGATTTATTTTAAATATTATGATTTTTTAATTAAAAGAATATTGTGTTAGCAAAGAGGAATACATAAAAATGAATTAAAAAATAAATGAAAATATGGAAATCGACTAACATAATTTAAACAGACTTTTAATATGACTTTAAATTCGACTTCACTATTTTATTTCTGAGCAAAACATTAATTAATTAAAATAAAATAACAATTATTTAAAACTGTTTTATTTAAGGCCAAGTTGATTAATTTAAATTTCAAGTCCGCAGCATATAATAAAACCAAGGCTTGCAAATTCCCACTGAGCACTGTGCCCGGGCTCCGGTGTCATTATGTTTGTCTCATTTTTCGAATCTTGCGCAATAAAATTCCTTCTTTGAATGGCCAGAGATTCAGATTCGGATTCAGATTCAGTTTCAGAGTCAGAGTCAGGCTCAAAGTGAGTCCGAGTGGCTTTAGAATTTTATTACGTGACCGCTGAATTAATAGCGCAAGATTTTCGTACTTGGATGTGTTTCGAAACCTTCGGAGCGTAAACAATGGGCACGGAAGCGGTGGTCGGTCGTCCTGATTTCAGTGAATAAATATTTTATATATTAAGTGAGGTTATCATTATGATACACCCAGCAACAACAGCAGCAGCTGCTGGCGGATCCCATGGTTATCTTTTTTTCTTTTTTTTCGCTTTCAAATAATGTCAATTAAAGTGGTGCTACCTTCGCAAGGGGCAGACTGGCTGACTGACCCGCAGGTTCGATAGAATTACAAATTCAGTCGACTATCGGTGGAACAACAACAATAACAAATGATAATAACAATAATAGCAACAAAAACAGGGGCAGCAGGTTGACATATAGACGTATCTTGGGAAGGCAAACACTTGTGCTCAGAGTCAATTAAATTATCAATTAAAATAAATTGTAATAACATTGCTTTCTGACTTTTCCACATTTGAATTGAGTCATTCTGGGTGAATCTCCCCATGATTTTATACTCTAAACCAGATATCTTAATATTACTTTCAAGAAATTTACGAGTTTTGAATGGGGATTATTTGTTTGCATTGAACGGGATTTAACAATGTACGATTTATTTGAATAATTTCGGAAAGGAGGTAAAAGGTGTTTAATAAAATTTGAGCTGCCAGCTTATTAATCAAAAAATAATTACCCTCAATACATATATATTGTAATAGCAAGTGCATTTGTATTATCATGAAATTATTTAACTGATAACACAATCAATTTCAACTAGTATTAATTGATTTGATAGAAAGGGTTATGCCCCTCGTTTGTATAGTAAGACACGTGCTGAATACTTTGTTGCTTATTATTAATTTTATATATATTATATAGTTTAAAAGCGAGGCAGGTAGAGGAGAAATCCTATATTTGGTGCAAGAGATAAGCTGCCTTTCGAATAATTACCAAACAATTGGCATGTTGGATCCGGGTTAATGTAAACAGACGCCTGCCGTAATATATTCTAATCTGACAATTGAATAAACAAATGAAAAAATAACCAAAGCAGACATCACAGATAGATAGGGAAATGTTCGATCGGTCGGACAAAAGTGAGATTAGTACTATATATATTAGTTCCTGAACTCGAAGTACCATGGCGGTACAAATATATAAACAATCCGATACCATAATGTCAGCCCCTTGCATAGACCAAATATGTTAATATTCCAACTAATTTATGCTTGCATTCACCTTTGACACCTGGGAAAAAAGGTGTCAAGTTTCCTTCGATTCTGTCAGTCAAATGTTGCAAAGACTTTTTGAGGGGTTGCACATTTGATGGACAAATAACTGTGTGGCAATATTGAAGGTTGCAAGGTAGCAATATTTACTGTATTCAGTCAGTTTTCATGTAAATGCAGTTGTTTAATTTGTTGATATTATGCAGGAATAACAACTTGTTTAGCAACACAGTAAACTAATTATGACAGGAACTTAACGTTATGGGTAATTAAATCCAATCGATGTGATTATAGGATAATTATTGGAATGATTAAGACAGCTTTAAAACCCTATTTAACTTCCGAGGGCACCAGACTGAAAATGATATATCGCCCCGAAAGAGATCGCGCAAAAACCGAAAATGCCCTACTTAGATATAGCTATCTGTAGGACAGACAGAAACTTTTATTTCCTAGAATAGATAATAGAGTGAAATTCTACACAATGCGGAACAATTGAAGAATTGAATTGTAAGGCGCTGAGTGATGCTCATTCATGCTTTTATTATCCGCAAATAGAATTCTCCTGTCACCCAACTAAAAGATACCAAATAGCTTGACGCACACTCTCGCCGATACTATATACATATATATATATATATATATATATACTCGTATATAGTATAAATATAGTGTGTACAAAACGAAGGAGAGATATGGCGAGTAAAGTGGAGGCAAGGTTAGACCAAATCAAATTATGCTCTGGGCTCGTGATCATCTTTCCTACTGATTACAGAAATCCGCATCCAAGGCCGCCTGCACCGAAAACTGAGACTTGGATCGCATTTTTAGAGTGCTCTGTGGGTTGCTTTTTAATTAAAATAGTTTTCCATTTCCTTGGTGCACTGGTACTCACACCGATAAGTCGCTTGTTTCTGCCCTAATAGATGATAAGGAGGGTCATTCTTTTGCACAGGCGCACCCTAAACGTCGCCTGACTCACAAGCTCACATATTCTATGTATCATTTGTACACTGAGAAATATTTTAAGCAAGTGGGTTTCTTCTTAAGTTCAAGGAGTTTTGGTATTTACAAATTTCCAAAGAGTAAAATTCTTTTAAAATTAATCTATTACAAATGTAAACACATCATTAGCTCGTAAAAAGTTCAACAGATTTTTTTGTGATTTTTGAGAATCTTTTATACAAATTATAGAAGTCTGCATTTGAAATTATTTGAGGAGGGAAATTTCTTTCATCATATTTAATAATTTCTTGATATCTTAATCATATTCCAAGTTCAATACCAAATTTTTTTGGAGCCATTTTGCTCTCTGTAGGTGAAATGACTGCCTTTGTTTGCACTTGTGTTTAGATTGGGGCGCGAACTTGGTGTCCCATGCAAAGCGGCGGGTATTGCATTACAAATTGTAGTTTTCCACACCATACCGAACCACATCACACCGAACCACTCCACTCCACCCACCCGAAGTGAGCCACCCGCCAAGTGGAGCAGGCCGGGCATGATGCCCCACATTTTGCGGTGGTGACAATGGCAGCGCCTCAAGGCGGAGTCGGGGGTGGCATCTTGGCATTGGCTCTTTGGATATGTCCGGGTGATATCATCATCACAATTTGGCAGGGCATAATCGCTGACTAATAAAATGCAAATAAATACTCCAGTTTATTTGATCAGGACGCCCGAGGAACGGCTGGCCAGAGGCCATTACCAAATAACTGACGCACGGGGCGTATGCGTGATGTATGGTTGGCAGCATTGTTTCGAGATGGATTCCCGATGAGATATTCCAAAGACTATCCAATCCAGGCACGCACATATACCATATATATACCATATATATATATACCATAAATACGGAAAATCTCCCACTGAACTTGGATTTCTAAAGAAACGGCGGCGAATAAATTGTTTTGCCTCGGCATTTGTTTATGTGCGCCTTGCCTCGGGCACTATATATTCTGTATCTTTCTGTTTGATTTCATTATAATAGGAACAGACCCCGAAAACCGAAAGCCGAAGGCCCCAAAGAACCAGAGCATAGCATTGCTGAAATTTCGAAAATGTGTCAATAATTGAAATTGAAAGGGAAATAGAACACAGCTGGAAATTAAATCAAATCATCAAAGTTCAATTCGGTTGGCATTTCGTGTCGTTTGTCGTTTTTCGATTTCGATTTCAACTCGTATGATATATATTTCAGTTATCCATTTGATTTGCATTCGTTGCCGATTAGGTTTATATTTTTGCACACTTAATTTTTTTTTTTTTTTTTTTTTTTNTTTTTAGCTGACTCACACAAGTTTTTCTCTTGCTATTGAACTACGGAAAATTATGCGATCGCGGAAATTCTTTTCTTCTGAAAAATTATTTCGTCGTCGAACTCAGAAGAACAAATAACCGACACAAAGCCCAATTTTGGCAGGGATTTAATTTGTGTAGCATTCAAAATATGGTTTATTTATAATTTTCTGGGAATATGCAGAACTTTTTGATTTGTAACACGCGCACTGAGGAACACCAAACATATATATCCGACCATACATATAAATATTTTTGCTCGGACGTGGGTTAAACGCTTCCGAATCGCTCGAATTGCGACGCGAGACTGAGGCAAAATTCAGTCTGCCTCCGGCTAAGTACAACGCAGGCCGCTCGAATAGTTTATTTTTCGTAGCGTTCCGACGACGTCAGCGCTGATATATCGAGAACGGCGAGCTTAGGGCCTACTGTATCTAATGTTATTAATAAAAGCGGTCTCTCCGAGTCCAACCAGAGCGCCTTCGAGCATTGTTTATCGTATCCCGCGAATGATTTGTGGCGAAAAATTAGATACTTCCACTTCTCGGCATTCTCTTCGTTTTGGGGGTAATGTGCAAAATGCATATCAACATTTCTTGATCTCAACAGTTTGTAACATTTCTATATTTTTCTCATTTTGGGATCTAACAGTTTTTGGTTTTTTTTTGTAATTTATTATAATAATCTAGTTAAATATTCGATTGATATTCGTTCGTTGAAAAACATGAATGGAAACGTGTTTTCTGAAGTTGGTCATGCTGCAGTCTTTTAAAAAATATCCATGAAAACATTAAAAACATACACTTAAAAAAAAGTCAACAATTAAGTAGGAGAGTTCTTAATATTGTTCAGTTCAGAAAATATTGAATTGATTATTAAATCATAGAAAAACATGAATGGAAACAACAAGATGGTCAAATCATGCTGCAGAATGATATCTCTTTTTTAAATATTCACGAAAACATTAAAAACATACACTTAAAAAAATAAAATAATTTAGTAAGAGAGCTCTGAAGATTTATCAGTTAAATATGATTATTATATAATCATACCAATAATGATTTAACCATGAAATGATTCTGGTTCGTTATTCTCCACTTATCACACTTGTTGCGTAAATTGCAGATCATGTAATCGGATGTAATAAGGGCTTTGAGGTCAAAGGTCATATTCTGGCATTTTAAAATGTTTGGCACAGGTAATTGGCTGCTTGTGTTATAGAATTTATTTAAGTTTCGAATGTATATGAATATGTTTTGTTTATTATAGTTTCTATGGTAACAATCCATCTAAATGCGAATAAAGCTGAAAGACCAAAGTCTACTCTCTGACGATTTATTTATTTCTATATTGATAACCGGAAAGAAAAAAAAATGCCAATGCATGGTGAGGATGGTATTCACTCATGAATATATTATATATCTTTACTTAGCTTAGATAAGTGTAACTCAGATTCATTTCAGCCCAATAACCGCAGAGACACAACCAACAAGTTGAATTACAGAGGAATTATTTCACACTTTTAATTAGTAGTATAATAAATACGCAGATGATAAAAATAATCGGAAAAATAAGCAATTCTTATCTGGGAAATATTTTCCCCATCATTTGTTTTATCGAGAACATACTATCCTTGTGTATGGCTTCCAGCTGCAATTTCGATTACCCTTTTAATTAGTCGGTCTTATCGGGCTGGCATTATACATATATCTAAGGGTCGGGGGTCCCACTAAATATTGTGATATACGAACCCATATTTATGAATTCCACCCTGGGGAATATAGTTATTTGCACTCTAATAATAATGAAACGCAACAGAAAGATACAGATATTCGTGCCTGTTGATGTTATCGAGGTATTTCATTACGATGTACTTAATTATACCGTGTATTTCAGAACACTAGAGCCATTTATAAAATTACAAATGAAATTAATAAATAATTCATAAATTGACAACGTCCGAGTTGTATTTTGAACTCTAACTTATTTGTAACATTTGCTCTTTTTTATTATTGATTAGTTTAATTGAGTATTCCGTCTAATTGCAATAATTCTAGTATATATTTAATGGCATTGCCTTATTGACGGCACTTGATTACTTAGCAAGTGATAACGTTAATTATATTTAAATGCAATATTATTTAAAATACTTACAAATTGTTTCAAATTGAAGTGGAAAATGGTTATTTTTATGCAGGGACTCTAATTATTTCTCAGTGAAGGAGGCATTTAGAATATGTCTTCCTGTAATATAATTAATTGATTTCCTATTTGAATACTGAAGCTGAAAGTCACATAAAAATCGAACAACTTTATTTTACAGCTCCCATTGGAATTGCGGGAAAAAATAGGTCATTAACTCAGTTGTTTTTAAAGATAAAAATTATATTCAAAATTCATATACCAAAGCTCGACTTCCCTTCCTGCTTTGTATAATTTTTTTATTTCCATAAGAAAGTTTTATATTTAAATAAGCATTCTTGCAAGTCACTCTGACCAGCAAAAAATCTTAAGCCGCAAAAAAAAAAATGTTTTTTTTTTCATTCGGACTTTGAAATGTATAACTTTTATCCACATCTAAATCTTAATGTGAACAACCTAATCCGATTAGAATTTCACACATTATTCATCCTTTTCCAAATTGCATTCCGGCTTATATAATTGTTTTGATAATCATTTTGATTGATATACCAAAATCCTCTAGCAACAGGTTTCTCTGGTTTCGAGTTCTTGAAATTTCTAAACATGGACAAAATATGTTTAAGGTTGTTGGACCAACGACAATCGTAAATGGTCGAAGAATTTTTGTGTGAAACCCGTTTCACACTCGAAGACAATAAAATTATTCAAAAGAGAGTCTGTCTGCTGTCTAGACAAGTGCACTAGCCTGGGGTAAATGATATAGGATAGTGATTAATATATATATATACGATGCAACCACAAAGCGGAAGCCAGATCGACACATCACTCAACTTGCACAAAATGATTTTTTCTCAGCTTATATTACAATCATTACAGTACGTTTAGGTATATTAATTAAATACTTTATAGATAGATTTAGTTGTTTATCGCCTATTCAATTAGTATTTTTTTTTTTTAGCATTGAATATTGTTTAAATATTTTAAAGTGTTTTATAAAGGTTTGCCTATTATTACATTAATAGTTCTAAGTTGTTTTAATACTTTAATATATGAATATATTATTGCCTATTGTTTATTGAAAGTTATGATATCTAATATAATTTATGTTTTATGATGTAATATAAAGTATAAATTGAAATAAAATAAATTGTTTTATTTATTATTATTTATTTCAATTTTATTTGAATATTATTTTTTTCTTGAAAAATAATATTTTTTAAATATATATTATTGCCCTTTGCCTACTCGAATATGACACATTTAATGTTGCAAAATGTACACAAATATGTCGATTAATATTTTTCAATGTATTTCTATTTTTTTTGAGTGCATTAACTGCTTGCTTTGATCGCGTTCGGGTGATCGTGATTGCGTTTTGACATTGACATTGAAATCGAACATCGTACGCAGTGAAGACATAATAAAAATGTGGAAAAAAATCACGCGAACGAGCGGCACAATTTGAACTACAACAGCAACAACTACAAGTTGTCTTTTTTTTTTTCTCCCTTCACGACTTCATAGAGGCGACAACAACCGGCTGGCCTTCTTGGCCCACAAAGTTTTGAATAAAGCAAATAAGGTAGCTCCGAAATAAAGCAGCAATAGCGAATCATAAAAAGCTAACCGCCAAAAAAAATCGCGTTGGGAATGCCGCCGACCCCGGTGGAGCTTCACTCCACCTCTTTGGCCCACTCTGCGACTTCTATAAAAGGGGATTGNAGAGAGGGGGGTGCGAAGTGTGCCTCGTCACAGTTGAGTGAACTCAATGTTTGACTCGCACACCTTAGATAAATTTCATTGAACTGCATCCTATAAAACCAAACGGTTTTGGGTTGGCATTTTATGAATCGAAAGTAACGCCCAAGGTTATGCAATTAACTGTTATTATCAGCCGGGAAAGACTCGTTTTTAATGTGGTGTAAAGACCTGTAATTTGACCCAAGTGCAATTTGAAATTCAAATTGCATTTGCCAGAACGTTCCCAAGAAATTGCAGGGAACAATAATCAATGTAGTTTAAAGAAAATTATTTGAAAAATTAATTTTCTTGGTACACTTTAAGCATATATATCATATAGAAAGACATAGAATTATATGAAACATTTATTCCACGTTCTAAATAATAGTAAACTGAATAAACTAATAATACCCCATCGATCAGGAAATGGAACTTTTTAATTCGCATTTGATAATTATCGCTTTTAATTGAATCTAACAGCTCATAACTTGTAAATTATTATTGATGTGACGTCAAGATCTGAGATATATCCGACTTCACATCAACCAGTTTTCAAATGATTTGACTTTTTGATTTGTTGGCAGTTTATTGGATTTTATGGGTCAAATTTTCGCCAAGTTAATTACTTTCTTTTGATGCTGACTCTACTAATGGATAGTGCATTGTTTGTTCCTATTTATGGGCTAAAGATCAAATAAAGTTCAAAGTCATTAATCTGAATCGTTTACAATTGGATGAAGACCTAATTGATTGCTGAATTCAACGAATGAAACAGGTGAATGCAATTGAATGCAATTGCAGTTGGAAGTGAATCGAAGTGCAAGTCAGGTACAGAGATCCAACATGTGTCTGGGCCCAAGTGACGTATCAATTGAAACGAAAGTGCTATTTAATATACTAGAGTACTAAACAATATTCACTTTTATTAGCATGGCAGTCACGACCAACTATTAGCCACATTTTGTGAATGAATTTTACAGTATTTGCCGAGAGATCGAGTGTACTCACCCTTGTTCTTGCCCACTTCTGGTCGATAGTAAAGATCCTCGAATTGGATGCTGATGGGGCCGGAATCCACGGACATCAAGATATTATCCGAAGCCATTTCCTGATTGCATAATTATTTTATTTAATTTAATTGCCATGTTAGAGTTATGGAATATTACGAGCTGCTATCTCAACCGTAAGTTATTAATTAAAGAACTTTGCCCTGCATCGCGGTGTTTCTGGGTGGGTCCAACTAATCAAATGTTTGATATTAAGAATTGATACTACGCCCCCGACTTCATATTGAACACATCTTATGGAAAAACTTAAAAATGACCCTTAACCCGATATGATAATAAATTAATTGAATGCACACACGTTTCGCGGATATTGATTTCAGGTTTAAAGTTTAATCGTGCCTTAATTTAAATTCTGATAGCTTTTACATAATAAAGGTTTATGAATCATCAATATATAAAGCATTTCTAGAGGTTTGACTTTTTATATAAGTATGAATATTTGTAATTATTTTAGTAACACTTTCCGACCAACAAACATCTAATTAGCGAAAGCACAAAAAGTTAAATTAAAGAAATTTCAGAGATCAGTTCGATTGCATATATTTTTAAGCTCGGCTTTTACACAACATTTTCTCAAATTGCACTTTAAAAACTTATAGTTTTATTTTCTCAAATTGCACTTTTATAGTTGAAATAACAATCACTACCTTATCCATTTTTTTAAGATTCCGCTAGCTTCCGTTCGATCTGACATGCAACACGAGACTAGTATCTATTTTATCAAAATGAATGATGTCGCAGCAACTGTATCTAATTACAGGCTGCTCTTGAGAGTGGCTAACTTTTCGTAGTAACCTCGCAGTTCCTCAAACCAGACTAACTAGCTGGTTCAAGTCCGGGCTGCTCAAGTACGCTGGAAAACTATAATTGGCTATAAAAATATCGTTCTTTGTTGGGAATTATACACGTGGGACTAATACTGGCATTTAACTTAAAATATTATTATATTATAAAGTGATTTCATTTTAAAGTTCATTTTATTTTGATTCATTTTTTTTATTACTACTACTACTTAACCCACATTTACCCCTCAAGAGAATTGAGTTTTATCTCCTCATGTTAGATTTTTCACACATTTTGTGTTGCTATGAGAAATTCGCGTTTTAAAACCCTTTTGTGGGATCTTATAGTAATTAAAACCAACTTAACTAATGCGATTAGTTTAAACCTTGCCAAGACTCTTCTGTTTATTTTACACTTTTTAATTAAAATTAAGAGTATGATTTCGGTTTGGATTAAAATGGAATATAGACTAATTTGAGCTCCATGTAAGGTGGTGTAAAAGCTCAGTGATCAATGATCTATTTCCAAGTGAAGGTTGTTCCTTGATAAATATTTAAATGTTTGCTTGAAATTAGAGCTATTGAGTGGTGGCCCTATTAAAAGATTAAGCTGAAAATAAAAGCAGTGATCGGAAAAATCAATCACGTCTGAACTTTATCTAACCCCAATAAAATTTGAGTTACATTGTATGTGGGAAACTCATTTAAATTAATTGGGGATAATAAATCTTTTAATGGATTTTTAATAACTTTCATTTATGGTATCTAAATTGATTTAAAATGTTGCTTAAAGTGTATAAATGTACATTTTGAAAAGTGGGCATTCAGAAAAATCAAAAGGCATGTCTTAAAGCATCTGTTTCTAATTTTCCCACAAATAAATCAATAAATAATTTAAAAATATTTCAATTAATCAATTAAAAATTGCAGCTATTTGCATATATTTTGTGGTTTGTTTATATTATTTCTTTCCTTTTTATATTTTAGTTTAGGCATTATGAATTCTTATTACAAATATTACGCACGATTTTTTTTGGTATTAAATACTAAACTGTTCATTACATTAATTATTACATTACATACCGTTGTATCTTGTATCTTTGAAATAACGGTGCAAAGGTATCTACATTATACTTACTACCCACAACTATACATGTTAGCTTACATAGAGTCCACACTGTAGTACAAATAAAGTCAGTTGCACAGTGGCGCCATCTTGTAAAATGTATTATTTGTTGTGTAATTACATTTCACATGTATATTATATATTTTTTACTTCTTTGGTATTTAAATAAATTTATTTAGGAGTAATTTTTAAAAAAGTTTTTAATAAAATATATTTTATAAGATATATTTTATGGAAAAATGTTTAATACTGGTAGTTCACTTGTTTGAAAGGGGATTAAATGAAATGACTGTAAAGCAGCTTATATTTTACAACCATGGAAACCATATTTTTGGTTCACCTCATACATAAATATCATAAAATCTTTTTAGCTTTAGGTGTGATTAATAATTTGTATGCTCCAGTATATATATAGAATTCGCCGACCGCCGACCGCAGTCTGCTGTCAGCTTTTGTAGCCACAGATTCATGATATCAGCGCTCGGATGATTCTTTTCGTTCTTTGAGTTCATCGCATTACATTTCCAATTATGCTTGCTCTGTCTCGGAATTATCTGTGCGAATCAACAGTCGCAGCCGAAAAGTTCGACTTAGCGGCTAAGCTGAAGTGGGTTCCATAATTGGAATTTGGCCAAATCAAAATACCAAGAACATCGACGGCGACGGCCGGGGGGAAAGGAAGATGAATTATTGAGGAAAGATTGTCCGACTGGTCGACCGCTTTCCCACCGCCACACTCATTATCGGAATCTGTGGAAACATTTCGCTATTTGTCGCCCATTTCTGAGGGATGTGTCTGAGTTGGTTCGTTTGGCTTTGCCTTTGGCCCTCTTCGTTTTGGCCCTCGTCGTCGTCGTGCTCTCTGTGATTTTTTCAATCAAAATTTCAAAGCCAACTTAAGCTGAGCGGGATTTGGCGAATGTGTTTGCCAATGGCTGTGCGAGGTCCTTGGGCTCTTTGGGATCCCTGAATTGGGTAACCAAGAATCGCGAACCATCCGGCCATCCGTCGGTTTGTCAGTCGGTCTGGGTGTGTGTGCTTTGTCTTATTTTCATTTCGCTTTGCTGCTTTTTATTTGTTGTCTGTTATCTATTTGTGTTTACTTTGCTTTCGCCATAAGGCGACAATCGCTCCAATCATCATCATCATCATCATCATTGGCATCGCCATCCCCATCTCGATTGCCTTCTTTGGGGCATTCGGTTGGGTGGCATTCAGTGCGTGGTAATCCAAGGATGATGATATTCCCTAAACTAAACTAAATCAAAACCGAAAACGAATCGAATTTATTGTCATCTCCATTTTGCGCCTCAGATTATGCCACAGATTCCGTCCTCGAGTTGCTCGGGTTTCAATTTCGGTGTGAACTTTCGCTCTTGGGTTCACAGCAACTTGAAGATACGTTTCCACATTTTCCAATACCCGTTATCCAAGGGGTGAGAGGGTATATTATATCGATGAACTGATGGGAAATGGATTTTCCGAGGCCTAACAAAATCGTAATCTTGAATCACTGAATTTTAGAGTGGGGTATATAATTTTTTTTTTCGATTTTAAAATTGATAATCTGTTTTTAAAGCCCCTCGAGTACGGGGTATCTGAAAGTACTCCACCTTCTCCTCCCATGATTTTTGTTTCCTTTTTATTTTGGTGTTTTTTTTTGTGTGATGGTTACGCTTCGCCTGAAGCTACAGGTTATGATGATTGCTCCTGCTCTGTGTTTTGTCCTCTCCGGTGCTTTGGCATTTTGTCTGCGCTCTGTCTCTGCTTCGCCCTCGCAATTTCAGTTGATTGTTGTGTTTTGGAGCAGCTGCAATCAAAAATACATCACTGATGGTTTTTCCCATTGCCCCGTTGCCCCGTTGCTCCCATTCCACAGCTCCCATTCCCCAGCCTTTTGACTCCCAATTGCGTTGTATTTTTAGTGGCAAACTGATGCTGACATGGCGGCTTACCCAGAAGCGTTCACTTTCTCCGGCAATTAGTTGGGGTCAAAGTTGAGTTGCATGTTGCATGCGATGTCTCAGAAAATTTAATTTCTAACTAATTGCTAGCCGAGGTAAATGCGAGAAGTAGTTGCCAAGCGGAGGTGTTCGTGCATTTGGCAGGGTTTTCCCACAATTTCCCACTACCCGATCCTGCTCCTGCACCTGGTCCTGCTCCTGCTTCTGCCCCTGGCCTGCCGTGTGTGTGTGAAAGTGTGTATGTGGCACGTAGAAACCGCGACTCAACTGCCAGCTAGTGGGTTTTCCACGCTTTTCTGCAACTGGCGTTGCACCGAATGCTCAGACAATTGCTGCCGTTGACAGCGACGGCATGCGGCTTTGCAGCAACCACCACCCACAGTCCGCCGCCCACCTTCCACCTCCCTTCCGTCCACCGCCCACTTGCGCATTTTCCGGGTGGGGGCCACACCCCCCGCAATGCGAATGCGAATGCGTCGCATTGATTTTATGGGCTCGCACATTTCATCATCATAACTCCTTGTTGTATCTTTTGATTGCGGCTTACAATGCGTCCGAAGCGGTATCTCAGTGGGCTGTCCGATTGCGGTCTGGTCGCTGTGGCCACTAAAAACGCCGCATTTTCCACCAGGGGAAAACAATACCTAAGTGTAAAACGACTGGCATAAATAATTAAACCCGACTTTAGAGAGACTTCAATTATTCGAATTTGTAGGGGGCCACAAATAATTACGGTTGGGTTTTGATTTGACGGATGAAAATTTTGCGAATATTTAAGCAAATTATTAGTGCACTTTAACAACTCGAAAGTATTTGGTAAATTGTTTATTTTTAATATTTTTATATTCGCTGATCATTTGAATTTTGATTCATATTTATACTAAAATAAGTTTTCGTGAAATTCCCGCTGTTTAAATTGAATTTGTGGGAACATTTCATTTATTTATACTAAAACCTTCAATTATATTACCATAAAAAAAATATATAATAATATTTGCCAAAAATCATTTGCTTTTTCATATAGTGAAACCAATAAATTGATTCCTTTGTCTGTAAACAAATTCAACAAATTAAGTTGTCAATTTGATGTCCTACTTTTATTGTGTTGCGTCCTTTCGTTCTCCTGTGTTTTCCCTGGTTTTCCCCAGGTTTTCCCTGATAAAAAACTGGAAAAAAATGAGATGGCCCGTATAAAGTAATAGAAGAACAAAGAAGGGCAAATTTGTTTTTGATAGAAAGTCATGTCAAAAACAATGTCCCAACTATTGTATGTCATCCTCTATATACATTTTTTTTTTTCAAACCAGGGTGCTGACCAGGCCAAAAGAGGGGAGGGATAGGGATGGGGGGCGGCGGAGGCGGTGGCGGAGGCGGAGGCGGGGGGCACTTGAAAATTGCGCCACAGACCCGTTGAGTTCCGAGTTGACCCTCATCAAAAGCTAACTAAAAACTTTTCTTTTTACTTTAGTTTTTATACCGATGCTGCCGCTGCTATTTGGGTCCCGCTTAGATATATCATATATGTATCTGCATCTGTATCTGTATCTCCGTGTGTGTGTGTGTGTGTGTATGGTCTTGTTGCTTTTTGTCTTTCGGCCAAAGTGGAAAATAAATGGTTCCACAGGATGACCATTTGCGTGATGTGAATGTGTTCGTGTATCTGTGTCTCTCCCTCCGTGTTTGGTCAAAAAGTTGAAAGCCGAGCGTCACTTTTTCCACAATCCGTAACTAGAACAACAACAACAACAACAACAACAACAACAACATCAGCTGTGGCCAAAACAAAAGTCAAACGAAAAGTCCAAACAAAAAATCCAATAGAAATTTAAACAGTTTGACGCATTAAATACTCATTGGGCAACTTGCCGACTGGGATTTTTCAGCTGGGGAATGGGAATGGGAATGGATTAGAATGGCATGGCTTGGTTGGTTTGGGTGCGGGATGGGTTTGTTTGGCCATACCGAAAACCCACTAACGACTGGGTGAGCTGCTGACATAACATATGGGCCAGGTCATGGTTTCGAATGTCTGTTGGTTGCGAATCGTTTTGAACAAGAAGCTAATTTCGAAGATTCTTGTTTGATGACTTTGAGTATTGCACAGAAAAAATATCATAAATTTGATTTTAATTAAAACACACAAACTAATACAAATATTAATTAATATTTTTCCTTGCCAATCTTGGGAGAACTGTGAGTCATCCATAAATATTTATGCGCACCGCATTGCAGCAACTAATACGCACAAATCTGGTAAATGACAGAGTCTCAGATGGGTCCACTCGAGACTGTCGGATCCCTATTTAATTATTGAATCGCATCGTCCTTCGTCCTCACTTCTCGAGCCTGTTAACCCTTCCTCGGACTGCTTAGACTTAATTAGGATTCCGTGCTCATCCCAATCTCATAGTCATAGTCATAGTCATAATCATCATAATCATCGTTGTTGTTCTGTTTTTGGGGCGGACGGTGTGGGAAGTGCCACTTCATCAGTCAGTATCGACGCCACCGGCATTTCTCCGCGCCTGCCGCTATCCACCTGTCAACCAGTGCACTGAACAAAAATGTTGGGTGCTTGTTCTAGGAAATAAACTTCATAAAGATGACCATTATTTTGTATCCAAATCAATTACAATAAAATAAAATTCTGAAAATATGTATGCATCTTTACATCTTTTTAAATTAGCATCGTTATTGGATTACTATTTATTACAACTGCCCTAAGAACGAACAAATTAAAATTGAAAACAAAGAGTTTAATTTTAATATTATTATTTTCAGTAATCATGGAATAAGCTTCCAAAGGCTGAGCTAAAATTTTTTTTCAAATCAAATACTAAATTGAAATTATTAAAATATTAAAATTACCTTGTAATCGAAATTGGAATATTAAAGCTTTCATAAGAACAAATAAATTAAAAATTGTCACATTGAGTATATATATTTTTTAAATATTTTAAAAGCCATATATTAATAGGAAGTTCTTGTATCAAAAATGCATTAGGTATTTATACTTTACAGATTTATTTCAAAAAAATTCTCCCAGGTAACTCAAGCTTTTTTAATGAATACATAGTACATTTTTTATAAAAGAAAATAATGATTTTTACTAATTTCACAATATTTACGGATATTAATTAATTATAGTATGAAAAGTTCAATATACATATTTTTATATCATAGTTTCATTTAAAAAAATTAACCCATTTAATTTAAGCTTTTTAAGTTAATTCATTTACATATTTTACAAGAAAGTTAATCTTTTTTTTTTTTAAATGAAAAATCTGTGAAATTATGATGAAAAAATGTTTGGAGTGCAGGTGCTATTGAAGCATTGCCCAGGGACCGGACTCAGTCGGTTATGTTTCTGGGATTGATGGTGATGGGGTTGGTGCTGGGGATGCGGATGGGGTTGGCGAGAGTTGTGTGTGTTTTGGGGCTACTCCCTTTGTTTGCACTCCCCAACTGAGCGACGGAGGCCCAAAGGCGTTTCACAGATTTCGTCGGAGGTGTGCGAGTGTGGTTTTTGGTGGATTTACTCGAGGGGCATCTGCTCGGCTTAGCGCTAAAATGTGTGCCCACCAATACCCGCACACACGCACACACGCACACACATACACACAATCACCTGTCATATCTGTGAGTGGTGGCTGGTGTGCCAGTGTGTGTGTGTGTATGTGCTGCTGATGGAATTTTAATTAAATACTCTGGTGTCTATGTTAATTTATATGCGCATATGCTTAGCCAGTCGGTGAGTCGGTGAGTGGAGTATCTGCTCGGTCTTCTGGGTACGGACCTGCTCTGGGCAATTCCATTTCACATTTTCCACATTGATGTGACGAGGATGTGGACGAGGAGTGCGACTGCGACTGAGAGTTTTTGGCGGAGGACTCACCTTTGAAGTGGCTGCGCATGTTTGTGATTAAGGGCTTTTCGGGCCACTCTCCTTAACTCAGTTTCATTGTTTAAAATTTAATTATAATTTAATGCTTAGTAAGCACTATTTCTCGCATGAAGTTGTCGGCTGGCTCCCATACTGGAATTTTCCCCCTCTTTCGCTTGTTGCGGTTTTCCTCTGCCTTTGGGTTTGGGTTTCCCAAAGCCACTTGATATTATCACGTCTGTCTGAATGTCTGTCTGTATGTCTGGGTGGATGAGTCCCCAACATCCTAATTTTTGGTAGCCTGGTTTTGTCTATGCTTCTGTTCTGTTTTTGATTTGCCCCTTAACTTACTTGGTTTCAGGCTTTTGTCTGTGCCCGTCACCTGTTTTTGATTGGGAAACTCAAAAGAACCCGATATGGAAATTTGCGCCTGTGTGGGTTTTGGCTTTCTGGAATTCGGTTGGCAACAGATTGGCATTTTCACATCATTTCGGGCCCAACTAATTTGATTGAAGTACGAAAAAAAAGTAGGTAAGCATTTGAATTTAATGTTTAAATTTATTTAAAAATTTAATTAGCATTTAAATGTTTTAAATCCATTAATTTAAATAAACCTTCTTTGGATTGAATTCCACTTTTTGGCTTTAAATAATTTAAATAAAGAATTTTGCTTAAATACCCCATTTAACTTAATTTTAAAACACACCCTTTTATTAATTTTAGATTACTTTCAGCATTTATTTTTCGAAAAATATATTTACAATCAATCATATTGTGTATCTTTCTCTCTCTCTCTGACGCCTATCTACAATTCATTTAATTCCACAATCCTAACAAGCATATCCCCCAGCCTTTGGCTACGTTCTGGAGTTCCAGTGTGAATTCATTTTGGCCAGGTTCGCTCTGCTGATGGCATGTCCTGGCTGCAGTTCCAATGCCCGGTGATAGCAGTCCATCGCCTCCTTTCGCTGGCCGCGCATCTGCAGGATTGCCCCCAGATTGGCGTGGGCGTGGGCGGCATGCGGTTGCAAGGTGACAGCCCGTCGATACCACAATTCAGCCTCGACCAGGCGGTTCAGCAGACGCAGGGCATCCGCCACCGAGGATTGCAGGGCGTAATCGTTGGGCGCCAGGGCGGCGGCTCTCAACCGCAGTCTAAGTGCCTCCTGATGGCGCTCCTGCTGCTCCAGGAAGTCAGCTGAAAGGAAGCGGTTAATGTGGTTAATTAATTTTATTATACCATATGGGGATTTTAAGCGCAAGAATTTCCACTGGAGCTGCGTATCTTACTATAAATAACAGACAGCCTTTATCTTTTCATGCTTTCAACTTATTTATTTACGGTTTGCTGGGCAATATAATATGGAAATGAAAATATTTAATTTAACTGAAGCAAAGAAAACATGAACATTCATTGAAATATTCTTAATTTCAAATAAATATATATATATAAATATATAATTTAACTANNTAAAGTAAAGTAAGGGTAAACCTGAATTGGTAAATTCATAAAAATTTCAGACAAAAGACAAATGAAATTAATGCTTAATTTTAATGAAAAATGAACAGAATATACAATTTACAATATTTAATAATTTATTTAATGCCTAAATAATACTTCTTATTTGTTTGTTTCCTCTCTGGAAAACTATAAATAATTTATTGAGCTTTTAACAAAACAAATAAGAACTTTTCAGGCACTTTTAAAAAAGGAATAGAAAATTTTAAAATGAATATGTTATTTCAAAAATGTATAAAAAATATTAAAATGAATATGTAATTTCGTACAAAAAAAAAAAAACATTTTCTGTGTATTCTGAAATGTAATATTTAGGAACGATATCTCACCATAATGGTGATGGGAACTGGGCTCCATGGGCACCAGCTGGAGTGCTCGTTTAAACCACATTTCCGCTTCGGCCAGACGGCTGCCCTGCAAGTTCGATTAAATTGTATTAATATTTAATGCTCCACCAGCACTCTGCACTCTGTCCACTCACATTCCGGGCCAGCGTCTGACCGTAGGTGACATATGCTGCTCCCTGCTCCGGTTGCAATTGCAGTGCCAATCTCTGCTGCCTCTCAGCCTGCTCCCAATCCGCCAGTTCGGCGAAGATTTCCCCCAGTCGCAGATGCAGCACCGCCCGCTGTTTTCGATGGAGTGCGGTCATCGTTTCCAAGGCCTCCTTGAGCAGTGCGGCTGCCTCCTGCAACCGGCCATCGGATCGGAGTAGGGCACTCAGTTGCAGGTGGCAGGAGAGTCGTGCCCCCTCATGCTCCCCCCGATCCCTCACCCCCTGCCCAGGGAGACGGGCTCCGGCCCGAAGCACTGCGATGGCCTCTTGGCGATGTTCGCCCAGGAGGATCAGCGAGGTGCCCAGATTCAAATGGGCCACCGCCATTTGGGGACGCAATCCGATGGCCCGTCGGTAGCAGGGAACAGCTGAGCTGAAGTTGAGTTGCTTTTGGTGAACCACGCCCCTGGAAGTAGGCAACAAAAAATACAATTATTGTATCTTTTAGTTTGGAAAAAATATCTTAAACAATTAGTTTGCAGAATCCTTGAGTTTTTATTTGATTTAAGCTTTGAAAAGTCCATATTAAATGCGATTTAACACCAATTTGATTTAAAATTGCTCAATTGATTTTCTGATTGGTCAGTTCGAAAAGGAAAAGCAGAGATAAGCTGAATTATATATAACACACTCAAAGGCAAGAAAACATTTATTTTTTCCGGGAAAGAAATCAACAGATACAATTATTGGACTTACATTTTTGAGATGGCTAACAAGCTAACAATTATAAAAACATTTTGCAATGACCATTAGAATAAATATCTCCACCGACAAACAAAATATTCGACAGACTTGGCTTAACTGAGATATTTCCCCCCTTCTTTTTGTACTCAAACAATGCACTTAAATTTTTCAAAGAAATGCACTTTGGGAGTAGCCTTCATGGTTTTTATTCTGTCCCACCACCGACTCCAACCAACTCGAGAGAAATCATAAAACAAAATTTTTTGTAAAAAATAAAAAATGCAAAACACCAGATGGACGGAGGAGGATGGACGGAGGACGACGGATGGAGGCAAGTTACTTAACTCGAGGGTTGCAGCTTCAGATAGTGTTGGGAGTAAATTAACTTTGTGTTTGCTTTGCTGCGGCTACCAGAGGCTAATTGCAGGCAGCGGCGCGAATACTTGAAAGCGCTGAATGGCTGACCTTCAAGTTGATTTTGGCTGGCTTCATTTAATTAGCGGAGTTCCTCCCCCTCCTTTCTCCATCCCCTGGAGTCGTTTATATTTGCGTGCGAAGTAGGAGGAGGACAAATATCCCAGGGTTTATAACACCACCACCAATGTGCATCCATCAGTACCCGTATTTATACATACATAGGGATTTCCATACATATATATATATGGATGGATGGTATAGACCCGGATGTCTGGCCTTTCCAATATAAACACAAAGTTTCGGCTGCTCGTATGCATGGATAAGTGCTTTTAAATAAAGGCAGCGTTTTATTTGCAGTCGTCCAGAAGAATGATACGTACCGAAAACAGTGCAAAATAAACCTAAGCACAGATTGCTGCTGCATCATCCAGCATCCAGCTCCCTGCACCCTGCATCCAGGAGATGCACGAGGAGCACAACAAAATCATTCAAACAAGCGACGCGCTGTGGAAATTCATTTTCATTTTTCTTTTTTTTTTTTTTTGTGGAGTTGCGACAAGGCCATAAAATCAACAAGAGGGCGGATTGTAAAGACTCTGGAATTGTGACGGGGAAGAGCTTACAACGTAAGACTCATGCAAGTTACATGTTTGCATAAGAATGGCTGTATCTTCAACAGGCATTTATGCCTTTTGTTCCACACTCGAGATATATTCTGGCATAAATAAATAAAAATAATAGAAATATGACTTGCAGCGTGACTAAAATGTTGGGTTTTATAGGTAGTTGAGGTGGATACTTTATATTAAACTATATTTTATACTAAACACAAATAGAATTTAGAGTCTTTTGACTAATTAAAATATTTTGTATAAATTTTCCAAATTCATGCTTTAATAATAAATTCATAGGATTTTAAATGGCACGCATCCATTTATTTAATGATAAATTGAATGATAAAATGTAATTATGCAAATCCAAAAAATCGGTGGCCACTTCATTTGAAATTGAAATAAACAAGAAAGATCTGGAGTAATAGAAATCAATAATCCACTGTGAAACTTTTTGCCATTCCAAGCGCATTTTTATATATTCCGGAAATTTACATATCGGACTCCTGGATTGGATCACCGATTGGCTTTTCAACATTGAAGATTGCCGGGTGAGTGTGCTGAGTGTGGATGTGGATGTGTTTAGGTGGAAACTTTTCAATAAACACTCGCATATGCCGCCGCACTAGGCAAAAGCTGAATTTGTTTAAATTTTATTTTGTCGACATTTCATGTTGAAAATCCCTCGTTGCCCACAATTTCATTCCCATTTCGTATGCGGGGCGTGCCGAGACGGGGCGGGGTGAAAAATGAAAATGGAAAACACAAAAATCGGAAACTAAAACAAGCGAAAAAGGAGCCAAGTGAATGCATGCGAAATGCAACCGAACAACGGATGGATTTGCTCAACTGAATATTGAGTATTCTATTTTATACCCTGGCATTCGCCTCTGCATCTGCATCTGCCATGGGTGGTGTATGGAGTGTGGAGTGTGTAGGAGGGGCGGGGGGTGGCAAAGAAAAACAAGCCATGTTGTTCTATTTATTTTGATGGTCTCCTTTTTTCTTTGTGCAGGTAAGCAAACAGCAAACAGCAACAGCCACACAAAATAAGTGCAGAATGAAAATAAAACGAGCTGAGCGAGAGAGAGTGAAAAAGAGAAATCGAATTATACAGCTCAGTGATTTTTGGTTTTGGTGTTTGGCTGCCTGTAAGTTTGACTTATCCCGGGCACCCCCCCAAGACCAACAGCCACTCCACCACTACCACCACCGAAACCAGCAACAATCATAGCATCCTTGCCACAGCCCACCACTCAACTTATCCTTTGCTGTGGCATTTTGCAGCTAAAAATCAGAACAGCATCAGCAGGAGCACAACAAATCCCTGACAGTTGACTGGCGCCCTGGCTAGACCTGGTAGCTGGTAGCTGGGAGCAGCAACAGGAGCCGGCATCCGGATGGATGCTTCGAGTTCCGGGAAGCGGCACGTGGCAGGATCTAAAAATCCGTACCCGCAGGACGCAAGGTGCACGCAGAGAGATATTCAGGCTATTGATGGCTTACGAGTAAATAATGTACAAACAGCTGCTTATCCGCGATGCTCCGGCACCCTGGTCGGTGGGTGGGAGGTTCAGTGGGTGGGTGCTTCAGTGGGTGGGCTGCTCGGTGGGTGGGTGGCTCGGTTCGGTATTCGGGGTTGAAGGGCACCTGGCATTGATTTTCGATTAGAAAACGGAAAATGCTGCCACACCATCAGCCATCACAATTTCACAGCTTGCCAGGCTCTTAAAGCTTGTATAATGTAAATGTTTCAATCTCCTCTGACTTTCAGATTACCAAGTGCACTCAGGGAAAACTATTGTAAGCTTAAATCACTAATGGCATCTTTGGATTGTGAATTAAGACCTTTCAAAACGATTTGAGTACTTAATAAACCATTTCAATAGATCTATAATTTTTGAAGAGGTTTTTAAGGTGCTTTAAATTGAATTTGGAATACAAAATAAAATAAATTACATAGAAGTTGTATAAGTTTTTTTTCGAGATTTTAAGCTTTAATACAGAATATAGAAATATTAATTACAAAATTTTTTTTATTATAGGACATAAAAACTAATATGTTGAAACTTGAATTTACAATAATACAAAATAAAATGTATGACATATACAAATTGAGAAGCTATAGACATCCTTTTCAGAGATAAAATATTTTAAAGCTTAAATATAGAGTATACAAATATAAATTATAAAATTATTTGTATTATAGGAAATATGTTGATCTTGAATTACAATAATACAAAATAAAATAAATTACAAATACCAATTGAGATGCTATAGACATCCTTTTCAGAGATTAAATGTTTTTAAGCTTAAATATAGAATATACAAATATAAATTATAAAATTCTTTTCATTTTAGCAAATACCAACTAATATGTTATTAAATATGAAAACTTTTTAATTTCGGCCTTATAAATTTTCTTCTTTTCAGACTTTTGATGAATTTCCCCCTGACTTCGAGTGGATATGTTTGATTTTAGTGCATTTTATTTCATGAAAGTAGCCAAAGAGAAGGCCTTGGCTAAGGGCCGGGTGCATTTTGCAAGCATTTTGCAAGCGGACAAGGCAAAAATTCAATCAGACAACTTTTCGATAAGCTGCAAAGGCAACTCCGTGAAGTGAAAGACCAGGAGAGATGGGTTGAGGAGGTGAGGAAGTGAGGAAGTGGGAAGTGGGCGAGAAAAGCGTTTTAAACTTTCACGGCACTAAAATTAAATCTCTGCCTTGGCTTCCCACCAGCTCCGGACTTGGTCAGAAGCCAATGTGCCGGCAGCCAGGGATCCAATCCAATCCACTCCACTCTGCTCAGCTCTGCTCCACATCACTCCACTCCCTGCCACTCCACTCCTCCACTCCGCGCCCACTGAGCTGGCCAACGTCTCGTGTATCGTTTTGAGCCAAGTTAATAAGCTGCAGGCGAGAAGCCTTAGCAGTTATGAAGTTCGCGCTTTGCTTTTATGTCATTGACATTATTTGAAATTTTATCCAAGCCGTCAACAGTAATATTTTTTCCTCCTTCGCCTTAATTTCTTGTCTTTTCCTTCGCCTTACTTTTTCCCAATTTTCTATGGACGACTTGGCCGGGGGATTATAAAGGACACTGCGTCGACGCCGGAGATTCTGACTCAATTAGGAGGGATAAGAGAAGCTAATAGGTCTGGTCCAAGATACTTAAACAGATTACGAGGATATTTTAAATTTCCCTTTTAGTTTTGGTAGTAAAACCTTTTGTCTCACAACTATTATTTAGCTATTTTCTGCCAGTTGAAATAATCCTTGAAATTTCAACTTCCCGTAATTTATGTTTTGGTAATTTTACATAAATCCTTAGAATGCTGTTTCTTTCTCATAATCCGTCTTATTTTCTATTTATTTTGTGTCTCTCTATTTTGTTCCGTTGATTTGAGATATATGGTATTCTGTAATTCCCATTCACTTGCTGTTAGAATTTTCTGGGCTGGCCAAAAAAAGATACTTTCTCTTGTTAAATATTATCGTCAATGTGAGCATTAATGCAAATGTTTCGCATAATCCCATAATCCCTTGTATATAAACACACACATTCTATATATGCAAAATAAGCGGCCATACAAATATGCAATTTAAAGGGGCTATTCGCCGAAAAACACAAGTGTAACAAAAACAAAAAAAAAAAAATACAGAAACCCGCTCTTGTTAAATATTTATTTAAAAGCAGAAACGAAAACAGACAGAATACAGAGTTACATCAGTTGAGTTCGCTTGGAAAATAAAGGGGTGAACAATTTCGTCTCAACTTTCCATAGTTTTAGTATTCAGTTTACCAGAACGAAGGCAATTTAGCGGCGCACAGAAATGTGTGTGATTATAAATGAGGTGGTCCGTCTCGGGACTCTCTCCACTCCGCCTCCTCCCCAGGATGCTGCCATTGTTCACGGCAGCTCGGGAGTTCTCAGCAATTATTTGTATTGGTCCTCACTCCCTCTTTTTGCGCAGGAAGCTTTTTCGCCCCGGTGGGAAGCTGGAAAAATGACTTGGCAAGCGAGCGAAAAGGGATTTACCTACAATTTGCCAAGGAGGCAAGGCAAAAGGATTTATTCCATGCGCCTTTAGTTCCCCCCTTTTTTTTTGGAGCGTAAAGCCTATTATGTCAAACACAATAATCAACAACGAGCAGTAAGGCGACAGCAGCAGAGGCAGCAAAAGAAGAGGCAGCAGAAGCAGCAGCAGCAACAATAACGACAAAATGGCGTATGAGCAATGCCTGCTGGGCTGCCTTGGCGTTCATGTGAGGAGAATATGGCAAGTGTGAACCAACGGACGAAGGAAGGAGTCGAAAGGAGCGACCAGCAGCGAAAATGACGTCCTGCATATTCAAAAGGAGTTGAGCAGTCACCAGACCAGACCAAAACCTCCAGATCAACAGTGGCCGGAATAGGGCCCAAATCGGATGAACCAAAGACTTTAATAATCTTGTTATTTTTAAAATCAACTTCGGTGCTTGGGAAATAGAGCCAGAAAATGTGAGAATATTTTTAGCTGTTTAATAAATTTTAAAGAATTTGTTTAAACCTTTTAAAAGAGCTCGTAAGATATTTAAATATTATGAATTAGTGGTCTAAATTTTGGAAGTACTCCAACAGCTTTTATTTTCTTTAAAACTCTCAAAAAAATATAAGTTTGTTTTAGAATTTCAATTCAAGATATAAAATATAATTTAATTAACTTCTTAAATTTTAATTTGAATAACAAAATTTATTTTTCTGCCCATGGTGAATTTCGATGGGATGTCGAGTGCGATTCGTTAAGCGTTGGCATGTTTGCGCTTCTCTCGTAATGCATAGCACTCCTTTCCCAGCCCAGCCCTGCCCTGCCCTCATCCTTCGTCCTTTTTGCTCTCCCAATCCTTTTTCCTGCCAAACTGCTCCCCAAATCCCATGGGCGGAGTCGGAAGGGGGGAGGGGGGGTATGGGAAAAGGGGAAAAGGGGCTGAGCACAGCGTTCTCAGTTGGCGGTCGCCGTTAGCGTCGATGCAACGAGTAAATTGCACTATGACTACACAAAGCTGGCTCTGCACCGCAAAAAAAATATAGTTACTGGAGTTTTAAAAATAAATTTAAAGGGTGTTGTAGTTTTTGTTTAAAAAAATTTATTTTCCTATTATTTTGTGTAAGAAAATATCACTTAAAAATTATTTTTAATTTTTTACCATAAAAATAAAAAAAAAACCTTTTTTTTTCGAATTTCCTCGAAGTGCAGCTCACATTTGTGTGGGTGCATTTGAGGGTGCCTCCTATATGTCCAACGTAGAAATGTCATTGGCCGCAGTAATGGTTAGGAAGGGGTGGGGAAGGGAGGGACGGAGGTGGGATGGGGGCTAAGCAGGATGCCAACGTCATGCGTCAGCAGTTTTATTTTCTCATATTGTTGCATCAAGTGCAGCATGTAAGCAGAAATGCCAATTTCCCTTTTGTTGTTACTACTTTTCTACTACTACTACTATTGCTATTGCTATTTCTATTTCAATTGCCCTGCCAGTGATGTTATTTTCGTATTGTGTGCAGGACATTATATATGTCGGGGCTTTTGTTTATTTATTGTGCGAGACAAGTGAAATAGTTGCGAAATTCCCAAAGAATGCAATTGTCGCAGCTGATGTACGCCTAATGTAAATGTTAGTCTTTGCTAAAATATATTTTTCAAAATTCTGCAAATAAATTGTAAATCCTTAAATGGAAGTAAGTTGTTAAGGGTGTGCTTAGAAATTAAAAAAATAAATGTAGTATTAATATATTTGTATTATTTTGTAAAAAGGTTTTTAGTGGTTATTACTATTAAGGAAATAAATTTCTTTTCTATTTAATGCAAATTACACTTTTAAAAAATGTATCTAAATTGTATTATTTCTTGAAGTTACATTTTGCAGAGACTCAACTGCTCGGATTTGCAAACCAAATTTGAATTTCCCATTCAATCTTCTACCAATTTTGTCTGCAAGATTTCTTAGGCATTGTCTAAATTCACTTTGAATGCAGCATTTCCCTTGCCAAATATTGCGGTTAACCAAACTACAATCAATTCTAGATTTCCCCGGAAACCATTTATGTGGAGCATATGCTCCGACTTCAGATTACAACTCCATGTGCACTCACTCTCTCTCTCTCTGTCTCTATGTAGTACCCCCGCAAGAAAACCCATTCAGGTTTGGCCTAATTAACAGCATATCTGCAGGGGATTAGGGTGCATTCATTTCAGGCGTATTGTTTCAAAGGTTCCTAAACTGAAACTCAGTCCCCCCCCTTCAAAAGGTACAAAAGCCGCAGATGTACAACAAAAAAGGGGAGCAAGTGGGTGGAAGTGGGTGTGGATCCAGAGAAAAGGACAAATAAAAGTAAGAAAGAAATGGTGACTAGGGATACTCTATTATTAAAGAAATAGTATATAGTTGTCGGATGCTAGAGTGAACATTTTTTCAGAGCTTCTTAATTATGATTTAAACTACTTTAAAGCTTTTAAATTAGGAGAATAGTTTGCTTAGCAACCGATACCCGAACAGGTCAAGAACATAGGTATATATATTTTTAAAGATCTGCCAAACTTCTTGTAAAAATTAAAGAACCCCCTCGAAGGGTATAAAAAGCATCCAGCAGCTATTTGCTGTTGATGGCTGTCGAGTGCATGCAAATTGCCAACCAAAAGATGCAAAACATGTGCCCCCTGCTCTGGAGCAGGAGCTGGAGCTGGAGCTGGAGCTGAAGCTTCTGACCGAGTTGATTTGTATGCGCAATGCGTCTGGCCAGCCAGTCTTCAGCCAACACACTACAACCCCTTCTCCAACCCCTTCTGCATCGGCGCCCCTGCACCAGCTACTTTCTACCCGCTGTTGGATTCTTTTTTTTCTTCTTCACTTTTTTCTGTCCGCTCAGATGTTGTCCGAACGTTTTTGCCGGCAAACTGAAGAGCGAACAGAACAACTGCAGAAGCATCTGCCAGTCGGCATTAGGAGCATCCCTCTAATCCCTCAACCCTCAACTTTATCCCATCCATACCACCATCCATCCATCCATCCATCCACCACCACCACCAAGGTCGCCCCAGCCATTCACTTTGAGCTTTTGAATTTTGAAAGGGCTGCGAGCAAAAACTGACATCATTTTGTGGATACAGGTTTCAAGCTTCCACTGGGGGGCACCACATGGTCGGGAACGTTTACTCACAGATTAAAGTGCGCATCGGCCATGGAGGGGCGGAATCCAATGGCTGTCGTCAGGGAGAGTTTCGCCTCCTCGTATCTTCCGTGGGCGCTCAAAACGCTGCCCAAATTAGCCAGGGCTAGAAAAAATAGGGTAAAACATAAACAAGTTAGCGGGAAAAGCTGTTTGTAAATGAAATAGATGGGGGAAATATAATAAGCATTCATGGTAGCTGAATGATAAATTTTCACTCCATAATTTCTACAATAATAATAAAGCAATAAGAAATGGTTTTCTTTGGTCATTAAATGGCTTCTCAGTGTTTAGTTGGGTAATGAGCTTTTTTTTGGGGCTATTTATAATTCATAAAAGGGGGAAGGCTAAAAAAAAAAATAAAAAAAGGAAATACTCTTTCATGGTATATATTTATACGGACAAGAACAGATTTTTCGAATTTTATTTCATAAAAAAAAGAATATATATTTCTTAAATGCTTCCTGAAAAGCACATTTCATCTATACAAAAAAATGAAAAACTTCAATTATATCAAACAAACTAATACTTTTAAATTTAAATTTAAATGGAATATACAATTCTAAAATGCTACCTGCTAAACACATTTAAATTATGCAAATAATTCAGAACATAAATTATATCAAACAAACAGATTATTACAACATTTTACTTAATAAGAAAAGGGGGAAAAAAATATAAAATGCTTCCTTTATTTATAGAAAATATTAAAAACCTAAATTATATTTAAACAATCTATTTTTATCAAATTTTTATTAATTAGAAAAATGCATATATATAATTCTAAAATGCTTCCTGATTTAATCCACATTTAATTTGAACAAAAATTAAATTATATCAAACATACTTTGCTTAAGTCCAGCTTTAAATTACTAAATTTTGCAATGTGAAATATCTTCCATTTCCCGTAAAATAATGGCTAATAAATAAAAATATGTCAGTGAATATTGGACTTACCCTTCGGGGGATTCACGGTGATTGCACTGCGAAACAGCTGCTCCTCATCCCGCCAATCCAGATTCCTCTCCACAGTTCGCAACCCATGAGAGCCCAGCAAGAGCGCCATACCGCAGAGCAGGAGCATCCGGGAGGGCCTGAAGCTATGGAGTCGCTCCCAAATCCTACCGAAGCCATAGCCAAAGAGCAGGCAATAGCCCACGCTGGGCAGGTAGAGCACCCGCTCGGCGATTACGAATCCCACGTAGAAGAACAGATTACTCGCGGGCAGCAGGGACAGCAGCAGGAAGGCGATGCTCATGAAGGGGGCCGGGGAGAAGGTGGAGGTGGAGCTCTTGGAGGCGTTACACTCAGACTCAGAGCTATAGCTGGGAGCGGTTTTCTCCGCCAGCTGATGGTGGCACTCGCAGGTGAGGGCCAGCCAGGTGTGGCAGCTCCCACCGCCCAGCCGCCTCAAGAGGGGCAGCGATATGCCCGCCACCTCCAGCAGCTCCATCGGGGTGGATTTGCGGAAAAGTTTTGAGCTCCTCCAAAGCCAGCCGAGCAGGGATCCGTAGAAAGCGGCACTCAACACATTTCTGACATCCCACAACGTTCTGATTCGCGGAATCGCCTCCATGCCCCAGTCGAAGCTGAGCTCCTGCGGCCAGAGGAGCACTCGTAAATTGGCCACCGGCAGGTAAAGGAATGTTAGGGATCGTGTCCTCCAGCACGGCTCGTGGGCTGTCGGATTATCCGCGGTTGCGAAGGCGGTAAGGGGGCGTGGCAGGAGACTAAGTCGACAGTACAAAGCGCAGAGCAGCGAAACACTCAAAATGGACAGAGAACGTAGGCGATGCTATGGGAGAAATTAACAGAGATTTATATTTATTTTTAGCTAAATAATATTATCAAGGGTTTCACTTAAATTCGAAAAATTTAATCAGTTTCTTCTTATTTTAATTTCGAATCCCCCCCAAAGAAAATAAATTCCTTGAAAAGAATTTAAAAAACGAAAAATATTAAAACCAAAATGAAATTAAGAAAAACAAATCCCCAGATAAGAAAAGGGTGCGTCACTCACCTTATCGCCTTGATCCCGTCCGGCGGCGGAGAGCACGTCGCACAGTCCGCACAGAAGCAATGCCACAATGGCTGTCTCCTTGCAGAGCAATCCTGCCATGGCCAGGACAACGGTGAGCAGCAGGGAGCCCCATTCCCGACTAACCATGTGCCGTCGGTAGGTGAGATAGGCGAGCAGGGAGCAAACGCAGGCGGAAAGGTCAGCCCTGCCCACCAATCCGGCCACCGCCTCCGTGTGGGCCGGGTGCACGGCAAAGAGGGCACCGGCAGCCAGGACACCCACTTGGGAGGGCAGGAGGGAACGACCCACCAGCACCACCAGGCAGGTGGCCAGGCTATGGAGCAGCACGTTGACCAGGTGGTAACCGGAGGGTGTCAGTCCGCCTGCCAGGAAGTTCAGCCGGAAGCTGAGCACGCACAACGGACGCCAGGAGCCGTGGGAGCCGCTGTCGGAGAGCGGAGTGCCCCAGAAGTCATTCCCGAGAAGATGAGCCAGTGGCCCGGCTCCCGTCACGTCTCCGTTGGCCAAGATGGCGCGTCTGAAACGGAGATCGCAGGAGAAATTATTAAGATAGATGCTCGGGCACTGAGGAAAATTTATGAGAGTCTGGGAATTGGTTTGAAATATATATTATTTTATTTGTTATAATTAATGTTTATGGTTCTTTTTAACAAGAAAACACTTTTAAATTCATTTGTAGAAGATTTAAATTATTGTCGGTTTATAATACTTGTAATTACTTCATTATGAACTATTTGTTAATTTAATTTATAGTTACTAATTTCAGACATTTTAAAAATAAAATTAAATGTATTACATAGGTATTAATTGAACTTTAACAAGCCTTTAAAAAATAACAAATTCACAATTTTAATTTCAAGAAGGGAAAACCTCTCCCTTTTTTATATCTCTAAAATTAGTTTGGTATATTAAAAAATATAAAATTTTTTTAGAATCACATTTTAACCTTAGATCTAATTTAATAAATTTTAAAATATCATTTTAGCTTTAGTTCTCGAAGTGTTTATGCGGGGCGGAAACCGTTCAAATTACCTCCGCCGAGAATGGGCGACAACAACAACCTGTGGCACACCTGTCCTATTAATTAAAATGATTAATTGCCATGCCTGCCCAGAGGCGAAATGAAATCTTCCTCCACTCTGTCTCACCATGTCTCTCCCACATACTTTCGTCAGCTCCCAAAGTGGCCATTCCGGACTCCACTCCACTCAACTCAACTCTCAACTAGACTCGGAACGTCTCGCCTTTCCTGCTACACGAAACTTGAGACCCTCAAATTCTATAACATCGGACCACTTTCCCTATTTCTTTAGCTTTTACTAAGATTGCTATATACTTTGATTCAGGGTATAATGAATATTTGGAGAGTTATCTATTAAAATAATGCTAATTTTTAACAAAGTTTCCTTTACCAAAGATGCATTTCTAATAATATTTTGTATGTCTTTTTTTTGCCTACTATTTTAGAAACTGTTAAACGCAAAAATAATTTATCTGAATTAAATCTATATAAATTTATTTAAAAGAATTTTAAACTGTTTTCCAAGCACATTTACTAAATTTAAATTAAATATTCCATATTAATTATACATTTCAAAAATGTTGTTGCAAATTTGTATTACTGCAAATTTTCAAACCAAAGATTTTTATTTTAATATTTTTAAAATATTAAAATATACCAATTAATTAGGTAATAATAAACATTTAACCAACACATAAATTTACTACAATTTCCTCAGTTAAATACAATTTCTTGCCCTTCCTTTGTTTGGAAAAATATATTTTCAGGGTGTTCTTTAGTGTCCTTTGTCTAATCCTAGCAATTTCATTGGCTCCTATTTTTATTGTCCTTTTGTTTTTGCACTCGGCATAAATATTGTTAAAGTGCCAAGCGACAGTTGACTCTCCTGCCCCG
>JAJJHY010003831.1:10074223-10100774 GCA_021224005.1 Drosophila setifemur | reverse complement strand
GGAGTCGAGTTACATAAGTTGCGTTTATTATTTCTGTACGGGTGTGTTTTGCTGGTAAGTTTTGCGCTTGTTTTCTGGACAGCACAAAATAACGAGCTACAGCGAAAGCTTCGGCTTCGGCTTCGAGCTGAGCACTTTTGTGCATAACTTGCCCGGCCAGGTCCACTCCCTGGCCACCGTCCCTGGCCACCAAAACCCATCCCCACCAACAGCCTCGACAATTGTTCGCTTTCATTGTAGTTCAACCAGGAACAGAAGCTGAGGAGCAGGAGTCACTTGTTTGCCGGAATGGTCAGAAAACTCACCGGCTTGACTCCTGGCTAGGAGGAGGAACTAGACTATTGTGTGAGTGCGAGCGACTGGCTCTGACTCTGACTCTGACTACGAACTGTGGCCAAGTCCTCTGGGAAATTCCTGTCCATTGTACATGACTTTTGATATTTATGGGTAATTTCGTTTGCGTTTGCAGCATTTCAATTCGTCCAGGTGAGCGAGAAAGAGACGCTCTGCCCCCCAGCCTTGGGGGCATAAATCAACATTTTGTTTTTTTAATTTGCTCCATCGCCATCCGCCGTCTGACTCTGACAATGCCACTGAATCACCCGTATATATATATATATATCTGGGCGATATATATATCAACAATATTCAGGCGGCGATAAGCCAGCAACTGGTCTGCTTGAAGTTTTACAATTAGGCGGGCCCAGAATTTATTGTGGCGATTTTATCAAATAAATGGCGGCACTTGGCGCACAATTAATAATAAACTTTTGTATTTTTGGGTTGCCTTTTTTTATAATGCGGGCTCTCAATCTGGCGACAAAGCATGGCTCTTGGCCATAACCATACAGTGAAAGAAGTTAACCACTTTTTGGGTATATTATTTGTTGGAGAAATATCAAAGAACTAAATTCTTGCATTATACGTTTCTCTTACACCAAGTATAGAAAAATCGCAATGCTTTCATCAAGGGTTTACCTACCTTTATAAAAATCAATTTTTAAAGTACCATATAATTTTTTCTCAGTGCCAAAATAAAGCATAAAAAACCCGGCGAGACCAACTTGAGTCGCAGCCCATTTACCTTCGTCAACGTGCTGACATATGGAATTTTTAATTCGGTTAAATTTTTCTCACCTGTCATCGTAGACAAATCCAGCGTTAAATGTGTTTAGGTACAGGACAAAAGCCAGCGTCGAGCATCCAACGAGTCCTGCGTAGTCCTTGGCCGTTAGGGACGTCGACATGCTGCAAGGGAGACAGAGACAGAGAGGGAGAAAGACAGTCAGACAGGCAGTCGAATATAGTGGCCGGGCATAAATATAAAAGTCGAGTGTCATAAAATATATGCTGAAATTCATTCTCGAAGAGGAAGCACCAACAACAGCAACAACAACATCAGCCAGAGAACAAAGCACTTAATCCTGACTGAGGCAGGTCCTCTTCTTTGGCCAGATGGGCCATTCTCTGCGGCATTTTGCGTTATGACAACATTTACATATTTCCCTTTTTTATTCCATTGCCATTTGTTGTTGTTGTTGTTGTTGTTGCTGTTGTTGGCTCGCCTTAAGCTCGATTTAATTACTTAATTTTTTGTTAGCATATTCAAGGTATTCCATTCCCAAATTGTGTAAATACATTTAAAGCATTCATTACTTAAGCAGGAATTTATGGAATTTTCCGTTTTTGCGGCATAGATGAGTTTTAATTCATTTTAGAAAAATATTCCTGTCTCCATTTATAAATTAAATGCCGATTAAAATGCTCTCTATTTAATTTGGCAATGCATCTTGGAATTTGAACAAATCGTTTTCTGAAACGGCAATTTATTAACTCATAATTTATGTCTCAAATTTTGGTTCTATACTAGAATTAAATTATTCTTCATATGTTAAATGAGAGCAAATATATTCTTCACCCTTCTTGTTGGCATTCTTAATTGGATTTATTTAGGTAAGTCAATTTACAAAAAAAAAAATAGTATTATTATTATTTCGATTTGTTGTGTCACTTTCGTGTGTTTTGAGGGGGGAAATCAAAAGCAACACCGTTCGCAAAAGAAAATATTGTTCCCTCATGATTTCCCGAAAATGCCTATTCACTCTAATGGAAAGCCCCATGCCGAACAGTAACCTATTTTTGGCCACCTAACCCTCCTCCGTCCGTCCGTCCGTGGATGGGATTATTTCGGTTCCCGTGCGCAATCAGCAATCAAAACTGTTGAATGCAAACAAACCCTGACGCACGTACCTAATGATTATTGCCGCAGTGGAGCGAAATGGCCGGGAACGGATTGGAAGGAGAGGGAATGGGAACGGGAATGGAATGGAATAGCTTCGGCTGGACAAATGCCGCCATCATCGTCCTCATCATCATTGCTCCCAGCCGTAGTTGCTGCTGCTGCTGTTGTCATCGTGGTCAGCGTGTCTGCTCTGGCTCAACTCGTTTGTCATGGCATTCTTCGTTTTATATTAGCCGCAGACATGTTGTGTCTACGTGGGTCCATAGCCCCCTCTATAACCCCCTCCATAGCCCCCCTAAAACCCCACTCTATCCCCCTCTATAGACCCCTCAATAACCCTCTCTGTAACCCCTCTATAACCCCCCTATATTACCCCTCTATCTGTTATGTCCACCACCAGCACCACCCGTTGACGGAAATTAAACGTTACGAGGACATTCGGAATCGTCATGGCCGACAAACGGAACATGCAGCAATGGGATTCAGGCTCTGAAATGCAGAATACGGCAATCCCATTGTAATGCAATCCCTTTCCCGGATTCCCGGATTCCGTATCCGGGGCATCACTTGCCCGCCGGTGTCTCCTCTGATCCTCCGTTCTTCAACTGTTCGCTGGTCGCTGGTGGCGATGGTGGTGGCAGTGGTGGTGGTGGTATTGTTGTCATCATCACCATCAGCGCCATTACGAATAATGAGTGTGGTCGGTGGCTAGGTGGGTGAGGATGTCGGTTCGTTGGATAGCTGGATAGCTGGGGTGGTTCCACTCGCCTTGGTCATGGCATGAAAATTGTTATCTCGCACATGGCAGACGATTTCCGGCAGGCATTTGGCCCACGTGTGCCCCAGACGGACCTCGCATTCCAGCAACCCCGGGCACAGGCACAGGCACAGGCAGAGGCCCAGGCACAGGCTAAAGTCAGTGAGACTCCGATCCAGATTCGGATTCAGATACAGGATGATGGCAGCGGAAGCAAGAGCAGCAACAGAGAAATTAAGTTCACACGGTTTGCAAATGACAATGGCCGCAATAATGGAGAGCTGCATTCGCAGTACACAGAAACAAATTAGCATGGGTTTAAGAGATTTAAGAAAATTAGAGAAACATTGGAAAAAAAACAAATGCTTGTACTACTTACTAAATATGTAAAAAGTTTTAAAACCAAGTGGAAAATATCTCTTATTTATGTTTTTAAGTAACCCTTATGGAAAACCAACTAACCATTTTATTTTTAAGAAGAAATACTATAGTACCTATTATCCATAATTTTTTTTTATTATCAAGCAGTTCCCCTTGTTTTCTGTATGTACCTTAAGAACAGCGTCAGTTTTTCGCTCAGTGCTCTACTGCTACGTTGATTTTGTTTGCTTTTCCTCTCCCTTAGCTTTGGATTTCCACTGCCACTGCTAAAACCAACTGCATTTTCTTTTGATCCAGGTGAACTTTTGTTCTCGCCCTGTTTGCGGCGGTTTTCATTTGGCTTCACGTTAATTAAACGAATTGTTTGAAGCAGGACCTAAACTATATATATATATATATTTGCAGAAGGCAACCAACCGCCTTTGCTGCTTAGAAACGGCATTACAATCCATAATCATAAGTACTACATTCCGGGATGTAGTACTCCATCAAAGCATCACTTTAATATTGAAATAATATAACAGGGTAGAGCATAATACCGGATTTCAGATTCATATGTGTGTTTAAGTGCCTTGTGACGAAATTTAACCGAATTCAATATTCTACGCCGGAATCTCCGATGGCTTTTGAGCTATTTTTGGGCACACACCACAGCAAATCACAGCAAATCGTCAGCACTTAAGGCCCACACATACGAGGAGTAACCAATACCCCTGCATTTCGGCATCGCAATGACGCTGCTAATGAGCTCTAATAACGATAATGACGGACACACAAATAGTAGTTAGGTATATGGAATATGTTTATATATACATCAACGGGCCGGGGCCCCATGAATTGCCGTAATTTGGTGGGGATGATAATGGGTTCGGGCCCGGGGGGATGCAACTGATTGGCATTGTTGAGGATGAAAGTGATAGTTTGCCGGAATATGCCTCTTAAATATAATGATTTTCCCCCGAAAATCTACCAAAGTGATTTTCGAAGTAACAAAAAAAAATAATAATATTAACTTTGGCCCTATATCTACAAGTATGCAAACTCATCAGTTTAATAATGAACCAAAATTACACTTTCTCATACCAAGAAAAATATATCTCAGGTTGATTGATGTTTTATTAGGAAGTAAACTTTCAACATAAATTTAACCCAAAGGGAGATTAGATAATATACATACATATTCTATAGTTTATAAGTACCTTTTAATAATATTTATTTATTATTCTATTAAATAAAACATTTCACAAATTTTTTATTTTTTTTCTTGCATTTCAAAATGTTTATTATAATATTTATATTAAGGAAACATATAAAGTACTCCCTCCCTATCCCCATCGACGACATAAACCTAAATAAATATTTACATTTCCCTGGCTTCCTAATGATGCTCCTTAAATCCTGTAATTCCCTGTCGATACTTTAAATAGCCGCTTTAATTAAATTTATTGATTTTTGCATTTTAAGCTCGGGATTCTGTTGCTGTTGCTGTCCTTGTTGACATGGCTCCAGGCATTGTCCCTGCCAAAGACGGCTCGCTGTTTGAAATTCGAAATTTCGCGGAAAACTTAACCCTGACAGACGCCGCCAGGTGTTGGGCGAAAGTTGAGAGAACAAAGCGCAGACAGGACCTCCTCAAGCAGTGCAATTAATTTCGATTGTCGAAAATAAAGCGAGACAATCACAAGGAAGACGCGAAGGAGAACGAGAACGAGAACAGGAACAAGAACGGCCAAGTATATATTAATCAAATGGCGCCAAAGAGATGGGAGCAGCCGGAAGAGCGGGGAAAGCGGGAAAAGCGGGGAAAGCGAGGAAAGCGAGGACATTCGAGGACATCGAGCACCCTCCAGACTTGTCCCGTCTGCTGAAGAGGCCTCAAGGTCCTAGCGGATGGCGTCCTCAGCTGGCGTCGTGAATTACTTTGCTAATTTTCCTCCGCCAGACGCAAGGCATCTGTCCTTGTTTGTGTATCCTGCGGATACTTCGGTATATATCTCTGTGTATCTATGTGTGCGCGCCTGCATGTGTGCGCTCGAAAAGTCAAAGTGCAATTAGCAATCTGCTCCAGTCGCGTCTCTCCCTTTTTTTTTATTTATCAGTGCAAATATTTATTTTCAATTTCGTATGCAAATGTCGCGAACGGAGCTTCCTCCATTAATCACAGCTGCACCACCCGCCGATTTTCCGTGGCTCAGTGGGTGGGGTTGGGTTGGGTTGGGTTAGGTGGGGGTTGGAGCTGGGGTAGGGGGCTGGGTACTGGGGGTACTGGTGCTGACTGGAGGAAAGAAAAAAATAATTAGGTTGTCATGTTTACGGCGCTGAAATTAGCTGGCAGTATCAGCATGGTAAATCTTTGATGTTGATCTCGGGCAGGGCAAAGTATTTGCAAAAGGCGGAAATTTCCATGACTTTTCACTTTTTCAGCGCTCGCCTTCACTCTATTTCCCGCTTTTCTTTCTTTTCTCTTTATTTTTGTATGATGCCCTTGCAAAGGGTATTAAAGTTTTGTAGATACAAATAAATTAAGAAACTATAATTTTTGATCGGAACTTTTTAAATAAAGTTACCCACAGAGAAAGCTATCTACAATCTTTATATATGTGAAATAAAGAAATCTGGCAAATCTGGGATATATACCCAATCCATTAGCTTAAAGGGAGACTCAAAAATCTGAGACCTACATCCCATTTGCTTTCAACTACATCTTGTAAGTACAAGGGTATAAAAAACATCAGCTTGCGGAAGATATCATTCATACTCGGTTTTTGCTTGTTACAAAATCAGCTTAAAAGCTGACCTTATTCTGGCCTGGCTAAAGGGACGGACGGACGGAAATTGCAGCAAATACAAGCGCAGCACACCTTAAACCGGAAGCGGAAACATTATTCCGAAAATGTCAAAAAACATAACAGAAACCCATTAGACACACTTTTGTTTCTGGGTCAGCCAGCCGGGGCAGCTGGGCCAGCTGGCCAACCATCCAGCCAGCGAGCCAGCCAGCCAGCTAGCAGACTTCCCAACAGCCAACAGCCAACAGCCAACTTCCCAAAAGTGAAAACCTAGAGAAGTAAAAAGTCAAAATTGTCTGCAAAGGGGAGCAAAAACCGGAGAAATGAAACAAAACGAGTTGGGTTGACTGGGTTGGCCGGGTGGGGACAGGAACTCGTCGGCAAATCCGGCACTGACCAGACCCACTCTCTCTTCCCTCAACTCCTCAACTCCGGGTCGCACGGAAATCAAGTTGTGTCAACAGCTTAAAAGCCAAAATGTAATAAGCCAGGGAAATGTAATGTAATAAAATATCAAATATAAAATGGCGTTGTTCCTGGCGGGGGAGCGTTTCTTGCCATTAAAGTTTTACTTTGGACGGGTTTTTTGGGTGGTGGGGGGGTGGTGGGGTTGTTTGAAAGTGGGAGTGACATTGAGATATATAATAGAAATGGGGCGGACTACCAACCCTCCCGCCATAAGCCACTGAAGAAAAGCGCGAGTTGGACTTTCAGGATGGATGGGAACTGAGATACTCTTTTATACAAAGAGAATGTATATTCAGAGATTATCTCCAAATGGGATTTATGGATTTGAAGGCGAAGACTATGGGATTTATTTTGAGTTCATTTTTGAGTATATTTAGTTAATATGTTTACTTTCCTAATTTAAGGGATATTTATAAATGATTTAATACATTTTAAACTGTAAGAGGTTGTTTATTTTTGTATCAAAACTAAAATAAATTGTAGTTACATTATGGGGGCATTAATATATCCATGATTAAATTATCTCTTGTATGTGATTAGTGCTAATTTTATACATTAATATGTTTTTAATCTTATCACTTTAAAATTGTTTCCTTAATATTTAAGCTCAATAAACTTCTTACAAAAATATTTTACTATCACTCCCATGATAAATACCCAAAAACGATTAAAATCTGTGTAGTAAGTCTCTTAAATAAATAAATCGGTGGCAAACTGAAAGCCAAAGTAAATATACCCGTCGACCATAAAACGAATTGCTTGCCTTGGGTTTGGTGTAGCCGCAAAATATGCAATATTTTATTATTGTTGCCCCGAACAGTATGCAACACTTTATTTCAGCGCTATGCGCTTCCGTTTCTGCTTGGATTTCCTTTCCGCCTCGGCGCCCTCCTCCGACCATTTTCCCACCGCCATAAAGTAACTTTTTTTCAAGGATCTGGAACAGTTCCAAGCTATGACTTCTCGGTGTGCAGTGCCAAAAAGGATTCTAGATAGTTTTTACATGCTATTTGAATGAGCCCAAACGGAAATCGCACTGTGCTGAAATGTGTGTTGGCTATGTGTGTGCTGAGCACATAAGTGGCACTCGGAATTGTTCTAAAACACTCGAAAGCTGCTTGGGGCTTGGCTCTACGGGTTGATTATTATTTAACACACAAGTTTTTCTTGGCCCAGAGACTGCGGTCGGGCACTTTATTAGGAATCAAGAATGTACAATATAACATTTCTTCGTGGGGAAACTTTTAGATGCCACATAATTGAATCCGTAAAACGGATCCTTTCAATAATCCTTTCTTCAATCGGTGGGACATCCAACGAAACATCATCAACAACAACAACAACCAGAGAATGTTTTGTAAACTTTTCTCACCAGGTTTTTTGTATTATTCGCATTTTTATTTTATTGTTTCCGAGTTCAATAAACCCCTTGCAAAAGTTTTGGCCAAACAAAAAGTTTGCGAATAACTCAACTCTGCCGGCCACTCAGACTTTTTTAATGACCATCCCCCGGCACGAGGGAACTTCCATACCATCGAATGCGTTGTCCGAATTCAAATTAAAGTCTCTCTCAGTGGGAAACTCCGCCGATGGCGTTAATTTTATGCCCTGCACTATGCTGCACGCAATGTAAATGTGTATGCTAATTAGTAGGAGCGGGGTATATGTCTGGAGCTGTAGTTGGAAGGAAATCGAAGAGGCGTGTTTGCTTCTTAATTGCGTAAACCAAGCGTTTGATTGGTATTTGCCCAGCAATTGACATTAAACAGTTGAATCAATAAAAAATTCAAACGGAAGCCCCACCACAACACAATGGCAATCAAGTGCGAGTTTCGGCAAATATTTAATATGTTTGGGTTTGAGTCGTGGAGAGCGGGTGCTAGTGGGTCCTTTGTTTTAGCCCCCCCTGCCTAATGACTAACTAAACAAGCTGTTACTCCCCCTCCCCCCCCCCCCCCACCCGAGGCTATTGTGGCTGCTGGCTCGATATTAAAACAACAATATTATTATTAGCACAAACAGCAAACGGTCATTGGCCTTCCCCCCAATTGAAGAAGTCAGAAAACCTCAATTAGGCTGTCAATCAACACATCGAATGGTTGGGAATGGTTTCGAATGGCTTGGAATGGAGTCGAGCTCGTTTGGCCGCCCCCCTCCCCCCCCATCCCTCGACATTCCGCCGAATAATAGAGCTATTGATTTTCCATCGCAACCCCTAATTCCCCATAATGACTCTCGGAGCCTCGGAGGCGTTTGCCGACATGCCCCAGGCAGCCCTTGATCGCCTAATTAGCCGCCGCCTGTCCGTGGAATGGATTGCTCCTGATTTCCATCCGTCTGAAATGGGAGCCCGGTGCTAAGCCCGGGAAAAAAACAAAGCAGTCCAATCATGCAAATGCCATTTTGCCATGACTACAACAAGCGTTAAGTACTTTAAAATTATTTAAATGACGCTCAATCATATGTTGGGTAATATTTTGCAATCATAATACTCGCAGCTCAAAGCCTAACCTTGGGCTATACTAGTAGTTGACTAAAAGTTGAACTAAAGCTAGTTAATGAAAATTGGTTTATGATAAATATTTAAGCTTTAACATTTTTTGGTAATTTATTTAAGTATTAATAGAAGGAAGAAGATTTACAGCTGTAAGCTTAATAAAAGGAGTAAAAATATAATGGTTCCAGAATGCTGATAAATCTATGTTAATAGTATTTTATTAGTACAAACATTTTATGTTAGTACAAACATTTTATGTTAAAACATATATAATACTAAACTGTACTATACATAAAAACAAAATATAGAGACCTTATGTTTTACGGATGCTTAAATAAAAATAAATATTAAAAGCTCTTTCTGAAAGAACATGAGGGGAATAAGATAATTCACTTAAAACTTTAGATTACCAAATTACTAAAAATATAATATTTTTATTAAGCAACATATGCATTTTGATAATTTATAACCTTTTTCCAGAAAAATGGATGTACCGTTTAATTTAAAACATTTAAAATTAAAGCCTTTTTGAATTATGATATTTAAACTCTTTTATGATGACCAAAAAAAGGTTGCAAATATATATGAATTTCTATCCCATTTATATAGAAAAGATATAAAAATTATGAAAATGAATACAGAATATAAATTTAAATCTTAAAAATGTTTTTCTATCTTAAAACGATTTCTTAACCTTGCTGTTAAAAACAATAAATAATGTTCAGCGAGGATGATAGAACACCGAAATTGCCGGCTTGCAAATCGGATTTTGTTTGCAGCATTTACGCCGCACTTGGCATATCAATATTTTTTTGGCAAAACAAATAAATAAATGCCAGCGATCTCTATCGAGCATAGGATTATCCATTTGTTTACGTGTCCAGAGGAGCAGAAGGGCGGGAGTGCCGGTCCTCGACTTGGATGGATTCAGTGTGCGATGAGGGCCCTCCGTGGAGTGTGGAGTTTGGAGTGTTGAATGGAAACAAATTCGTGTGAGTACTGGAGATTGTTCACCGGTTGATATACGAGCGGAACTGCTGGAACAACTGGGACGGGGGACTCGGACTGGGACTGGGACTGGGTCTGTCAAATCCCAGCCTTTGTTCGATTTAATTATCAGTTGTACAAAGAGCTGGACGGGAGAAATCTTTGCCATGGCTTGGAGGGCATATGTATCCTTGTGGCATGTGGCAGGGATGTAACAAAAACCCAATAATGAAAGTGGAGTTGCACTGCTGGCGATGTCAGCCGCATGCTGCTCCACCCTCGCCCTCTCTTCCTCTCCCTCTTCCATCTCCTCTTCTTCATCCTCGGCAATCCCCTACCAACGACAAAGAATACTCCCTTTTATCGATTAGCGCCTGTAACAGCTCCTACCTTTGCAAATGTGTGTGCACTTAAAAAAATAAATTAATCCTTCAAAAGAAACTTAAGTTTTTTTTTTGTTTTCATTATTTGAATAAAATATTTTTTACTGGAATGAGGTTTCATGTATCGAGATTATAAATTGTTGATTTAAAAGTGTACTAGCAATAAATCTCTCATATTTTAGAAGAATATTATTAATGCTTTTAAATTATAATTATAAATTGTTGATTTAATAGTAAACTTGCAATAAATCTGTCACATTTTAGAATAATATTTTTAATGCTTTATTTCTTTGTTAGAATTTTCTCAGATCATAAATATCATCACACAAAATAAACATGCTCAAAATTATTTTATTTTCCGAATAGTTTTCTGTAAAATATTTTTTTAAAATTATTTTCTATAGCTTGTAAATCTTTTGATTCACTAAAAAACTAATGACACGTTTTCTGAGTGTTATGACATTGTCCACAAACAAACATACAAGTTGCTAAAACTGCTGGATCCAGTTACCCCTTACCCCTTTTCCACCACTCCACTTAAGGGGTTCCGAGTTGGGGTTGGGGTCAGGAGAAGGTTTGGTTTGGGTTGGGGTGGGGCCATCTACCAGAGCAAATGACGCTGCAAATGAAAGCAGGAAACGTTGCCGCATTCATTCATTTTACACACAAAAGCCATTAACCGCTTTGATTCCATTGTTTTGTTTGTCATCATCATCATCAACAGAAGCAGCACCGCCAACAGGCAACATCAGCCAAACTGCAGAACCCATCCCCAGCCCCAGCTCCAGATCCTTCCGCTCCTTCCCGATCCCGGTGGAAATTTCCAACTCCTCCCCATTCCTAGGGTCACGGGTCACTAGAGGACAAGGGTATGGGGCGAAGTCAAGGCTGTGATTTACACGATTTGCCATTTGGTTTTTAATGGATTTGCTGTCATAGAACCTGCGACTAAATCCGAGGGCAGTTGCTTCAGATTTTTATGCTTTGCTTAATTGATTTTAAGTTTTTATTTCTTTCCATTTAATGGGTAATTAAAAATGAATTCAATTTGTTTTTGGGAGTTTATGACATTCGATGGGTTCCTGGGTATATCAATAATAAAAAAATGGTTAACAATCAAAAGTCAACAAATTATTTATATTTATGATGCAATTATGTTTAGTTCGTACTCGTTTTATTTATTTTAATAAATAATGAATCTATGCAAAAAAAAAAAATAATAATCGAAGCCTTGCTTTTATAATTTTCTTATTACAATTTTAATTTATAAAACAGACTTTTAAAACCCTTTCCTCATATATATTTAAAAACATTCTCAAAACCAAATCTGAGATTTGAATACTTCCTCTGACTTTCTAAATGAATAATTACATAAAATTAAAATTAATTCGAAATTTATGCTCATCCCCGTCGTGCTGAGATTTCAAATATTTTCAACCATATCCTTCACACCTGAGGCCCGAGGACATGGGCCAAATCGGATCGTGTGCACGGAGCACTTTCACCCATTTTTCGGTTGTTGTCCCTCCTGCGCCCCAATATTATTATTATTGAAAGACTTTTGCTGAGCTGCGGGTTTTATAAAGTGCTTGCGGCATTGCTTCCGCTCAGCCAACGACCGTTGACTGTTAACCGTAGACCGAGGACCGGAGACCGTAGACCGGAGGACGGAGGACCGTCTCCGTCTGTCCGGCGATGGCAAAAAACGACTCTTGCGGAAAAATCAACATTGCACAAAAGTTTTCAACGTTTCTCGTACCGCCCGTCTCTAGGGCCACCCACTACCTACTACACCCAACCCCCTACCTCCATCAGCCGGCATCCACCAAATCCTCCCAAATCCACCCAAATTCACCCAAATCCCCCCCTGAACCACCCACACCGTCATCGTTCATTTCGCTCCCTTTGCATTGCTTTTTTGTTTTGGCTTAGCGTTGATGATGTATGCACTTTGAAAAGAGTTGAGCAAAGTGGTTTTTTGGGTTTGATGAGCTAACGTCAAGTCCAATGGCCTCCACCCCCTCCCNCCTCCCCCCCCTCCCCCCCCCCCCCCCTGCCACTCCCCCTTTTCCGCCCGCCCAGTTTTCCGGCTGAGAATTATGAGTGCCTTGGTGTTTGATTTCCGCTCTCAATGTGAATGTGTGTGTGTGTTTGTGTGTTTGAACTGCAGTGCTCAGGGATAAAGTTATTAATGGACTTCAATGGGGTTTCAATTATGCAATTTCTACGATTTGAATTTGAATGATATTTTGATTGTTTGCCAGCATTTGCTGGAGAATCCCAGATATTCATTGCACCCAAAATGCATTGTTTTAATTGAGCTGAAGCGTACATTAATTGTTGAACGAATCAAATCTGGAATGAATATTGTTTGATCTGGCAAAGTGATTTCATGGAATCTAAAATAGTTTTTGTAAATATGGAAATTCTTGGTATGTTCCAAAAATAAACAATATAGTTTCCAAGGTTAAATGTAATTACATGTTCATCGATTTATTTTAATTTGCATTAATTTTATTTATTCACGGATAATTCAATTTCCTTTTCAGGAATTTCGAAAAGAATTAGTAAACAAAATTTAATCAAATCTAAAAAGCTTTTATGTTCAGGGCTGCATCCTAAAATATTCATCGATATATTTCTTTGTTTTGGTCACTCTATTTCACAAACTTTATAATTCTTTTCACGAATTCTTTTCTTTTTTTTGGAAGACAAAAAACGATGATTAAAGTGAGGTAAGCCAAAGAACAAAGTAAACTATAACTATAGTACATTTTATATATAGTAACTATAATCCATCAGTCTTAATAATACTTGATTTACAGGAAAGATCTCATAACTTACTCAGCAAAGAAGCCAAAAATGGATGGAACTGTTCCAAAAATGTGGAACTCTAAGAAAAGTCTATTTGATGTCGATAATTTGTTTCTGTATAACAATTTTATTGAGGAAATGAGCCCGGTAAAGTCTATCGCAGTCCCTAGACCAAGGACTCCAACGGACTCCGAAGTACTGAGCATTTATAAGGATGTCTCCAAACTGGCCAACATTGAACGACACCTGAATTTGTTGTATCGGTGGGTGGAGTTTTAATTAAAAATTTCACTTCATTTATTTATTTTATCTTTGACAGACCCTTCACCTGCTTTGTGAACACCAAGAGCAGGTACAATCTGGTGGAAATGGAGCAACTGATTTCCCACTCCCGGTACGATCCGCAGAGGCACATGGCTTTGTTTGTGAATCGCCTTATGCCGGTGAGCAGCCTGAAGATCTATGCCAATGGGAACATTTACTGCCAAGGCTACAGCCGGAAGAGTGCCCGCCGAGGCCTGGAGAACTTCGTGGAGCTGCTTAGGAGTATGGGCTACCATCCATCGCTGCACCTGCTGAAGTTCAATGTGGTTAATGCCACCTTCTGCATGCCCTTCCATGTGGATCTGGGCCAGCTGCACCAGCAGCACAACACCTACACCATTTACAATCCCAAGAGACAGCCGTTCCTGACCTACCGGATGCCGCACAATCTGATCAAGTTTGCCATCTTCCCCATGGGCTATGTGTACGTGATGTTCGCCGCCATGCCGGGACACACCAAGGAGGCCATCGCACACATCCTGCCCGTACTGAGCCGCTTCAAGGCTCCACCGCGACAGGATCTGGGCGATATAACGATGAGTTGCGGCGATATCGACTTCAAGGTGCTGTGGGAAAAGGAGTTCCAGCGGGAGAACGACTTCTCAATTGAGTGGTGAACTCATTAAATCTATATATACGAGTATAAACCTCACATTCGGAGATTTCCGCATATAAACTTCAATTTCTCATGTGCCACAAACTTTTGGCGCAGACACATGGATATGAGCTTAAATGGCCCATAAATGTCGGTGCTCCGCCCGGGGACATGTACTTGGGGAAAGTTTCCTGCCTGCTGCCCGTTTTTAAAGCGGCAGGAAAAGTTTGTGTTAAAATTAAGCGTGTTTTCACAGGCCATTGCCTCTATCGCCGAGCACCACACACAGAGTCAACCAATTGGAGAGGAGTCACCCAGTCAACCAGTCAACCAGTCAGTCAGTCATCCAGTCAGTCAGTCAGTCAAGTCAGTTGGTTGGTGAACGGAAAATCACTTGCGAATTTACAATGTAGATTTCCAATTGCAGCCCACCTGGAAATCGAATGTTTGCTCTACCTACCTACCATCCCCAACTGGACAGCGTGTGTGTGCAGATGGATGGATGGATGGATGGTTGGTGGATATTGTGGTGCTTTTGATGGCGGGACACCCACTAACATAATAAAAATGACAGCGAGCATGACAAAAGCGAGCGAAATCGAATCGGTTGCGAAAATGTGTCAACTGGAATTTGAAACCCAGGCGGGGCGGGGCCACCTCCATCTCCACACACACACACTCACCACCCGCAATCCACCGGCCAAGCTGCTGCCCAGGTGACATGAAAAACAATTCAGTGTCATATTTGTGTGCTCGCCGCCGCCTTTTGTGTTTGTTTTGGCGAAGGCAACTCAACAGCCGCTCCTCCCTGTCCATCCGATCGTTTTTCATATGTCGGACTCTGCCGCGCGTCACTTCCCTATTTGCATTTCAATATTGGACTTCGGTTGGTGGCGTTCCATCTCTCCTGCGGTTTGTAGGTTTACTCATTAACAGATATTTCCCCCCATCTATAAACTTAACCATTTTGTTGGGTTTTCGAAAGGGGATTTTAATTTTGTTGTTATCAAAGTAGAAAATTTTGGGTTACAAAAATTGACATTTTGGAATACTAAGAATTTGGTTTTGGGATTAATTTCGACAGTCATTCACGTGGCAGCAATCGAAGGGCAGGTGCCACAGCATGTACCTCAGCTTGTTGCAGTGTGTGTTGATATACTCGAGGCTCTCCTCATCTATATAAACAACAATCTCCAGATTTGGCGCATCCTCGTAGACCACCTTTGAGCTATAGTCGGGCTTACAGCAACTGAGGAGGCTCTTGCTCATCACACACCACTTCGAAGTCGTGAGGCCACAGTTTTGCTTCTCGAATATGTGGAAGATCCGGCACAGCGAGTGCTTGACAATCATGGGCAGGACGAAGCTGCACTTGGTCAGCATGAAGTGCTTGATGAATGTGGTGCACTTGAACGGTGGGCACATGGGCAGGGCGGCCCGCAGGATCCAATCCTGGGTATCCGCATCCTCGCAAACAATGAGAAGAGAGTTATCGAAGGCCACCGCCGATGTGCACTGCGAGAAGCTAAGGGTACTGGCTTCCTCGGCCTCCTGGAACTGTTCGACCAGGAATATCAGAATGCAGCTAAAGTCAGTGTTGCAGGGATCATCTTCGTTCACAATGACCACACCGTAACGTCGATCCTCGGGCATAACCTTGGCATATGGCGGACGGTCCTCGTCGCCTTCGGGATCGCAGCATTCGATTTTGCAGGGATCCTTGCAGGTGCTGTCCTCGTCGTCATCCGGTGGAGGGCAGCATTTGGGCTTCGGCTTGGGCTTGGGGCAGGCGGGTTTCGGGCATTTATTGCAATTCCCATCATCATCACCGCCACCATCATAATCATCATCGTCCCCACTGGCGGATGAGAAAGCACTGCTCATATTGGAAGCTTGGGAAGTGCAGCCATTGTCCCCATCACAAATTGACTCCATTGACTCCTGCTCCAATTCGTCATCCATTTCGATGTCCTGCGCCAAGGACATGCGGGGCGATCCGCACGGCAACTCGACAATATATCGCATCCGGCACACCAGCTGATCCCTGTAGTAAACCAGAACATCTGCATCATGCGCCTGATCACCCGAGGAAAAGTTCCCGAGCTTCTGGCATTTGGCGGACACCACCGACATCATCTCCTCGTCCCCCAGCACATTGTTCAGGAAGTAGATCTGCAGACATCCCACGGACATCTGCGTCTGCTTCTCCAGCTGCAGCTTCAGATCGAATACGGTGGATTCTTCGCGGATCCTAATCAAAGGCGCCCGGCCGCATTCTTCGGATTTTTGCGAAAACACTTTGAAATACATGACTTTACAAATGAAAATATAAAATTACTAAAAAAATATACAAATAAAAGAGGGATGAAAACTTTTTCAAAAATACACTTAATAATTTTTACAAGACAGAGAGATGTTGACTGTAGTACACTAAAAACTGGACTGAAGGTTCTACCCATTCGTTCTCCCTAGCTCCATTTGACATGACGTTTGGAGGAAGTCATGGCCATCTTGTGAAGTTTTTGGGTTATTGGTAAATGGTTGTTCCATTTTTTTTTTTAAACCAAGTATGCCATGTAGTTGACTTGGCTAAAAATTTCGAACCCTTCCCTCAGTTGTACAAAATCCTCAGTTGTGTTTAGACAGAGTTAAAATTGTATGTTTTGCGATGTTGGTGAAAATTTATTCGGAATTCATGAATTCGTCGGATGTGGAGTACTTTGTAATCCGCGACGACTCCAAGGTGATGGACCTGGAGATGAAGTTGCTGCCGCACATTTCTGTACCCGCCGATTGCATCAAATTCAAGCATTTGGATCGGTTTCTGGAGAACTGCGATGACCTGACTTCGGTTTGGTCCAAGGGCGATGAAATCGAGCTGTATGCCCGAGATGGATGCAGGCAGTTGGGTCGTCTGAGGCTTACACCCAGCGTTGGAGGAGGAGGATTAGGTGGTGGCGATGATGATTTCCCAATGGAAGCCCCGGCGACAGACGAACAGCCACAGGTGGAGCAGCTGCAGCAGCAGCAGCAGCAGGAGCAGGTTGGGGACCCTGGATTTTGCCACATGTCGAACTCAATGGAAACGCATTGCTCGATGTCGGAGAAAAAGGAATCGGATAGCATGTCGGGCAGTACTCAGTGCTGCCCACCCGATCCCTGCGAGGTGATATGCTGCGATCAGGATGGTAATCGTCCGCCCTATGCCAATGTCATGCCGGAGGATCGCCGTTTCGGCGTGGTTATAGTCAACGATGAAAACCCCTGCGATTGTGACTTCAGCTGCGTCCTGATCTTCCTCGTCCAGCAGTTCGAGACTTCGGACATGGCCAACAGGTTGACATTCAGTCAGTGCATCACCCCGGTGAAGTTCGACTGCCTGCTGATGATATTCTGCGAGAACGAGGAGACCCAAGAGTGGGTCCTACGATCCACCCGTCCCATAACGCCGCCGTTCAAGTGCACCCAATTCATCCGGCACTTTGAATTGGTGCGTTGCTCTTTCGTCATCCCGCTGGTGGTCAAGTATTCGCTGTGCCGGGTCTTCAGGGTGCTGGAGAAGCAAAACTGTGGCCTCGATACCAGCAAATGGTGTGTGGTGCGGAAGACCAAGCTGAGTCCTTGCTGTCCGGACAATGCCTCGAAAATCATCTACGATGGAGCAATGAACATGGAGATCAGTCTCTACATGGACGAGGAGAGCAAGGAGTATATCAGTAACCATTGCGGCATTATCAAGTACATAGTGTGGCAGCTTCCTGTGGACTGTTGTCAACTTAAGGATTGTCCAGCTTGAGGTCCCTAATCCTTGGTGCTTTTATACGGTTTTACGAGATGGAACCATGTCCATCGAAATCATTGTCTAAATTCTCAGTATATTTTTAGATTCCTTATTTGTTTTACAAGTTTTTGATATGTTCTGGAAAAATATAATCCAAAACAAGGTAGAAAGTTGGATTTTATATCGGGTTAATAATTAAAAGGGTTAAGTTAATAATTATAAAGAATTAAGGTTGAATAATGTTCCTTAATTTTGTTGCTGTGCTATCCTGCTCCCAAATGCCATTTGAATTGTTGCATTTACTCGCAAGTTAATGTAATCAAATGTTAATCTCTCATGTTGTGTGGCCACGGCTCATCCCTCATCCCTCATCCCCGCAACCCCTTAATCCCGGTTAGAAAGCTTTCCGTTTTCGGTGGATTTACGGGGCTTAGTGCGCGAAATACTGAAAACACGGACTTGCAGCTAAAACTCAAAAATATTTTCACTGCAAACCGAATTAAGTTAAATCTGCTCATTTGAATTCCAGGCGCATGGCTAAAAATGCAAAAAGTAATTAATATCCTTGTGCCCGAGAGTCTCACTCTCTCTCTCTCTCTCTCTCTGTTTGGGTGTCGCCCCACGTCCATGGTGGGGTCCGAGCTCTGCGTTCCGATCCCGCAGGACTCTGCGGTGGACTGCATTTTCATAATTTCCAAGCAAAAACAACAAAAAAACAAAAACAGAAGAAAGAAAAAAAATGTACGAGGATAGACGAAAGCGCAGTAAATTCCGACGCACTGGAATTTATGCAGCAAATATTCACTTACCGCACACATACATTCGAGCAGCAAGGCAGTCCTTGCGCATAAATTCAACTAAAGGCAACTGGCAGGAGCAGGAGCAGCAGCAGGAGTAGGATCCGAGGCAGGAGCAGGACCAAATGATCCCCAGCCCAGCTCCCAATTTCTGCTTGGCCAGCAAGAAGAACTGACAACAAAACTCATTAGCAGACCCGGCGACCGTGACCGTCGCGCAAATGGGCGTGGCCCTGGCCCCGCCCCCCCGAAAGTGGGCGTTGTCCGGTGGTCAGCCGCAGCCCGGGAAATCTATGGAAAACTCGGACCCATGGCGCAAAGCTGAAAATCGCAGCATGCATTTCCGCTTGCGAAAAGTTCAGACCAGAGCTTTCCCTAGTCCAGCTCTTGGTCCTCGTCCTACTCCTAGTCCTGGTTATTTTATTCATATTTTCTCCGGCTGCACTTTATCTCGCTGCGGCGGTCTTAGTTGGCGAAATTGTGGCCAACCACGAAAATCTAATAAGCGCGCAAATTTGTTGACATTGCGCAAATGTTTTTTACGGGCCTAACGAAAAAACTTCCGCCAATTCACTCCAGACCCTCGAAATATTCAGAGAAGAGCAGGGAAGAATGGAGAAGAGCAGGAAAGAGCCTTCGTTAAAGACGGCTTCGGGTTGGCCTTGGGCCTTAACCCATTTAGTCCCAGTGCCAGAGATTCTCCAGCTGGATGGTGTGGAAATGAAAAGTTGCTCTCGGCGCCAAATTGGAAATAATTAAAAGGGGGTTTTCGGGGAGGAATTCGCACAGTCCGGATAATTAAATCACAACTTGTTATCATTTCTTATGTGCCTGGCAGAAGGACATCATTTTGTTATTTTTATTAAAGATATTATTTTTAAGATAGGAATTTACTTTCGGTGTAAAAAGACTTGCTTCTTTGCAATGAGATTAATGTGATATTAATTTAATCTCTTAATAAATTATGTAAAAAGTGTTAAAAGGGTGAAAAAAGAATGATGAGTTTTTTCAGAATAGAGTGCAGATAATAAAACTGTCTTATTTTCCTATTCAACGAAGAAACAATTAAAAATAATCAAATTAAACCATTATTTCTTTAATTTGTAGTTGCATAATTCTGAATATGAATTTATTATAATAACATTTTATAGTACATAAAGGGTTAACGAGGTATTTTTTCATTAACTTTTAGGCAGATAATAATTTGTCTTAAATTCTTATTATTGCAATTATAAATGTAATTTATGAATTGCATAAATCATAATGTGAAATTATTTTAATCACAAACTATATTAGATTCAATATTTGTTTTTAAATTTCCAGATAAACGTATCTTATTTTCCAATGTCCTATATATAAAAGTTAAAAAATATCGTCGAATATTTTCTAGGAAATTTACCCAAAATTAAATAAGCCACAATAATCACAATAATCAATAATCTTTAATTTTGAATTGCATAAATCATAACGTCATATTAATATAATCACATACTAGATACCAAATTTGTAAAGGGTTAAATTGGATAAGTTTGTTTTTAATTTTTCAGAAATAGACTAATGGCCTAAGATAAAATTTTCTTATTTTCCTATGAGCGATTCATGTTGATATAAGAAAAAATCAATTACAGGTTCCTTCCTTACTTGTAATTATCGCCATTAGTCAAATATTTAATCAATTTAGCCATTATCTCTGTAATTTGCCGTCATCAAGTCTGAGCGATCGAAAGGTTATGTAGTTTTTTCGTTGCCCCCTAATGGGTTAATACGGACAAAAGGAAAACATGACCACGAGGACCAGGACCAGGACCATGACCATGAACAAAAAAACCGAGATCGCCACAATGGCATAAAGAAATTGTTTCTCAACTCTCTACCTTAGTCCTGGGCGACGGTGCGTAAACCTTTTGGCTTTTGCACTTTGCAAACAGGCAAAGGGAAAGGAAAATACCAGGAGCAGGACGCAGGGACGCATGGACGCAAAAAAGGAAGGCAAACAAGTAAGGACACGGCTCGATGGGATGCGGAGACAAAAGAAGGCTTTCCCACCATTAAGGCCTCCTCCACCTCCCCCTCGTATCGATCCGGATCCGGATCCGTTCGTCCATCAGGGGCGGCGAGACAATTTCATTAACCACTGCGGCATTTAAAGGGCGAGACATCGGCTCCTTTGATTTTTATCGGTTGACCTCGGCACAGGCATGTCCTGTTGTCTGACAGGATTAAATGCAGGCAGTCCCCCCCCCCTCCCTGCAGGCGGGGCGTAAAGTTTTTAATTATTTTTGCGGTTTGAAAATGCATTCCTTGGGCCCCGCCCCACTGCCACTGCTGTCAAGGCGAAGGACATGCTGCGAGGATGTGTACATGAGAGAATGTGTGAATTTGTGCGGGGAGGAGGAGGAGGAGGAGGAGGACATGGTGGGTGATAGTGAGATGGCGAAAAAGCGAAGCAACCGCAAATTCCCCCGCATTTTCTTGCATTTATCCAGCATCCCTCTGGCATTCATTTTAAAAGAAAAGTGCAATAACATGTTATTTTACACACAGTAAGGACAGAGACAGGAACCTGCCCCCCAGTATCCTTCGTCGCAATTTTCCCCAGCTATGATTGTTAACGGTAAGCGGCTTTAAAATTTCCCATGCCTTATTACGTAATTACAAGCGGATGACGGGGCGGATACCTTTTTCCACCATCGAATAATGAAAAATATTGGAATAATTGAATATACACAGAGAGAGAGAGAGACCACACGAATCCATCTGAAATCAATGAAAAAATTTTATGCAATTTATGTGCATTTCCATTCAGACTGTTTTCGATCATTATGGAAATTTATTTATTATATCCCCAGCGCTGGCAATGAAAATGAAAATGAAAATGACTGGACTTGTCATTTTGAAGGAACAATATGCCATCATCAGAAAAGAGAAAAACGCCCGAGCTTACACTAAATTAATGCAAAATAAAAAAACAAAACAGATTATATTCCAATATGGTTAAATGAAAATGAACCGGAGAACAGGCAATCACTTTCCATTTTTTTTATTTGTTAAATATTACATTATTTAATTTGATAACCCAGTGCTAATGGAGAGTGTGTGGTGTGGTTCCATGCCAAATTGATTTCTGTATTTTTTTTTTTAAATGGGAAAATCATTTGCAGCACTTAAACGAAGCTGACACCTTTATTTCGCTTTAAATATGAAAATATATATTATAATATTCACTGTTTTAGCTTGCATTATTTTAATTAAGTATAATTACTCTATTAACTATTGAAGACCGCTCTTTAAATTTACCATTTAATAGTTTGTCCCCTGTTTAAAACGATGCAACTTTTGTTGCAAGTCCTGCTGTATTATTTATTCTAAACCAAGTTTATTTTGGAAGCACATGGCTTATCGCAGCCTTCCAAAGCTCACTTCTTATGCAAGTTCCGAGGAATTCGAAACAAGGCAATGTTTTGCGTTGCAAGCCAGGGTCTTAGCCGGCCAAAAAGCCAACTATTTGGCTTGGCTAAAACAAGAAACAACAAGAAACAAGAACAAGAAGAAAGGAGGGCAACAATTTTTCGAAGAAATATCCGCACAAATTTTCACAATTAATATGCACTTCCTGTGCAGACGACTTCTTGCAGCCCAGCAGCAAGTTGTGGGAGGATTGGGAGGGGACACCCTATTCCTCCAGCGGAGTTCACATGTGAGTTCATTGCTGCCATTAATGAATACGTGTGCAGCAATAAAGCCATTTTTTATGGGTAAAAGTCACGTGAGAAACTATTTAGTACGTTTACGAACGAGTTGAGAGAACGAAGGGTTTTTTTTTTGTATGGGGTTGGGATTCCGAGTCGGTGCAACTTTGTGCCTGACACAGCCAGAAGAAAGCCAACTTTCCTTTGCCCACACACACACACACACACACCCTGAGCAAAAAAGTGCAAATATTTCCTACTCCCCAGTTACTCACATGCACATGAGGAGACTCTGCCTTGGCAGAATTAATTTTTGGCATTTATCAACTAAGCAAATTGAAATCGTGTCGGTCGAGTCTGGCATTCCTAACCCAGTTTATTGTTCTGCCGCCTTTGATATGTGCACTCCGAGGAGTAGTTTCCATTCTGGGCTTTTGCCTCACAAGTGAGCAAAAGGATGGCCCTGGGGGCCCAATGTTGTTGAACAAGTAAATCAACGAGTTCCTGATACTTGGCCCGAACTTTTTTTTGGCACATCAGATAATTGATTTGCAAGTGGAGCGGCTGTGGGGCGTTAATGAGTGACGTTTCGGTGAAGCCTTTTGAAATGCCAGAAATTGGATAGTTTGGGTGGAATTGGAAGGGAAGGTTATCCCTCAGGGATATTCGATCAAACTTTCATATCGGCCATTAAATATACATGTCGAAATGCTTTTACAAAAGCTAACAAATGTTATTTTGTAGCTGAAAGGGTTGGTTATGGTCATATTTAGTTGTTTGCTAAATATATATTAAATTTTAATTAAGTTTTTTTTCCATGAATTACTAATATTGGTTACGGGTTTTATGGCTTTTTTTGTTGAACATATATATTTTGAACTTTTTATAAAAATAACATGAAATTAGGAATATATTTTTTGTTGCAGTTTCTTTTTGTTCAAAATCAAATCTTTTGGCACTATTATTTTAATTTTAAGGTTGTTTAAGTCACTGACTTAAGAGGCAGAAGATATTAAATATTAATAAAATATTTTTTTTCTCTAAATTAATTATATTAAATACAGCATTTATAGTTTTTTGTTGAACATATTCTTATACAACTTTTTATAAAAATAACACCAAATTAGAAATTCATTTAAACAGATATAAATAGTGGTTTTGAAAATGTATTTGTATTTGTATTGCAATTTTCAACATTTTATAAAAAAAGCATTAAATTTAAAATATATTTGAGCGGATTAAAGTAGTGGCTTTTAATTGTTGCAATAACTGCAAATGAATTCAAATCTGTTGGCACTATTATTTTGATTTATGTCTTAAGAGGCAGAATATATTAAATATTAATTAATTATTTTCTTCTATGAATTACTAATACTTAGTCCAGCTTTTATAGCTTCTGCGATAAACTAATTTATTTCCCAGTTTTTATAAATTAAATATGATATTCTAATAGATCTAAACAAATATAAACAGTGGCTTTTAAAATTAAACACACATGTTGCAATAAATATAAATACTTAAAGGCAAATATAGTAAATGAATTCAAATCTGTTGGCACTATTATTATGATTTATGTCTAAAGAGGCAGAAGATATTAAATATTAATTAAATATTTTCTTCTATGAATTACTAATATTTAGTCCAGCTTTTATAGCTTCTGTGGTAAACTATTTTATTTCCCAGTTTTTATAAATTAAATATGATATTTTAATAGATTTTAACAAATATAAACAGTGGCTTTTAAAATGGAGCAGATGTGTTGCAATAAATATATGTAATTACTTAAAGGCAAATATAGTAAATGAATTCAAATCTGTTGGCACTATTATTTTATGATATATATATGACTAGCAAGCCAGTGTCTCAAGAGGCAGAACCATAACATTATTTCCATAGAACCACTACCACGCCGACACCCGACTATAAAAGTATCTAAACTTGTGCACTTTATAGATCTCTTAGCGCAGAGAAGGAACATTACGAGCTCGTGGGTGTGCGGCTGGATATTACAGCAATACAGCATGGGGCAATGAGGCAATGCACCCATTAGGCCGACCGGTAAATGAGCATTGAGGCAATTCATAAAACTGCCCAAACAAAAAGCCAATTTTATTCGCCCCAGGCACGCGTAAGTGTCGGGCACCAAATCCCTCTCTCCTCCTCCTGCTCCTCCTCCTGCTCCTTCTACTGCTCCGCCATGGCGCCATTGTAATGGGCCGAGGTCCAATGTACGATGTCCAAGGAAAAGTGGGCTCGGAGCACAAAGTCCGGTTCGGCCAATGGTGAAAACGTGTTTACGCTTTTATTATGTAAAGAACCGGACAAGGAGCTTCGTGGCCATAAAAGGCCGCCGCACACTTCAACTCCACAAATCTGCGTGGAGTGTTTTAGGCGCGAGCACTCCCCAAGTCTGGGATAGTCCAGTTCCGGCTCCGTCTCCGACTCCTGCTCCTCCTCCAACTACGTATCCCCATCCCAGCAAGGCCGTAACGTATGCAAAGTAATTGTGCGCATTAAATATGTTCTGTTTTTATTAACTGCGGCGCTGGCTTCCCTCGCTTTTTAACGAGAAACAATTAATAAAAGCCGGCGAACGAGGCGCGTATCATGGCAATTAAAATTATGCAAATGCAAATTTACCAAATAAGACAGCAAGCAGCAGCAGCAGCAGCAGTAAAAAGGAGCAACAGCTCCTGGTATACCAAAGATGGTTAACTGCAAGCGATTTTCTCTCACTCGTTTTACTGCCTTGTTTACAATTAGTCTTCTATTCAGAGTATGCAAATTCCATAAAAACTCATTTTCAGCCAATTGACTGCATTGTTTTGTATTCCTTTTTGTATTTTTTAGTTGGGTCGATTTTTAATATTTAGAGCCAGCTGCGGTGGATGGTGGAAAAAAAAAAAGTGCAGACAATGTCTCTGCATCATCGTTTCACTGCTGCTCAGCGGTAATTAACTAAAATCGTGTTTTTATTTGCCAGACAAACAGGACGAACAGGACGAGCAGGACGAAAGCGGAAAGCGCAGGAACAATGAAGAAATCCGTTCATTTGTGAAAATTGTTTAGCTTCGGAACAATATAGCAGCAATAGCCGAGTTGCGAGTTGCGAAATCGTAAATGGAAATCTAAAAATCCACTGCTGGGAATTGTTGCTGTGAGCAGCAACTAATACAAATGCTATCCCCCGAATCGGTGCACTCCAAAAAATTACCCATTGAATTCAGAAAAAAATAGAAGAATTATATATATACAAAAAATTAAATAGTCAACAAATTTACAACCCCCAGTACTTTTATTTATAATAATTATTGGAAATAAAGTTTAAGTCTAGAATGACTTCACTATGTTTTAATAAAATCTAAAAGGATACCATTAGAAATTGGAATTTATTTACTATTATTTTATTATTTTTATAAAGTTTAATACAAAAATTACTTTACAATATTATAATAAAATCGCATACTAATTTTGTAGATATTATTAGAAAATTTAATTCATTTCAAATGAATCCTTTTTACCGCTGTGCAAGAACGTATCCTTTTTGAACCGACATTTGCCAAATTCGCACACAGACGCGCATGTTGGTTTTTAATTTTATAGCCAAACAATATGCTTACAGATTTCGTTTGCAGTTTTTATTAAAAATCGATTGCCAAATACAGCGGAGTTGCGAAAATACAGCGAAATAGAAAAAATATATTCCAATGCACTTGAAGCATGCAACGCTTTTCAGCGGGTTAGCAATAATACCCGTTTGGCTTGTGGCTTTGCAACTTCGCACACACACACAAACATATCCGACAAATACGAATCTGGGGAGTGGTGGATGCGGGATACTGGATACTGGGTCCACAGATGAACCATGGACATTCGAGTTTGTAAGAGTAGCAATAAGGTACAACTATTGCAATGCCCGCATGTATAGTATGTATATTGACATGTCCGAGCTCACATTAATCATGGAGATGGAGTCTCCTGCGGATGCCATGTGAATGGGGAATCCATGAGATACATTTGAACACACACACACACACACATGTTACA
>JAJJHY010003831.1:10036911-10073686 GCA_021224005.1 Drosophila setifemur | reverse complement strand
TCCCCTTCGCTGTGCACGCATTTCCCCACTGGAAACTATTTTACTCTCTATAGATACGTCCGTATATATATATGGGGGGGATATATACAGACCACCCACTGCAGATTACCAAAGTCGCAGCTAACATATTTTTTGCAACGAACAAAAAAAACCGGAAAGAAGGAAAAGCGGAATAAACGCGGGTTGAAAAAAAAGGAGTTGGGGGGCAGGAAAAATGGGAAACTGTTGCAAGTGTGCTAAAGTTTCATGCTTCATTGGAAGCCGACGCCAGGCTCTGTTTCCCCATACCTACTTTCCTCATATCCCGGGGTCCTTGGAGCCCGTTTTCTTGGCGGCAAAAGCGAGGCACGCGCTCTCCAAGAACAATCAAATTTCCAGCAAGGATCTCGGGGTGTAATATTCGTGCGGGGGGGGGGTTGGAACCCAGTCAGACATGTGGTCGGTGGGCTGCTCCACTCCTCATCCAGTTGCACTGGTTGGGTGGCACTTTCATAATCGAAACACTCTGGCCAAAAACCGATAGCCCAACTGCAGGCAGTCGGAGGCCCTGCTTCAGTTGCCAAAAAAAAATAAAAAAAAAAAATCCTCGGGGGAGCTTTGGGCCCATTAAAGCACTCGAAAATTTAAAAGGCAGGATTCACCCCGAATACCCGGGTTTTCCCATTGTCTGGATGCCTTCGAGCACACATATGCTTAACGCTTTTGGGACTCTTTCCACATATATATATGTGTATATATATATATATTGTCTGTTGAAGGAAGGAGTCTTTTTATAGTTCGGGGGTCCTTAAACGTTTGTATCTCTCTCTCTCCCTTCCTTTCTTTCACTTTTTTATTTGCATATTTTAATGCAAATTGTGCAGAATTAATTTAGTGCTGTTTAGTCTCGAACTCAGACCCAACTCCCGACCTCATCCTGATCCGTATCCCCCACCAGTTTGCAATTTACCACATTTTTCCCCCAGTGTATGCGTGTCTCTGTTCGTGTCGCGTGGGTGGTTTTCGTTTCATATGTAAATATTCAAGTTTCAAGTTATTTTCCCTTCAAGTTCGCTGCCGTCGTCTCCATTGTCGTATCACTTTATTGTTTATGCCCGAACTGTGTGTTTGAGGAGAGACAGAGTTTCGAGTTTCGGAGGAGCAGTGGAGTGTGGCCTAGTTCTTCTTTGGGCCAAAAGGGCAATGAATGTGCGAAAAATATTTTATGAGCTATATTATGTAAACTGAATTTAGTTTCCGGTCCCCACTTTTATTCCACATTATTTGCCCGCTCTCTCTTATTGTGCAACTTTGTTGGCCAAACACTTTTGGGCCAAGGAATTTGGGAATTTCCAGTGAATAAACCAATCCAAGACTCATTAGCTGGGTCGGGCCTTCACCCTGGCCAAGGACCCCATCTCTCTCGGGAGTGGAATATTCATGCGTGAAGAGGCGACAACCAAGAGAATTATTACATGGAATTGCATAAAAAATGTTGCTCACGTACAAAGGAAATGAAATGAAATGAATTTCTGAGCCGTCCTTCACTTTGTTCGCTAGTTATCTTTCCTCTCGGGCGTGTTTTTTTTTTCCTCCGTATTTTTTTTTTATATTTTTCCTGCCTCGCAGCAGCAGCAGCAGCAGCAGCATCTGCAGCTGGGCCGCTGGAGCGCGAGAGCTCAGGGAAATTTATGCTGATCATTCATAATGTCAAAGACGCTCCAAAAGGATGCTGGATGCTGGATAGTGGCGGCTCCAGGACCTCGGACTAGGCCCGGCACATTCAGCGAGAATGAATGGCCCAGGTCAGGGCAGGGCCGCTGATAGCCTGGCCTAGAAACGCTGTCCTAGCTGCCCGAAAATTTGGTTAACCCCTTTCTGGCAACGTTGCGTATGAGTAACTTTTCATTTCGTGTCCACGCCGCGTATGGGTAACATTTCATTTTGTCAAATGTGCAGTTTTAAATAAAAAATATATTTAAGAATTATGAATGGGCTGGTGTGTTTACATGTATGATAAAAATGTCTGTAATAAATATAATAAAATATTTCTTATTTCTATATTAGCAAGGAAACAAATTTAGATGTCAGAGATATCTAAAATGTTAAAGTGGAATAAAAATCAAATAATACTCTTTTGTTAAGTTTAAATTTAAGAAATTTATTCATGTATAATTTTTACTTTTCAAAAGTGCAGTTAAAAATAAAAATATATTTAGGAATTATAAATGGGCTTACAGATATGATAAAAATATCTATAAAATATACCATAAATCATTATAGATCTCAATATTTTCATGTAAAGAAATTTAGACAAATTTAAATGTTATCAAGCATATTTAAATTGTATAAATGGGATGAAAAGTTAAATTTTGTAATAGTATTAATCCTAATTTGATAAAAAGTATAATTCCAAGAATGTACATACTCATAAATATGTAACCCACCCGCATTTGCAATTATTAAAATGATAAAACAACCGAATTCAAATGCAAATGAAATCCGATTTTCCGAAGAAAAGCGGGGTACGCTTTCCCCAAAGGGGTAAGCTCCATTCAGCTTTTCCGTAAGCACTTTGTGCTCTCAGATTTCGAGGGCTTCTAATCATCGTCGCATTATCATCGCGGGGATGAAACGGCGGCGAGAAACGAAAGTGTGTGTTTCCATTTATGGCCAAAAACCAGGAGCCACAGGAGCCGCAGGACCCGCAGTGCTCTATGGCAGTGCTCTCAGCCAAATTATTTATATGTAAAGCGGGAATTGTCGCCGAGTCCGGGGAAATCAGTAAAGCAAAGCAAAGCAAATCAAAGCCGGGCAGAGCAACAGAGCAGCGCGAAACTCGAAACACGAAAAACCGTGCACAATAAGAAAGGAAAATCAATTTCCGCTTGCGAAATAATTCCAAAGCCATACAAAAGCGGGATCCAAAGCCGAAGCTGAGCTCCGGCTAAAGCCAAAAGGAGCAGAGATGAACGCAAAGCAGTAAGGAGCACGGAGCAGGGAGTAGGGAGTAGGGAGTAGGGAGTACGGGGAGCTCGGAAAAAGTTGCCATTATCCTGTGCGGCAGCGGCAGCGAGATAAGATATTTGCACAAGAATGGCATTCAGTTGATAAAATCCGATTTGAAAATGAGCGAATGCCTGGCAATGAGCAAGGCACGAGGCACGAGGCACGCGGCACGAGTGGGGGGCAGGAAGGGCTCCCTTCAATCGAAGGACAGAATCCAGCGGCAGAAACAGATAAAGTGAAACAGTGAGGACGGAGCCCGGGTTGGGATAACAATTTTATAAATAAATATTTGTGCGGGCGGCTCCGTGCCTTCGCCCGGCCCGTCTCTTTGCGTTTCGCTTTTGAACTCAACTATCGGGCGATAAATCATTTGAAGTTCCTCTCTTCTGCTCCGCACAATTGGCCCGGTGACAATCTCTGCCCGGACGGAAGGCAGCCCCTCTCTCCCTCCTCCCTCCCCCAATCCCGACCCAAACCCAAGCCAATGCCTTTTTCTTTACGCACTTTCGGGGGGAGGCCCGTAAATCTGTGCCGGAGAAGCGAAAAGAAGGAACTGTTCAAGTAGAGAAACGGAAGCGTGTCTCCGCCTGATAGCCTCAATGACTTCCGTTCCTGGCGTTTAATGCTTTTTAATGAGTTGCCGCTGCAAAATGTTTGAGGACATCCCCACTGACAGGGACGTGTACATACGACTATATGTGGACATGGGCGACTTAATCGATTTCATTCACTCACCCAGCCGAGATCGGGTCCAGGTCAGGTCAGGTCAAGTCAGGAAATTGCTCAAGTTTCTCCGAAACTCTTAAACTTTAATCTCGGTACAAATTTATAGCATACCTTTTGGGGCATTTTATTACATTCGAATGGGGTTTTGGTCAAAGGGATTTGTCTGGGTTTAAATTGGGGCAGATATTACTTTTAAGTAGTTAAAGTACAGAAAAAAGTAAAGTAAAGTAAAATACAGAAAATTAATATTAAATAAACAATGTAGTTAAAAAGTAAAGTAAAGTAAAATACAGAAAATTAATATTAAATAAACAATGTAGTTAAGTAAATCTGAAAAATCTTGATTTTTTTCCTACTTTCGGATTTAAAGATTTCCCATCGAAATCGGATTTAAGAACCTTCTAGAATCCAGCCGATTGATGGTTCTTTTTTTGGTCCTTGGTCTCTGATGCCCGATTTGAGTATTGTGTCCAAATCGTTTTCGGACGACAGTTTAGAATTCGATTGGCCCCGGCTGGAGGCAACCTTATTATTATGCCGGTCAGGTAAATCTCGTCTTGTAAAAATTGTCTCCTGCCCTTGGATTGCCCCTTGGACTCGGGCAGGGTGTAGGACAGTTATCTGTTGGCGGCTTGAATTTGTCGGGATGCTCGGAAAGGTTGGTTCAAGCTTTCATTTCGGATCTGGTCTTGGTCCAACTTGATTTGTGGGCTGTGCCTTAAAGTGGGGCTTTAATTTGTTTCGGTCACTGTGGAGCGAGATTTGCCTGTCGGTGCCTTTGGTGAACGGCCATATGTCTTGGTTGCCATGGACCAAGATGAATGCCTCGTGCCGCGGGCTTTGTGCAGGCTTCCTTCCTGGACAGCTACCGCCCTCTCTTCTCCCCCTGTTCCCCCTTCTCCCGGTCCATTGACAAATGAGTGGCCCAAAGGTCGTTGCCAGGGTCGCGATTTCCGCGCCCACTTCCTCCTCCTGCGGGGGTGTGGTTCTTGTTGTTGTTGATGTTGGCTTTTTTTTATTATTTGTTTATGCGTTGGCTGTCCGTCGTCCGTCGGTTTTGGTCTATTGAAAAATATTTCTCGGACTTTCTTGGCCCTGGGAAAAACAAGAGATGCGGCAGAAGCATTGCAGGATGATAAACAAGTAGCCGCAAATGGCCAAGTCGAGTCCCGAGTCCCGACTTCAGTCCAGTCCCAACCACGTTCTTGGCCAGGACCTAACAAATTGTGGGCAATATTTTCATTTCATCAAGAGCGAGCGTCCTTGGCCGAGGGACGCCTTGAGGGAGCGCTGGCAACTTTATTGCATTATTGAAAAACTTGTCAAAATATTTTGAATGTGTCGGGAGAGAGAGAGAGAGCTCTTTGGCCTTATTAAATTTACCGCCCTGTCGCTGTCGCTTTATAATTGTATGAAAATATTGTATTTCAAAAGGGCGAGGACATATCTCTTATTAGAGCAGAGAGTCTCATATTTACATTGGGTTTATTTTTGGAACTCACCTCGGACGACGGCACTGGATCTTCCTGGGACTGTTGCCCTGGAGTCGAGTGTGCATTTTTAAGTTGGCAATGGCTCTGTTGTCTGTTGGCTCTGATGATTCGAATCGCTCATGGTTTTTAGTTAACGCAAATGGCTGAATTAAAATTTTATGAATTTCATATTTTATGCAAGTAAGGAATTTTGTTGATGTTTTTTGTGTGTTGCATTTTGCATGTGTTTGCAGTCAGGTGAATTCTTTGCGGTTTAATTAAATTGCTGTTGATCCTTGCTAAAATCGTTTGCCCCCTGCAATGAAAACATAATATATTTATTTATTAAATATTTTGATTTTGCTATGTTTTTTTTGTGTAGCCCCTGCTGAAGTGGAAAAAGCCGGAGTTGATTGAATGCAATTTTCTTCAGCGAGCTTCAGAGAATTTCAGTTGGTGGATTGCAGTTTTAATTAATTTTAAAGTAGTTTTTTATTGCCAGGTTTTTCAATTACATCTATGAAATAGTAATCAATTACCGTTTAAGCATAATTAAATGTGAAAGGTATTATAAAGCTAGCATTTTTAAGCTGAAGCATTTGAGTTTTTCTAAAAGTACTCGTACTTCCATAGGTAACTCCAACTGCTGGCCATAAATTGCTGGTTTCAATTGCATAACTCTTCCGAACAGTTACTAATTAATGGCAAGCCCTGAAGTGCTCCCTCCCTGAACCCAACAATGTACCTCCGAACCTCCCACATTTTTCTCACTCTTCGGATTGCAACGAGTAACACAATCCAAAGCAACAATTTTGCTGCGGGCGAAATTTTATTTTCCGAAATAATGAAGCTCATGCCGGAATAATAGGTACACATTGATGAAATTTAATATGTTCAGTAGAGCTCGATTTGCTCGTTGGCCATGGACAGAGATGGGTTTTAGGGGGGCGGGGGGGAGAATTCGCATCAAATTTCCAATTAAACAACAAATTCTAATTTATATTGCGCAAGTTGTCCGCTCTCTCTCTCTCGTTCTCGTTCTGTTTGCCTTTGTATCTAATTCATAGTAAATTATTTTAGGGTAATTATTTTGTGGCCGGCTATTAAATATCTTCCCAAATTGCGTCGCTTGTTTTGTGTCAAACAATTATTCGTCGATCCGCACTCCCAAAATTTTTGCCCAGCAGAACTGAAGAATTTATAATGCCGTGTTTTGTTACCAATTCCGCCGCATAATTGAAAACGTGCTGCCTAATTAGTTGAAGGCTTTCGACCTCATTTGTTTTCCCCTGTGTGTGCGGATATCTAGAATGTACATATGTCTATATGTCTATAGCTTCTAATGCTCGTTCTTGTTGTTGTTGCTGTTGTAGGTAGCCGTCAATTTTGTCAGGATGTCAGCCACTGAAATGCCTGGCTTTTCCATCTCTCTGCGAGTGTATCTGTATGCGTGCGTGTATCTATGTATCTGCGTATCTGTGTGCGCCTTTGTGGCTGCGGCTGCGAGTGTCTATTATGTGAAAATGCGCATATGGCTGTCTGGTTGGCATATAAATGTCGCAGTCAATAATACAAAAGGCCCCAGCGAGCACATTTTAAAATCTATATTGGTTAAGAAAGAAAGTCAACTGGGGCGAACAAGAAGGTACCGTGTGGAAGTAATCCCTGATTCCTTTTATATAGCAAATTGATGCACATTTTGTATGCAAAATATTTATTTTTGTTTTTAGTTGTTTCAAACGAACTTTAAATTAGTTCATTTGGCTTTGGTCAATAGTTTATTCTATTACATAGAATTGATGGTTTTGGTTATTGGAGCTGAACTAATTTAACTAATTTTGCTATGGCAGATACTCTCTGGTATATATTTAGATATATATCAATTTTTGTTAGAACTAAGTTATTCAGTTATTTTATTTTTAGTACCAAACCAATATATTTTAATATATTCGCATAGTTACGGTACACTAAAGTCTCATCGATTGCCATTGTTTTTATTTCCGGGAAACACCAAAGCCCACGAGTTGAGTGAGTGTCACGCACATTTTCCCCATTCCCCATACCCAATCCCCAACCCCAATCCCCATCCCCAACCCCCAACCCCAACCCCTCCGCTCAATTCCATTCCTCCGAACCCATCTCAATGGCAATTTCTATGCGCATTTTTCTATTATTTATTATTTTTATTGAGCTCCAAGCTCGACTGGAATATTGGAGGGTGCTAAAGGAGGGTTGGGGATCCAGAGGGAAGGTGGAAGCCATGTCGTGTTGACAGCTGCCATTGATTTCGTTTATAGGCGAAAAGGAAAATTAGCCACGTTTTCATTTGATTTGCATGCAGCGCAGCATTAAAATTATATTCATACGCAAGCGACTCGTCCATCTGCAATGCAATAATATTGCTCCCTGATTTCGTATAATAACATTACCCGGGCCTGTCGCAGAAAATTATGCATTGAATCGGGCAAAAGCCCGATAATTGGAAAATTGGGAGAAATACACACACACACACACACTGTTCTGATTCCATATTCGAGCAAATCAAGGAGAATCATCTCCTTCTTTTTGAGAGTGAAAACTTTAGGAATTTTTGCATTGCCTTTATCCGCTTTCTCGGAAAATTGGTTTCCTCGAAGCAGCTTTAATGTACCGAACAATTGAAATCCAATTTCCACCTGAGGAGGAGGTGGAGTAGGAGGAGAAGTTGGAGTTGCGGTTGGTGCTGGTCGGTCAACAAGTCAGTTTTCTGTATCGATTCGAAAAGAAAAAGCAATTAAGCGGCCGGGGGAGGGGGGTGCTGGGAAATGTTCTTTAAATTGAAAATCATAATTATTCATGACAAGAGCGAACGGAGCGGAGTGCTTTATATGAGTAGAAAAATGGTTATAGTCATTCGTTCACATATACTTGTATATATATATTGGCTGTTTGGCGAGCTCTTAAAATATAAAACATTTAACGCTCGCCTTTGTTGATGGCTCGGCTCATTCGGTTCATTTTTTTGAATTTACAAAGCCCCGGCCGGGCTCCATTCAGGGGGTTTCCCTCGTATCCGTCGTATCCGTTGAGCCCATTGTGAGTGGTTTTTCCATCATATTCGCTTTTTGTTTTCCCCACATGCGTGTGCTTCTTTTTTGTTTCCATTTCTGTTTTTTTTTTATTTTAACTTTTCCATTCATTCAAACCAAGTAATGAAGTCCTCCTCTCGGGCGTGGATCGTTGCGGCTTTGTTGTTATTTTTATTCGGTTTGATAGTCTTTTTATCGATGCACGTTAAATTTTATTGCAATTGTTATGCGCTCACATCTTTGGGGCGGGGCTGGGGCAATGCGTTTTATATTTAATAAATTTAAATCACTCTATATGTGAGTTTTATGTGCGTTAATAATGCGAATCGCGTTGCAACTTCCCCCCTTCTTTGCGGACAAAGAGCAGAAATTTCAAAAGCAATTTATTTCGCACAGTCAACCCGATACAATATGGACATAAACTAACCTACATTTATGTGCGATATGCTGGATATATATATATTAATGATAATAATTTCGGCCTCCGTTTTAAATAATTGAGGAGAATCAAAGCACCGTCGCGGTTTAATGGCAGATTAATATTGATATTATGCAGCTTTAAAGCTCACGTTGGTTGTCAATTTTTCAAAAAATAGTTTATTAAAGCCACATAAATCAAAGCCATATTTAAGTTGAATAATATTTTTATCACAGATTTGAGAATAAATTTGAGCATTAAATGATGGTGGAAATACTGCATACTGAAAATAGGAAACAGATACATTTTCAAATGTTGTAACTCTCCTATATTTCTCCTCTCAAAAATTTGGTGTACCTAAATTCAGTTAACTTCGAATTTGGGACAATTTAATCCATTACCCTGAATTTATCAGAATTTAAAAAGAAGTCCGTAGCTGGATAACTTTGTCGGTTCTGACCGCACCATTCAACTGCTGCTCCTGCTCAACTTGGTATAAAGTTTGTGCAGTTTGTTACATTTTTTCTTTTTTTTTTTTTTGGGAGATGCTTCTGTGCACTCTCTGGGATGTCAACACATCGACATAATGCCACATTCGTCCAATTTACACACAGGCTGCGCCGAAGCAGGACTTTCGAAGGACTCGAGCGGCAGAGCAGACAAGCAGCAAACTTGAACTTTTGCGGGCAGCCAGATGGCTGAGACACTGCTGCTATCGTCCCAGTTCTTATGTTCTTATTTCCATACACTGGGAAAAAATTATATTACAATTCATAAGATTCACAAAATTCACTCCAAGATGTTTTATAATATAAATGAAGTTTTAAATGTACTTCAATTCCAATTGTAAAATAAAAATGCTAGCGCCGAAATTAAATCAGTTTAATCCTATTTTAAAGAACATTAAATCCAACAAATTCCCAAATTTCAAGATCAACTTATTGCAAGAGCATTTGAGAGAGTCCAAAATTCGTTTCCTCATTTATGTCCCAATTTTATCTCCGAGTGTTTTGATATTTCCCAGCATATATATCAAAGCACCCACGGCCACAACATTTTTGGCAACCGCGCGCATTCCTCGCACTCTAATTACATGTTAAACCGGCGGCAGGGAAGCCCGGGTCTGAGGATTGCGGAAAACTCCAACTGGAAACTCGGCTTGAGCATGCGTTGTGGTTTTTCATTTGCATTCGCTCGGCAGAACTTGGCTACGGAGTTTTTAAGTGAATGAAATTTCTTGGCCAGGCCACTTCTTTCGGCTGGCGAGGATAATTAAATTCGGCACAAGTACCATATAGCCCGGCTATATCCGTCTCTACTCGTATATATACCACTATATTATATATATTATAGTATATATACATTTTATTTATGATTTCTTCTGCCCGCCGGCGTCTATTGCTCTTGTCACTGGCTCTGGCACTGGAGTATGCGGAGCTGCGATAATTTCAGCAGGCGGTGCAGGCAAATTTCCAGAGTTCTCGCTTCACGGTTTAGTGAGCAACAACAATTTTCCTGCCATGAATGCATTTTCCGAACCTCCCCCTTGTTTTGGGTTTTCTTCTGCTAAACTTTTCGGGGGGTGGCGGGGTGGTGGAGTGGGGGGTGGGAAAATCATTTATCAATGTCAGGGAATGCAGAACATTCTCTCTCCGCACGAGAGAACTTGTGTATGGCGGCAGATTGCGACGGCCTAACGTCTGATAGGGGGTCCTGGCTGCTGGGTCCTGGCTCCTGGCTCCCGGCTCTTGGTCCTGGCTCCTGGTTCTGGGTGGTCTGGGGAATTCGGTGATGCAGCCAGAGAGTGCGTAAAACAAGTTGGCCAAACTTTCGACTTTGTTTCGCAAAATACTCAAGTGATTTTGAAAATTATGCACACGCATAAATGCATCGACCCGTCCGCAAACATGAGCGAAAACTTTTTATCGAAATTGCCGAGCACAAAACCAAGAGAACAAGCTCGGAACATCAAAGTTGATCACACTCATATTGGTAACCTTTAAAGTTTTTCAGTTGCATATAGGAGGAGTACTATATATGTGGTATATATTGTTGTATATATGCTCCATGCTTAAAATCATTCCTTACTTTAAATAATTATGTGAATAAGCAGTGGTAATGAAAAGAGGTCATTAATATCATCATAATTGTTGAGGTAATAAAGTTCACACTCTTATTAGTAACATTTAAAGTAGGAAGAGTACTTACTATATATGTAGTATATATCTATTTTATGCTACCTGCTAAATAGTCTTTCTTTATTTTAAAAACATATAGAAATAATCAGTGGGAATGTAACAGGGTCATTATTATAGTACCATCATAGATACTGATTAAATATAAGTCACATTCATATTGGTAACCTTTAAATTTTATGTTGCATATTATTTCTGTATTATATATCCCTGCTGAATATCATTCATAACAAATGACAAATTATATGCAACACCAGTGGCAATGTTAAAAGTTCTCTATTTTTTTCCAACATAATTAGTTATTTTATATAATTACGACTTTTCTATTATAGTTTTATTTACTAAATTATCTTAGATTGATTTGAATTCTCTAAGAAATAAAATCTACTCCCAATCAAGAAACCGCCTGAAAGTATGCAGTGATAATTTTCGCACACATATCGTTTGAAATGCGATCAACTTGAAATCATCAAATTCGTTGTGCAATCCAAACAATTACCTTCTGAATTACTTCGGATGGAGGCGTTGCTTTGTCTTTGGCTTATGGCAGAAACTTTAGCACTTAGTGCCAGGACTTTACCCCCTCGATCTACCCCCTCCCAAGACTCTGGGCCAAAGCGGTCGAGCGAGTGTTCTAATCCTCTGGCCGCCACTTGTTTGCTGGCGAAACAAGTTTGCACTCAAAACTCGTAAATAATGGATGGAAAAAAGCGCAACCGCACCATTCATAATGGAAAAAGTTGCCCGGCCACTTGAAACTACTGCACAAGCACCGAGCTATGGCCGAGTCGAGGAGGTCTGTGGATGTGGATCCGAGCTGCCCTCCTCCTCGTTGGATGCACTGGACGCCATCATAGCTCTCTGTTTGGGATGCAGCGCCCGTTGCTGCCGCCGCTGCCGCCGGCGTTATTGTCATGTGTACAGTAAAAATAACAAATAACAAACAACCAACCAAGAAGCGGGAGCGGGAGCGGGGAACAACAAGCCATCAAGGCGGTTGCATTCCGTTGCTTATTGTTGTCAGTGCTGCAATCCCTGCTGTTTTCACGTCGACTCTGGCTGCATTTTTGAGGCCAAGTGCATTTTAAGAATGCATAAAAAATTTTACAACTTCCTGGAGCCTTAAAGAAGCATTGTTTTTGTTCTAAAAACAAAACATGATTATCTAACACCATATAGTAAATTATATTTAATTTTAAGCATTAGCTTTATTCCACAGTATTTTGATGTCAAAAGCTTATATCGGAAATCTTTATATTCCTGTTTATTTCTTTATATAAAAATGGCAACAACAACACAATAAACATAAATAATTTATATAACAAAACAGCAATTTATTTATTAATTACCACCGTTTCAGATTTTTAAAGTACTAGTATAATTTAAATACAACAATTTGGTTTTATTTTATTTTATTGTTTTATTTAATGTAAGCAAATGTCTTCAACATTTTATTATATGAATTACAATAAACAATAAATGTATATTATGCAACTTATTCCAAAAACGACAATCACAATATTTTTGTAAATATTTAGCTTTTAATGCACAGATACTTTTTGCCACCACTGTTGGTGGCGTTATTGCATTTCCGGCGGCTGCTGTGGCCTTGGTGTGGTTACTCCAATGGGGGGAAGGGGCATGGGATCGGAATAAAACGGAACCGGAAGACGGTGGAGCTCCCCCGCACATATAGCCCGGATAGCTCCCATTCGTTTGGAAGCCAAGGTTATAGTCACATTTTTAATATGCTGTCTGTTCCGGTGCTGGACGTTGTTTATGATGCGCATATCCAATGGAATGCCGTGCATGTGCATGTGCCTGTGCCTCGGTATTTGCGCAATAAATTTAAAATTGCTTTCAACTTTAAAGTCCGCAGGATGCGTCGGACGAAAGTCAGAAAGCTTTAACTTTAAGCGAGGCTTTTGAGCTCCCTGAAATATATTGTTCATTTCCCCCCCTGGGAGCCGGCAATAAATTCTGATATATGAACTCAACTGCTATAATTTAATTATGTTTTAGCCTGGAGCCCGGAGGGCAAATTGGACTTTTACCCAGAATTCTGTTTTGCCGGGAAAACTCTAGGAAAAATCCGACAAGGAAATCTAACAAAATCAATTCAATTAGACGAGGAGCTGCCCAGGTGTGCGGGTCCTCCATTAAAATATATATATCTGTGCTCTTACCTTTCACTGATTTATTTTGCAGCCCTGAACTTGGCAAAGCGGTGCAATTAAATTTTTTGGGTCGAATCGGGGACAGGGAAACCCGAGCCAGAACCGGGGAAAACCCGGGAACGGCGGAAATTGGATTAACACACTCACAGACACACACACACGAGAACACACACAAACACACACACACACACACGCACCGGGAAGCGGGAAAATTATTGTAATATTCTGACTTTAGTTTTGGGGCCTGTGCGGATTTAATTCGATTTAATTGAAGTTGCAGCAGATACGCACACATTTGCATCGCCCCAGCCGCATGCCACTTGCCACTTGCCACACTCTGTCCACCCGCACCCGCTGAGATCGCAAAACTCGTGATATTTTTGGGGCAGCCCGGCCCAATCCCAACGCTGACTGTCAACGATTCGCGCCGCGATTCGGAAGCAGACTGAATCCTCTCCGCAGAGGCAGTCCCATTAGCATCGTTCGAAAAAGCCGAGCCACTGCATCACCCGCGACCCCCCTTCAATCATTACTCGCTCGTGAGGAAACCCCAAGTTCGGTTTCCCTCGTCGAGACTCGTGATGGAAAACTCCAGTGCGCAGAAGCGTTCTCTTCGCTTTTTGAGCCTTCTGTTAAAGCCAATCGTGGTGAGTTTTATAATGTTAAGTGGCAGCAGAAGCAACAGTTTGAAAGGGGCTTAAACTTAACTGGGAAAGATTCATATTTAAAAAAAAATTATATTTCTTCAAGTAAAATAGCTACAAATTAAAATATATATATACCAAATTTTTGTAAATTTCTGAACATTTATTTTAAAGTAAACAACAACCCCTAAAACTTGTTTTCTGCTTTTATTAACAACATTTTTTATCCGGTGTTAAGTCAAGCTCTGTAAGCATAACCCCTCTTGCTATAAAACTGTTAACAACAGTCTTGGCTTACAGTTTTTCACTGTTACAGTCAAACACAATAAAGAAGTTAAAGAATCAAGTGAATTTATGATGATTGCAAAATAATATATGTAAATACTGAAATTATTTTAAGGGTGGTTCGTAAGTATTATTTCATTAATTATGTAATTCCTGAATTTATAAAGAATATACAAATTTAACTTCCTCATAAAATAATTATTACATAAATTCACGTAGCCGCTTAAGATTTAATATTTATGTAAGCTGATGGATTGAAAATGAAATCTCTGTGCGTGAGTCACACAAATAATAAGCTTAAAAGTCTCGTTTTTAAGACCGCACATTTGCATAAATTTATAAATCCGGATTACAAAAAAATAGTTTTCACTGTGCGGTAAAAATCCAACCCCGACGCAGGCTCCACCGTGTGGAGCTTCTCTCACGCAACTGTTAAATTAAGGGAACAATGGGAAAAGATAATGCGAATGCCAAATTGGATTCAATTAAATTAATTTGCATTTGTGGCATTTTAATGGGCAGCTCCGCATATGCCAAGTCACAGCGCGCGGAAGACGGAAATGAAGTTTGATAAGTAAGTGCTTTAAATAATATAAAACCCAATTAGCGTCATGAGAGCAGAGCAGAAAAAAAAGGAACTACCACAACAATTGCCTCCAGATTTTTCGGTGTGTCTTCTTTTTATTTTTTTTTCCGGCTTCTGCTCCTGTTCGCCTGTTACTTGCGTCTACAATTCTCCCACATTGTGGGATCTATTACGCTCCGGGTTTTACATAATGCAACAGCTGGCAGAGCCATCCAACAACCCAATCCCCCACAACCACCCACCACCCACCACCACCCCACATCAGACGACTAACCCAAAGCGCTGGCTCTTATGAAGTTCAACAAATTATTGTGAATGGGATTCTTTTTTTTTTGTGTGTGCTTATTTTTTTTGTTTTTTTCGGGGTTGATTTGTATGCAGCGCTAAAAGCTTGAAAAATGTTTTACCCGCACGTGTTTCCTGCGCTTTGATAGAAAAACCCCCCTTCCCACCCTCCACACACACACTCACATACACACACACACACTCACACACACACATATCACAGACACACACATTCGAGACACATTATATAAATAAAATGGGAAAAAGAAAAGCACAACAATGAAATGCCAACTCTAGGGGGGTGGCGATGGGTGGTAGGGGGTGGTGGGAGGTGGGTGGTGGTTTTGGTTGGTGTCCTGTGGGTGGGGCTGCCAGCGACATCCACATTACAATCTTTGTTGCGGGGGAGGGGATTGAAGGGCCTCACTCTTAGCCAGCTTGTGACATTTTTAGAGCAAAAAACAAAAAATGGTTGCAATTTTTATAGTTGAGCGGACAGAGGAGCTGGGGGCGTGGCATTTTTTTTTTTTTGGAAATGCGAACCGAAATTGAAGTCAACCAAGTGAGTGCCCAACTTGGGTTTGCCCCAAACTCAAGTACTCCAAACATTATATAGACAACAAAAAATGTCAAGCAAATTAAATCAAAACATATTTCAATTGAATATAATAACAATTCTCTAAAAATTGGATTTTAAATACAACTTAATTTTATTAGGGTTTACTATTGCATAAAAATTATAATCCTCTTTTTCAATTAACCTTAATTTACCATAATGTAACAATGATATATTATATTTTGAGTGTATGTCCAATTTTAAGTGAACCAAAATAATAAATTTTAGAACATCAGAAAAAAATTGTCAAAAAGTTAAATACAAATATAATATGATTGAACGCCGCTCTAAAAATGGGATTTTAAATTAAATAAAAATCTTTTAAATGTTTTTAAATTCATTATATTATGTAGAATATGCTGACATATGGACATATGTAATCCTTCTTTCAATTAAAATTTTCCCCAATATAACTTTGCTATCTTACATTTTTGAGTGTACATGTACAATTCAAAGTAATCCCCCATAATAAATTTCCGAGCTTCAGGACAGTCCCTGCACCGATAATGAAATCCCATCTTTACAGGACACATATGCCCGACATGAAGGGACATTACAAACCTAATGAATGACTGGGCCAGGACATAGCCGACTGATTTTTATGTAAACATTCACATTTGGTTTGGGGCCCAGGGCAAGCCCTAGACTCCATTCCACTCCATTCCATTCGGTTACCATTCCATTCGCCAACACCCACCGATTCCCTCTGGTGGAGCTGGCGTTGGCAGATATGTTATTTCCTTACCGGCTTACTGTTAACTTTTCAGATTTCCCCGGCTGGCTGACGGGCTGCATTTGCTCCAAATTGAATCCTGCGAGAATGCGCGAGACAAACATCTAAATTGTCAACGTAATGCGACAAAATATTGAAGTCAGCAGGTAAAGCCACCTGACACATGCCCGGCCAACGCCTCCCCTACAGCCCCAGTCCCAGTTCCCGTATCCAGGATCCTTTCAGATCCTTCGCATCCCAGTGCGACTCAATCCAGTTGTGCGGGACCTGCCAGGCACGAATTCAATTTCGCGTCCACAGATGCCATTCACCTTCGGCACGTACGACTATCAACGTCAACAAGTTACCAACGGGTTGGGGGTGTCCTGGGGTGTCTGTCGCCTCCAGGATTGCGGCGTGGGCGTGGCAAACTAAAGTGGAAAACAGCAGTCAGACAATACAATTGCTTCCTTGACTGCATCTGAGAGGTAGACGGAGACGTCTTCCTTGTTGTCCTCCTCCTGACATTCTATACTGAATTATTTATTTAGTTTTTCCCGTCTTCTGTATGCCCTTTTCCCGGCTCTCATTATTTTCCTTTGTCGCTGCCCTGTCGTAGACTTTTCCATTTTTTCCATTTTTCCATTTTTATTGCCCTGCGTTCATGGTGATGGTAATGGTGACGAGAGTCAACGAGCTCGAAACTTTCGCCGAGGATCCTTTTCCGGTTCTCGCAATTAAATGCATATATCCGACACTCTAACTTGGATTACCTCTGAGATTTCAGATCGGGTGGGTTGCCCCGATTCCCGAGTCCGAGGACTGCCACAAAATTAAATATGACTGTGAAATATTTTCAATTTGTGGACATGGCAAAAGTTTCGGCCAAGACGCCTCGCTACATATAAATTTTGTTACTTTTCCGGTTTACCCGTGGGAAATTTGCTAACAGAAAATAAAAGTTTCTGGTCAAGTGAGTGCAAAAGTTTTAAGTGACGCACTTTTTCACCCCACTCATTCACATCGCGGTCCTCCTCCTGGTCCTGGTCCTGGTCCTGGTCCACCCAGTTTTCGGTTTCTTCTTGGTGCGGAGAGAGTTTGGAGATTACTTTTGTCGTTCGAATTTGGCAGAGTGGAATTTTATTAGGCTTGACTTATGGGTCATGTGTACATTTTTATATGTACATGTGTCCACCGCAAATGCGTGTGGTTCTTGATTAAATTCTCGATCTGGGAACTGGGAGCTGGGAGCTGGGCGCCAGAGTTGGAAAAGAACATTAAGCTTTGAAATGATTACCCTGGGGAATGGATAAATTATGTGCGGTGAAAAATATTTCAGTTTCGAAGCACATCTAAAATTGAATAACAATTGGAAAGTGTCTCGCTGCATGAAAGGAAATAAGAGTGCTAATAAAAATGAGCAGTTTCTTCTTATAATTTAAATGAGATAAAATAGCTTTTAAATAAACAACACAAATCAAATAATAAAAAAAAAAAAAAATTACTATTTTCCTGATTTTTGTCTGTGTACAAAATCCGACTAAAATTAGTGAAAATTAGTCTTGGAACTAAATATCAATTCGATAGAGTCTGTAAGTGTAATTAAATGTGGTTAATTTTAAAATGGGATAAAAGAGATTTTAAAGAAATTGAATCATATCTTTTTTTACTCTAAAAAGAAATTATTCCTATTTGCCTGATTTTTGTCTGTGTACAAAATCCGACTAGAATTAAGGAAAATCTGTCCTGGAATTGAATAACAATTCGAAAATGTCTTACTACATAAAAGGATATAGAAGTGGTAATAAAATTGTGCAGTTCCTTAATTATGTTAAATTTAAAAAGGAATAACAAAATTTTACAGAAATAATTCAACGTTTTTACCCTCAACAAAAATTATTTTTGCCGGTGTACCAAATCCGACTAAAATTAATGAAAATCAGGCCAGGAACTTTTTGAAATCCTTCAAAGCCTTCGTTTGGCCTTTGCTAATGGAGAAAAACAGCATAGCAAAACCGCAGGCATTACCAAATTCCATTCACAAATCTCGACTTCCTCTCAAATTGAATCTAATTTCAAAAGCTTTTTTCGAGGTGCCCGTAGGGTCAGGAATATCCATCTCTCTTGTCCTGTCTGCTCCTGCTGTGAGAGATAGATCTGTGAGTATTGTGGCAAGTGGCAAGTCGACGAGATGATTCCATAAACAAATTCGTAATTGCCTTGTAATGCCTTGTGTTGACAGGACTCGACAGCCAGATAAGGTCCTAGGCTCAACCGGAGAGAGAGAGAGAGACAGGAAGAAAGGAAAAGAGAGAGGCAGAGATAGATAGCTGGAATGCCGAAATTAGCATAAAACTTCAATTTCGCTTTTGCACACGGCATGCAGAAAAGGGGGACGGAAAAGCATATTTTCCAGCCAATCGCAATACATTGCCAACCCCCATTTGGGGGTCTGAATTATGGTGGGGCACACACACATGACCCAGTATGGGTTACTCCGGCATTAATTAGTAATTTATTCCAACTTTTAGAGCTTGGATTTGCCACACCCTCACAATGGATTGCGGATGCGGGCGGACGTTGGAGTGGAGTGTAAATGAACTTTTGTTCATTTGACTAATTCAATTTCGAAAGTTCTCTGTCTGTTCGGTTCGGTTCTGTGTTCTGTTCAAATTTTATGAATATTTAAAAACTCCCAGCCCGAAAAATGTGAGTGAAGACAAAGCCTCCTTTTCAAATTGAAAATTCATCAAAAAAGTTGAACAGTTTGTAAAGTGGATAAAATATTCATACATGCAAGTTTCTATTAGTCCAGAAAGTTGGATTGCCTAATAATTCACTAAAATGCAATTAGCCTTCTCTATATAGTCGTTAACTTAAATGGCTTAATTGAAAGAAGTTACTAGGTTCGTGCCGATATTGAGTAATTGGTGGATCTTAATTGATTATTCAAAATATCTGCAGAAGGTGGTTTCCAGTAAAACGATTTTTGTGGAACTCCTTTTTTTTTCTAACACAACTTTTGTTGTACTCTTTCGTTTGATAGTTTTTTTAAATAGGGGAAACATTTATTACTCCACAAAATATTATTTTTTATTATGTACAATTAAAAATATATTCCACAAAGTCTAGTAACTATCCTTATAAATTTTACCATTAGTTTTTTAATATAAATGTTTTTGTAAGTCCATATAAAATGTTCTATAACAATTATCAATGCAACTTCCCGTATATTATCCATATTCTATTTAAAATTAATATAAATCGAGGTTTATATGTATATTACAGATTGGCTTTACAAAATTCCTGATGTGTACTTAATTGTTCTTGAAGTTTTCACTAAAACTCGCAATCGGATGTGAGTCTTTGGGTCTCCTCATCCAACTCCATGACATGATATCCAACCGTTTGACAGATGTTTGTGAACAGAAGACACTTCTTGCAAATGGTCCTGGTGCTGATCATATCCATGCTTGAAGTAACTGTGGTGGCATATATGTAATGATTCCTTTTGAAGGCTTTGACCAACTTGAGTTCTGTTTCATCCAAAGGAACCGATGGGGGAATCTGACGTGGCTGCATCGATGCCCAGGGGGGATCCATAACACAAACAAAGAAATCTTTATCAGAAGCGGTAGTTAAGCAAAGATAACTTATAAAAATTATATTTACAATTATTAAGAACCCAAAAAAATCAACAGATCAAAGGGAATGTCATCTGTCAATGTGACTCAAATGATATTTAGTGTAGTAAAATAAAAGGAGTGCTAGAGAAGTTATGTTGTTCAGTTAAATATGTAAATACCAAACATATATAATTCCATTATCTTAAGGTTATTTAAACCCCTTCCAAAGAGACCCCTTCCAATAAACTTATTATGTTTATTTACCCCATTTGGCTAGAGAAAAAATATTCAGTGTTGGCCAGGTCTGGTGCTCCCGCAGTCATTACTTAATTGTTGAGACTAGAATTGAGTAGCTCAACCGACAGAGAGTACTACATAGCAAACACACACACTGCTGCTAATCCAGGAGGTTCATAAATATTTATAAGCGACTGCTGCAGTTGTTATATGCTAATTTAGGCCAGAAGTGGCGGCACAGTTACATCTTGAGCATCTGCCTCTCTGTGGTAAATAATATTTACATGCCTCGGCATTTGCATAGCTAACTACAAAAACTGCTGCTCTCTCAGCCATCTCCCATACTCCGCCGAGGCACCGAACATCCGAGCATCCGAGTATCTCCCATCCTCCGATCCGCAGTCTAACCCCGAGCAGTTCCAACACCAGTTTACACAAATTAATGCGAACTCGCACGTGTTAATTCAAGGATGTGCGGCTGTTTTAGCCCCTTCCCTGGCATTCGGCATGAATATTTGCATATTAGAAAAAGTTTTTCTGCTTGTGAAATGTCAGTTTAATATGCGTGAAGTAGTTTTCCCAGCCACCAGCCCACTTTTCGCCCACTTGTGAAATGCGCTTAAGGAAAACGAAGATAAAACTTTACGTAATCTAACTTTCGGCTGGAGAATCCCCCCATCCCCATCCGGCTCAAAACTCGTCTCATCCCAACCCACACCCAAGTCGTGGGCGGCATAAATAATTAGGGTTATGCTGGGGAAACTGTGACCAACATAGACACATCCTGAAGATGCTCTTAGTTTGGCTGCCTTTGCTTTTGCTTCTGCCTCTGCTTCCACCACAATGTGTGCTTCATAATTAAATCATTCACAATTTAAATGGTTTTATTTGTGGCTTAAAGCCTCAACTCGTTTGGGAATGGCAGATGTGATTCTTACATTTTAAATTACTTGTTAGATGGGCAGGAAAACAAATTGAGGCTAATAAAAAAATCTATTATTAAGAATACAAAAAAAAAAGCTATTAAAATTATGAAATAAGAATGACTACATTTATTTATTATATCTCATAAAATCTACAACTTTCTCGGCCAATTTTCTGCCATTATTTTTATTGAAAAATCCTGCTCCTTATCCTCAACCGGAGTAGTCCTTGGCACTCCTCTCGGCAAACATAAATTGAATGAGTATCACAAGGTAGGTAACCACAGCTGCAAACATCTGAAGGTTATTTACTCGTAAGTGAATTACTTCATCCTAATGTTGACTTGCAGCTACTTACACTGCACAGAAGATGCAGATTGAGGCTGAAGAAGTCCTTGGCGGTGACCACAAATCGCTGGTGCAGTGTCTGCAGGGAGAACTCCGACACCAAGTCGTTGTACCTCTTGCTGGCCAGCGGTTTAACCAACTTTGATATAAGACATCCAATCTGGCGGCCCTACAACAAAAATAAGTGTTCCTTTATTTTAAGGGATATATAGTATAATAAGTTAAAGTAACTCCTCACGAGATTGGTGCTTTGTTGGCAATGCCAGCAGGCGGCGGACATTTGGAGGGCCACATTGAAAATGTACCCCAGGTTGAGGACGATGGAGTGGAGCTTCAGGGGTCTGGTACGCACGTCCACAAACAACCAGTAGGCATTGCACACGAAGCCGAGGAAGAAGCCAATGGTTATGATGAGCAAACTGACACCGAAACCCACATTGATCCTTTTGAACTCCTCGTGCAGCTCATTGTAGCGCCTCTTCAGGGCTTTAATCCTGTAGACCTGCTGATCCAAGTAAAGGGCATTCTCTTTTTTCTTCGGCCATCGGCAGGAGAGCTCCCTTGCCAGGATCTGGAGTTGCCGTTTGGCCAGGCCCACCCTTACATTCACCTCCATAACCTCCGAAATAAACGAAATAATCTGCAACTGCAGGGCCACAAAACTCGGCACCACCTTCAGGTGGAACAATCTCACCCGGAAAGAGTTCTCCCACGAGTTGAAGTAGACCAAGTAAACGTATCCTATTACGGGCAGGATCATGCCCAGAACATTAAATGCCACCCCGGGATCAGAGGGCTCCAGAATAACCACTTCATTTCGCTGCTCCTGTTGGGTGCATCTCAGTTTCTTAACCAAATTGTTGACCACCAAAAAGGCATGCGAACCGGTTTGGAAAATGGTCAACATAAAACGGAGTACACAATCCATGTTGCAGTCCAAATATTTAGCATATTGAATGCTGTGGACCCAAGTCAAGGTGTACCAGCAAACCCAACAGCAGAATCTCAGCCATACTACCAGGAGGGATTGTCGTCCTGATCTCAGAGCAAATGCCGAAAGGATCAATTGGAAAATCTTGAGTGCTGCACGCGAAGCAACTTGAGTCCTGGTCAGTGGAAACATGGCTACTGATGGGAAAATCAGAAAAAGAAATAAGCTACTCAGGTGAATGTCAATCCATCAATGTCTAAGATACTTTGGCCGATGATTTGCCAGATTCAGGTTAACCAATAATTGGTTAACTTTGATGGATGGTGTGCTTAAGTAATTGGTTGATTAGCAGGGAGATAACTTTAAATGAAGGGTTTGAAAATGGGGAAAATAAAAAAACGAAATAAATTAAATGAAATATTTTAAAGATACTTACATTTTCCGCCCCCGCATCGCCGTGCCAAAACAAGGTGACAATGGGAGTGCCAAAGTCCAGGGCGGTGGCCGAGTTGAAGATCAGGCTTAACAAGTTCTGACCATCGAGGAGACCCAATAGTATCCAGTAGGCATTGGTCACGAACTCGAAGCTCGTTACCAGATGGAGTCCAAGCATTCCCCAGCCATAGCAATCACTCACTGCCTCATAGCACTCGAAGATTCGCTCATAGGTGGAGCGCAGGATCTGGAGTTGGCGACAGTCGGGTCCTCCATAAGGCTGCCAGAGATCATTGCCGGAGGCCAGGGATAACAAGGAACGCCTTAGCTGGAGAGTGCGTTGGTTCAAATCCATCACATGCTGCACCAGCTGGACATAGCGGAAGCGAAGGAGCCAGGTCAGAGGAAGGGAGATGACAAAAACAGGTGATATCCTTTCCCTCGCATTGAGTACAATTCTCACAAGGTCACAGGTGAATTGGACACCAATGAGGGGCAGGAGGTGACCCGCCTGGCGACGTCTCCCGAACATTCCCAGACGCTGAAGCTGCAACTCCGACCGGAAGCGCAGCTGCTCCAACTGACCATGGATCTTCTGCTGCACCAGGCTCTCCAGGAGGATTAGCAATCCCAGAACCGCATTAGCCATAAAGAGCACCGATCCCACCACATTGCCCACATTTGCAAAGGCCAAAGGTCCGAAGCTCGAGAGCACACTCAGCAAATACACGATGTAGGCAATCCAACAGCAGCGGAGGATTGAGGAGAGGAGCAGCCAAAACAACTGGCAAACTGGAGGCAGGGGCACCAAACCCATTGTCCAGAAAATGCCAGACAGCAAGCGACGGGTTAGACACTCCAGAGACCTCATCTTGGTTCAAAGTCAAGTTGAAACTGAAGGAGTTCCACTTCAGGATGTATCTTTTACCATCTGACATGACTTGGTTAATTTTTTGAGTCCACAACAGACATGACTTGTGGTTCCTGTGAGTGACTCCACAAATTATGGGGATTAATGGAAAAGCAATTAAAGAACATTGAATTAATCAATAGTGAATGTTTTATTAAAGGTTTTAACAACAACTTAATAATATTTTATGAATTAAAACATTTAAGTATGCATCTACTACAAACGAGATGTGTAAATGAAGTAATGAGACTGAACTTTATTCGATTTCAAAATAATAAATTCCTCAATGAAACTTATTTATTTTATAAAAAATACTTAATAAATTGAATTAATTATAAATAATACTTAATAAATTAAATTGATTCCCAACTAATCTAATTTTAAAACACTTCCTCACAGTGGCTGTCGTTGTCGCTGATCAAAAACTGCAGATATGTGGTTGCATTTATGATGAGGTAAACTAAGATATCGAAGACCAGATCCCGATCACAGATTGATCCTCTGTTCCATATGAAATTTCGAAGGGGGAAGGAGAGACGCTGCAGCAGAAAGCACTCTTGCTGAAAATAAAACATAAAGTATATTAATATTTACGGAATCTTGAAGGAATCTTTAAGGAATCTTTAAGAAATCTTTAAGAAATCTTTAAGAAATCTTTAAGGAATCTTCAAGAAATCCCTCCTAATAAAAAACTCACCTTACTTCCAATGAGCCTCGAAAATTGTTTCAAAATCAAATGATCCTCCGCCGAATGAAGCAGTTCGATGATGAAGATCCTTTGACAGAGCTGCGACTCAAAGTGCTTCAATCGATCGCTGGTTATTCCGATTAGGAGAACCGCAAATAGAGGATGCAGACAGGTGCCCAGTTTCTTGAGGAGCACCAGTTGAGCTCTCTCCAAGATGGGTATCTCGGAGAGGGCAAACAGGCAATAGAATGTGTAGGTGCTCTCATGGGCTGTGTAATACACACTAATAAATAGCATCGAGGATACCCTCAGCCAGGCACTGGACACCAGGAGGTGGATGCCACCCATCTGAGTGTAAATATCGAAGGCAGCTATCACTTTTCGGGCGTAGTCCGTGGTGGGAAGTCTTCGCTCCCGGATAAGTTCGATGTAGGATTCCAAAAAGGAGATCAAAGTTCGTTGCCAGCACAAAAGAAGGAACTGGTACAACAAATAAGAGCAGTGAAATATCTCAAAGAGCATCACATTCAGGGTGGGAAAGCGGACCAAAAGGATCTTCTTGTTATGTGGACGATACTGAGCCGCAATGTGATGCAGGGAGAGGAAAACCTTCACCAGGAAAAGCATCAAAAGCGAATCATCTAAGTGAAAGTTTTTGTCACCGAAAATCCTACGAATTCTTCGATGCATCTTAAGCACTCGATTCACTGACGAAATGAAAAGTTTACTATAGAATGGGCTATGGGTAAATAGCAGCAATCTAAATGTGGATATTATAACCATTACCATCTCCGATACCACATGCACCCAGTAGTAGGTAATATTATCTGTCATGCCGCTCGAATCCTTAGCAAGGAAGAAGTAAATCAGGCTGGAGCACATCATCAAGAAAGGAAACTCCATCCAAAGGAGAAATAGTTTTATAAACGTTGTGAAAACTATCCATAACCAGTCGGTGTGATGTTTGCACAACTTTCCCTTCTCCGAATCATATCGAAAGGAGCCCAAATCAAAGAAACAACAGATGCCATAAACACTTTGGGCTAAACCCTTGAAAAACCCTCTATAAACTGTCGTTCTCAGGTCGTACGGTGTAGCCGACATTCTCTATATAACTGACATAGAAAAAAAAACAAAAATAATAACAACCATAACTATGAACATCGCGCATACGCAGTGTTGCCCGGTTTAGTAATTACAGGTAATTAACACATTAATATATGAATAAAGCAAAAAGTCAATCCATTAATGTATGTAATTGTAAATGCAAATTAGATAAACGCATTTGTGAATAAATTTTTGGTATAATCAGGGGGATTAGAAATAGCAATTTTCATTAAACAAAAATTATTGCGAAAAAGCGTTTCCCCTTCCGCTGCGTGTTTAGTGTCAGTTGCGTTGTTTCCTCCATTTATTTGGTCACGTTTCTGGAATGGCGGTAGGAAAAAAAATAACGAATACCATAATTGGCACTAAACAATTCCTTTTGCCCGCTGCAAATAGCACATCTCCTATGCGCAATATGTGAGAGGAGAGCAAAGGACGAACGTCGAAAAGTTGTTCCAATTTAATTTGACTTTGATCGCCAGCTGACGCCGATGTCAGCCCTGATGACATGTCCTGTCCCCCATCGTTAGGAGTTAGGAGTTAGGAGGCGAGGATGCGAGTAACCCACCCAGCATCCCAGCATGCCATCATCCCAATATCCTAGCATGCGAAAATCAGCAACATTAGGGGACGAGCATGTCTCATTTTGTTTATGGATTTACATCAGGACAAGCTGTGACCGAACTGCAAACGAATCCAATGATATTGTAATTTAAATCGATGATTTTTATGAAAATCGTATTAACAGATGAACAGTTTTTATGTTCTTCGGATTTCGATTTTTGTTTTTGACAAAGTCTTCTCAAAAAAATAATAATAAGCATCGACACTTTCGTTTATTTGGCGATATAACTTTGAGCCTTTTTATGAGCAGAACAAAAACATTTGTTGGCGTCATAAAGATTAGTGATTTTTTTTATTTATTTTTATTTTTGTTGGTGCGAATTGAGTCTTTAAAATTGGAATACTTATGAGCTACGAATTTGGAGTGGAGTGGGGGGGCTGAGGCATAAAGTCAAAGTTTTGTATCGTGTATCGTAGATGGCTGTGATGGGGCTCTGTGTTTTATGGCCCAAGGAGTCGAGCAGAAGCCAAGAACTTCATAAATCACAGAAGTTTGTTTTTGGTCATGAAAAGGCTTACGGGGGTTTATCAAAATGAAAATTTATTGGCGCTCGGAATTTTAGATTTATGTATTTCCGTCCCCCCCAAACCGTAGAAATACGCATTCTATTGACAACGAACAAGCCAAATGACGAGGGAAAATTTTTGTAAAAATTATTTCCCCTGTTACTCGGAAAACCTTTGGAATTGCACAAGAACATTTTGTTGAAAACTTTGTTTCAATATATAAAATATATAACCACTAATTGGTATTTGTATCGATTTAAAAACATTCCTTTACTCTTTACAAGGATTGAGGAGTTCCGTGCGCAATTATTTATTTGCCATTTCATTTTTCAAAGCAAACACATTTTGCGGTACAAACGACCGCAGCATCTGGTGGACTGGGATTAATTTTCATTTAAATTCCAGTTAAATATGCAAAAAGTCCTTCGGTGCTGGTCCTGTTGTGCGATTGTCCTGCTGCTAGTTAACGAACGAACCAGCCAACTTCCCACTTTGAGTAGTTATTAAAATTGCACAAGTCCATTTGCGACACCTTCGAGTGAAAATCTGTGTGGTTGACCACGGTGGCAAGAGTTGAGAAATAGGTAGAAACCCGTTGAAGTTTGCACACCTATTATATATCTAGCAATGTATCGTATCTTTTTGGGATCCTCTTCATTTCAAATTCAATTCGGTTTCAGCCCTTATGCAGTTTATGCTCACTTATAAATGCGAAAACGAGGAGCCAAGTTGCCTAATCTTCAAAGACAACCGCAACCCTTTTTTCGTTAGTCGAGGGGCGAGTGGATAATTTTTAGCTTTGAAGCTAAAAGTCCCAGGGCAAGAATGCATAATTCATAGGAATCCCCCAACCCCAGCCCCATCCCCAACCCCAACTCCTTTATCTTCTGGGCTCTGCTCATCTCGATTCTTCATAAACTTTGATGGTTCAAGTTTTTAATCGGATTCCCCGGATTCTCTCTGCCCGATTGCCACCACATCAGTATCGGTAGTTAGTTTTCCCTCCCACTTTCTGGTGGTTTTTCCCAGCTAAATTCTGGCCAAAAAGTGCTTTGCTTCGGGCCATGGAAGTTTGCCTACCTCAACGGAAAATAGATAAGTTCGGCATTATTTAGCTCCCGCCTTGCAATTTCTTTTTGTCCAATTCCGATATCCCCGGGCACAAAATGGAATTTCTTACACACATATGAGTTTCTTCTTGTTTAACTTGTTGTGGGGCATTAAAATATTGCAGATTGTAACCGATAGATAATGCAAGAGATGTGCACTTCTAATGGGAAAAGTTTCTTGGAAAAACAAAAATCAATAAAATAAAGGAAAAGTAAATTATTCATATATATGCTGATGGAAAAATGTATCAGAAATATTAATTTGCTCCTATGAAGATTCTTTGGTAACAAGTTTGAAAACCTATTAATTCAATTAAAGATTTTCCCCCGAAACTTTATAAGTACTAAAAGTAGTGAGTAAAAAAAAAAAACTAATAACATTATTGCTCTTGGAGTACTCTCCTTCCGTTGGACCTCCTCCACCTTGGATGCTACGAAAAGTAATTAGATAAATGCAATATATACGACTTTTCGAAATATTTTTAACCAAAAAGTTTCGAGTTGCAACGGAGACACTTGGCTTGGAGGTGTGGCACGTCTGAAACGTATTTAAGGCGGCAACTTGTTCCGCATAATGTGACATTTTCCCGGAAAAGTTGCGGCAAGTGTGCGAAAATGTTTCGTTATTTATGTATGCGCCTGTTGCAGCTCCACTGCCTGCAACTTCTTCCTGCGGCATTTGCTCCTTGTTTCTATTACGTTCTTCTTTCTTTTTTTTTCTCTGCGTGTGTTTGGACCAAAACTTTGGGCCTAGGCTCTTTACTGCTGCCCCCCACTAGTCGTGGTTAGCTGGAGTGGAGAGCCACTGGTTGTTTGGTGGTCGCTCCGCAGCTCCGCAGCTCAGCAGCTGGCGGCCGAATAAATCACGTATTTAAACGAGTTGCCCAACTTGCCGGAAAGTGTAAACAGGGCACGTGCAGAACTTTGCTTTATGACAAATGCTCGCAGAATTCCAGAGTGAAGGGTACAATCCCGAATTAATATTAAAACAAATTCAGTAATTTTAATGTCATTTAAAATGGTCAAAAACAACATTGATCAAATGTATATAAAAAAAGATTCATTAAACCAAGTCTCTGTCTAGTTCTTATATCTATATACAATGTTTAGCAAGTCTTTTCTTTTAGGAACTTATATTTCAGTTATTAGTTATGTGGAAAATAAAGATATATTAATTAAGTATAAAAGCGGTCCAATACAAAATTTGGCGAACAATTTCATTAACCATTAATATCGTAAACTTACTAATATGTTCTAGTAAATCAAAAATAAGAGTCATCTTTATTTGATTAAAATTACATATCTTTATCCTTTTTTTATTTCTCAATTTTATTATCTATTTTATTTTATTTTTTCTATACATTATATATTTTATTTTCATTTTAATTTCTCACCAATTTGCAAAAATAAATTATACTCAATTTAAGAGTGATCCCAAGCCAACATTAAATTAAAATTGTTTTAGGAGTACAGCAGCTCACCGTCCTTGTCCTCCTCCAGTTTCTGTTCCCAGAGTAACTTGTAGGAAATGTCACCCAACAACAAACCGTCCCGCTCCGCTGGAGTGGGATATCCGTTCTTGAACTTGGCCAGGATTGGCAGAATAATGGCTATAGCTGCCCGGCTCTCACTGTGGGCGGACGAGTGAAGGACCAAAACGAATCCTGTGGGAAAAATGGCGAATCTCACGCCAACATCCTCGCCGGTGGTGTAGGTGACAAAGGGTCGATTCGAATTGTTGCAGATCACCATGTTTTGGTGGTCCAAGATCAGGCTGGGCAGGTGGATCTTAAATGGCATCATAAACGAGGCATTCACAACGTTCTTGGTGAATGTGTTGATGTCCGCCTTGTAGCCCAGTTCCTGGACAGCTCTCACTACCTTGAACAGGGCATTCCTAGCAGAGGTGGCTGTCAAAGCGGTGGCCACCATTACGCCGTCTGCGAAGATCTTCACATGGGCACTGGGACTGCGCACCTTCAAGAAGACGGCGGGATGGATACTGGGCTCAAAGCGGGCATCAGGAAGAACCGTTCCCAGTTCATACAGATTGAACCGACAACAGACATCCATGGTGCAGGTGAAGGGTCTGAAAAGCAACTGCAGCTGCTGCTCCACCTCGGCCAGCCTGCTCACATCCTCGAAGATGTTTTGGTAATCAATATCTACATCGGTTACCACCGGATCTCCATCTTTGGAGGCCTCTTCCCAGGGGAAATCCAAGGGTAAAGGGCTAGAGAAACTGTAATATGTATCCTGTTCGATCTTGGGAGCTTCCTGCTTAGGCTGGGAACTATTTTGGATAAGGTTATTGAACCATGTATCGGTGGGTGAAACGCTATCAAAATTGTAAAACATATTCTCTTCGAGATCCCCAAGGGTCTCCTCCGGGTCTAGCTCCATCCCCAGCTCCTTCTCCTGTTGAACATCCTGATCCATATGCTTTGATTCAGGACTAATTATGTTCAAATTACCAAGTAATTCCTCAATAGCGGATATAGTCGATGCTTCTTCTTTTTGCCCGATTGTTTTGGTATTATCCCTGGAAGAACATAATTTATTGAATGTCCCATTGAACCTCGGAACTTACTCCTCATCATCCGAGGATTTCAGAGCAGCGAACTTTTCAATCAGCGAATCCATGGCAATAATCGAGTAAACAATATCTGATAAAATATTTATTTTTTCTCCTCGTATGTTTATTTTTATACATATAAGTACATATATATCTACCAATTTGAATTATGAATGTGAATGAATCGCTGTGATGGCAAAAGCAAAGCCTTTCCCCCCTGCCCTCCATTCAATCCGTTTATTTAATAAGCGCTTTATTCAATACATTAATTACAAACATTTAATTGCGAACCGAGAGGAAATCGTCATGTTGGCTTAGTCCGTCCTACTTATCAATCAGTGATATATAAAAAGCGTAATAAATAACAACAGGCGAAACATCGCAGCTTTTGCTTTTTGTATTTTTTTTGCTTGATAAACGAGAGTTATGAATGCAAATGAATCCCTCCGATGACAATCACAAAACATTAATCCTGAGTAATTGCTCCAGACAGCTGATGCCCTCACATAATATCGGTTATCCATAAAATCTAGATGGATATTTCGTATTTGCAGGAGTAAGCACATGACAAACCATAACAAATTACTAGCAATAAAGGCGCTAGATACAACAGAGGACACAAAAAAAAAACAGATCTATATATATAGTATATATAGAATGCCATTTGAGTCAACTTATGCGCTTGTCACGCTTATATTTACACGCAGTTGACCATATTTTATGTCGATTCCGGTTATGAAATTTACAGAGCTGTCAGAAAGAGTTCGGCGACATTTTAGTAAATATTGAAATTTAATCAAGCAAAGTGCAGTGCACACACACACAAGCCCACACACCCACACAGGGACACAGAGACAGAGGGATGCGCACACACACATGCACTGCAGGACGACAAGGATATGAACATGTCCACCCTCAGACACCTGTCACCGTCGTAGCTTGGCACCACAACCAAACGCCCCGCCCGACCCACCTTCATCCACTGTTCCCTCATCCGATTGCAGGATGATGGTCCTGCCAGTATCTGTGTGAGCTAGCACAATGCCTGCATGGGTATGTGTGGGTGAGGGTGTGCATGTGTGTGTGTGTGTGTTTGCCGAAGTCAACAATCAATTGAATCGATTTCATTTTACAAATTGCGTTGAATTTTGTGGTGCAGCCACCAGCAGCTGCAATTGACGGGGAAGCCAGCGGCAACAATAACGAGCCCTGGGTGGTTTCCAATATAAGGAAATTGGGGTGACCCTTATCAGTAACAAAATTAAATTCCATAAATATTTAACAAATATACCTGAGCTTAGGATTTACTTATAATTCCACTATAAAGAATTATCATTAAAAACCCTTTTACTAACATTTTATGCAGCTTTACTTTACTTTTATAGTCTTTAAAGGAGCAAAAGATTTCCCTCGCTTAAATGAGGTTTACCCTAAAATACACACACACCCACACCCATGCACTTATTAAGTGTGTGTTTGTGAGGCAGATTGTGGGATACTGTATCTTATGGACCGATTTTGATGGTCAATTGCTACACGCAACAGCTTTTAATTGGAAGTGAACTTTTGTCCAGACATTGAGGGATAACCAAAGATTTACAGGCAAGATTTGGAGAGTGAATGGATATATCGATTGGTTGTGCCCTTTTGTGCGTGTGTGCGATGGAAAACAAGTAAAAATAGCCTCTAACTAAACCCTTTTTAAAGTGTCAGTTTCATTTGCTTAGCCTGGCCCACAGCCGAGAAATCAGTTTATTACACAAGCAAAATATTTGCGAGATTTTTGTGCTAAGGAAATCTGTTTTTGAAATGTGTGAAATAATGTGGGAAGAAAAAGGAACTTTTTATAAAAAAATGGTTAGATAAATAAACACATAATTACCCATTATTAATTATTCTATAAAAAATGTGCAATTAAATAAAATAATAATATAAAGATAGAATAAGTTTCTAGTTTTAAACAATAAAAAATTCTACCTATTTCCCTGAAATATTTGTGAAAATATTTAGCAAAGCACCATTTTTATTGCTCTTTTTTTGCTTTTTCTTTGAGTGTACTTCCCGAAATACCAAAAACCCATTTGTCATACACGAAATTGCAATTTAGAGCCTCGGCCACATAATGCCCGTGCTTAAATCGATTATAGACCATTACAGGCGACGCCTACGCAGTTCGCAATTAATATGCTTTTTGGATTTGCCATTGCCGCGGCCATTTCTATTTGGGGTTTCGACCCTCGGATTGGGAATGGGAATGGGATTGGGACCGGGATCCGCTTTGGTTTGGGCATAGAAATGGTTCTGGGACTGGGACTGGGACTGGCCACTGCCGCACTGCATCTGCAATTTTGTGTTGCTGTAATTAAAAGTTGTGGCGCCAACTGTGGCCGGGATAAGGGTTAAACTGGAATCGGGATGGGGATCGGGAAGGGGTGGAATCCCAACCGCCCCCCAACTCATTCTAATTCAAATTGAAGTGGCGTTTTTGTGTTGTGCAAGTAATTAGAACATAAAGTGGAATCGAAGCTCCGGCCAAGCCAAATTACATTTGCCCAGAGCCCAGAGTCAGTCGGTTTGGACTCGCTCCTCCACCCTTCCCTACCCTTCCCTTCCCGCCGATGAACAATCGGAGATAAGTGCAGGCAGGCATGAAATATAGCAAATAAAGCTCGGGACCCTGGTGGCCATTCCTGGTGGGTGGTGCTGGTAGGTGGCTATGGTGGTGCAGTCGAATAAAATGTCGCTGGCACGCAATGTTTTCATTTGGCTAATAGTCATTAGGCAGCGCGACGAGTAACAATTCAAATAATTACAATTCCTTTGCGGACTGGGAATTGAGTGGGACAGGGATTGGGGTTCGGGGCAGGGTCATGTAATCGTTTGGTGGTTCCTAATGTTTCCATAGTTCCTTTTATTTTTTTTTTTGAAAATTGATTAAAACGTGTCAGGGAGTAGATTCAGCACTTGTGCATAGTGATATGAAGCGGAGTTCTAATGGATTAATCTTGAATTAGTAGAATATACAAATGTGTTTTGGAAACCAATTAACGTAATTATATGGGAATGTAATCAGGAGTTTCCAAGTAGTACAAATAATATTGAACCCTTTCATGAAATATCCTCAATGGATAGCAATTTATAAGTTGTTCAACTCAAAACCCCATAAAATATTAATCTTAACCCTATCATCTCATATTTTGATGGGCGAAAACTTTATCATTCGACTTTGGTCCGGGTCCGGGTCCGGGAAAGTCTTCAATTCGATTGACACATTAATAAATGTGTTGCCAATGCCACTGACAGTTCTTCCTTCATTCGTTCTATCGGTTGCCAAACAGAGTGTTAAGTGCATTGGAAACTTTTCTCACTCTTCTGTTGATTTTATTTTTTTTATATTTTGTATTTTTTTTTTTTTTCCATCGACTCGCTTCTTTTTCCTGTGTGCATTTCAGCCACGCATGGTCATCATGGGGGAGAGCCGCAACTTAAATTGAATCCCCATCCCCATACCCATCTCGATCCCAATCCCAATGCCAATCCCCCCAAGAAACTTGGCAACTTTGCTGCCAGTGTCGCTGGCTGTCGTTGCTGCTTTTCCTGCTGCTACTGCTGCTGCTGCTGGTGCTGCTGCTGAAGGTGTTCATGCGTGCCAAGGAATCAATGGAAAAAGTTTGAAATTACAAAATTGGAAAGAAAACAAATAGTGGGACGTACGAGCAAAATAAACAAACAAACGGGCAGAGCGATTGGGGGCAGATGGAATCGCACTGCCGGCAGGATGTTGGCTTTGGCCAGCCCCAAAGGCAAACAAATCCTCTGACTCTGACAAATGCTGAAAACTTTAACTGCAACTTTTTATGCCCGGTTCCCCATCGTTCTTTTTTTTTCTTCTCCCATCCTTTTTTTTATGTTTTTTTTTTTTTTTTTGTTCCTGTTCAGCACATGAAGTGCGTGAAGTACATGGGGAAAAGTATGTGAAGTGCCTGGCTGAGGGATTATCAACATGGTACTGGGTTGGGTTGGATCGAGGAGGGGAACTTTATCACATGGACACATAGGAACTTCTACGGCAAACAATGGCACGAGCGAAAATGCCGGAAAGGATAAACGCAGAAGATGTCCTTACTTACGGTAATATACCGAAGTTCTTACTTATGGTAATAAAAATTATAAATCATTGCAGGTGAGTACTAAAACTCTTCAAACTGAAGTCATCAGTTATATATATAATATAGTATAACTGAAGTGCATGATTGTTCTTTCCATTTAATATTGAGTGTGATACTTTTTTTTATTTAATAAATATCTTTGAAATAATTTACTTCATATACTTCGTATAATGAGCTACAATTTGTAGTATCTAAAATAATTAAGATTATTACTTGAGATATAAACATAAGCAACTAATGTGCATCCTATTTAATATTTATTTTGATAATTTTCCCGTACTTAATAACAATTTTTGAAAACAATTCCCATACCACACTTTGAAGTATCTAAAATAATTAAGCTAATTACTCGAGATACAAACGGTGCGGTGATGTTCTCGTATGTGTGACCCACTCGAAATCGCACAAAGGCCCAATCTTTAATTTCGCGATGGCAATCCATTAGCATCGGAAAGCTCACGCCTGGAGCATTAATGTCACGATGGACACTTCTGATGTCACATCTGCCTCCGGGCAACGCGGCTCTCGTAGCCGGATGTCCCCATAAATTATGCTATCGCTGGTGTTTAATGCTGGGACATTTTGTTGCAGCAACTGCATCCCCAGTCCATTGGGCCGGGCGCCACCCCATTCTACAGAGCCATCAGGAGTCGTGATTTATGCACGTCGAGGGCAACGAAATAAAATTGGTTGCAAAGAGGCGAATATTGACGCGATCGCTGGGGAAGTCGGTGATTTATAGGCCGTTTATCGGTGCCTGGTGCCCCGTCTGTAATTCAAGTTGTAATTTTGGATGCACAATGGATGCACTCATTCCAATAGCAATAGATCTATATTTTAGGAAATCTGTCCAAAACTGTTCGGATTTGGATTGCTTTTTCTCTTAATTGACGCTTGTTAAATATTATAAATGCTGTTCAAATAACAGAATAACAAACGAAACCTATTTAAATTTTACTAAACATTTTTTATGATCCTTTAAACGACATAACTGGGTGTCATAAGCTGACTGGCAAAAACACGGATATTGGACCGATGGAACATTTTCCCTTCTTCCGTTAATTTCCCCAAGGCATTTTGCCGTGCATAACGAAAACCTCCATCCTCGTCCTTCGTCCGGGTGCGTGCTGGTAGGTGTTTCTCATATAAAAAGTATCCCTTTTCCTCGGTAATCCTTCGGTGGCAGTAGTGGCTGGAAAAAGACGAGCTTGGGATAAGGGTAAAAAAAAGGAGCAGCAAAGCAAAAAAAATAACAGCTCCTAATTGCAACTTTAGTTGTCAATTGTCGGGATTCACGATGCGGTTGCTGCTCCTCCTGCTACTGATGGTGACATGTATACCCAGGCTGAGGCGGCAGCAAATCGATGCGAAGATATACAAAACAACAACAAAAAAATCCTTGCCTCGAGAACCTTTCAATCACAAATTGCGTATACGCAGTGTGGGTTGTGTTCTGAATGTCACTCAAGTTGAAGTCGAGGGCTTATTTGCGCTCCAGTCAGTTATTCCCGGCTTACGGCAAAGATTTTCAGTTTTCATACCTCAAGTGGCGGGTCTTCCAAAGGGCAAAAGTGGAAATGGAAGACCCAAAATTGCTTTGCCTTTGCCTTTTCCAAAACGATAAAAATGCATAATTAAACAGGCGAGGAATAAGAACGCAGCTGATGCCGACAGACCCGGCATAAATTCGAAGCCACCGCATCATAATGTCCGCAAATCCTGGACCTTTGCAATTTTAATAAGCACTCGAGAATGAAAAGGAGTCACCTGGCCCCGACGCCAGCTAGCTGCTGGGGCAGGGGCAGGGGCAGGAGTCTTCAAGGAATTTTAATGGTCTTTGGCCGGTGGACGTGGCCGCAGTTTACCCTTTGCATATTTAATGTCTGAATTTTAATGAAAATTAAATCGGAATGCTTGTCGCCCGGCCGCCGACACCTGGGGAAATCAGCCGTCTACGCATCACCGATTTATATATATAAATATATATATGTATAATCCTTTTTGGTCGCGATGTCCTCTCATCTCTGCATTTCTGCATCTGCCAGCGGTTTTTGGCCCCAAAACGCAAACGCAAACGGCAAATGGCAAATGCCCACGGGCAAGCAAATAAAACATGGCCATCTGATTGATGGCTTTGACTTTTGGCCATAATTTATCATAGATACCAGCAATGGTTCGGCTCTTGGCAATGCCGTCGACGAAAACAGCAGACACAGCAGCAATACTCGGAAAAATGTTTTTCGCATTTCTAGATAGTTTGATTTTTTAAATTATTGAAAGATAAACTAAAAAACTATTCAAGTATTTATACTAGTATTAAGAGATTTATCTGAAAAGTCTATTTCCAAATATTAATTTTAATTAAATTCAAAATTTTATTTATAAATTATTTATTTTTTTATTTATAAATTTTT
>JAJJHY010003831.1:10013697-10028714 GCA_021224005.1 Drosophila setifemur | reverse complement strand
TTGTCTGCAATTTTAATGTGATTGAAATTCGCGCCATTCTGAATAATTATCACATCTATTTGTGCAATGGAAATATTTCCGCAATTAAAAACATATTTTCTAGCACCCTCCAAATAATGAGGACCATTCCATCCGCCATGTCCTTTGTTGTTGCCATTTCAGCCATTAATGCTGCAATTAAATGCGCCAGCTCCAAACAAAGGAAGCGAAAGTTAATGGCGTCGGGATAATAAAATCGGTCTTGGTCTCAGGGTCAGCCCAGCCGGTAGGGATTACCTTGGCCCCACGAGCTTTATCGCCCTGATTTAGGGATACTTCGTCCCAAGTCGTTCACCCTCCCAGCCAGTTTCAGATCATTTTCTGGGGTGTGGATTTCCTAATTGATTTGATTATTGTGTGGCATTTTATTAAGCAAATTGTTAGCATCCGAATTAAATAAAAAATTGGATAATGTCAAAAAATATATTAACAAAAATATAAAACATTTTCACTGCAGAAATTTACATTAGCTAATTATTTTCAATACAATGTTCATTGCATTTTTTTTTAGTTATATGTATGAAGACAAAACCTGAAAACTATACCTATTACTATATATTTAATTGTCAAAATAATGTAATTTGCTTCTAAATTGTTAGTAGAAATTCTACAATATATATTGCTATTTAAATAAATGGTTACCAAACCCCCCAAACACAATTAAAACGGTTGAATTTATCCAGATTTTGCCTAATTTAATGAATTTTAGATGTATACAAAAGTTAAGCCAAAAAGATCTCAGAAAAATACATAAATACAAAGTATCAAATTTGGAAATATGCGAAAGGGGCAAATGGAATCTGGATTACAAGTGGTCTAAAAGGTTTTTGTTCTATGTTCTATGTTGGGTTTACTGGCAGGCGTGGGCCTGGCAGCAATCGAAGGGCAGGTGCCAGAGGAGGTAACGCACCTTGGAGCAATGCTTGGTTATGTACTCGACGCTTTCTTCGTCAATGTAAACGATGACCTCGTCGTTGGGGGCGTCGGCATAGATGACCCTGGATTTGTTAGCCTTAACGCAGGTGTCCAGAAGAGTCCTGGTCATCACGCACCATTTTGAAGTGTCCAGACCACAGTTTTGCTTCTCGAAAAGAAGGAAGATCCTGCACATTGAGCGCCTGATGACCATGGGGATCACGAAGGAGCAGCGCACCAACTCAAAGTGCTTGATGAATGTTGTGACCCTGTAGGGTGGGCACATGGGACGGGCGGCACGTAGCAGCCAATCCTGGGTGTCATTGTCCTCGCAGACAATCAGGAGAGCATTGTCGAAGGCCACGGCCGAGGTGCACTGGCTGAAGCTCAAGACTTGGGCATCCTCGCTCTCCTGGAACTGCTCGACCAGGTAGATCAGGATGCAACTGAAGTCGGTCTCATCCGGGTTTTCATCGTTGGTTATCATAACGCCGTAGCGGCGATCCTCCGGCAGAACCCGGGCATAGGGTGGACGACCGTCATTCTCGCAGCAAGCGATTATGCACGGATCGATGCACTTTTCGTCCTCCTCCTCCTCCATGGGTGGGCAGCCGTGTTTCTCCCTCAGCCTCTCGAGGGCAGCTTGTGTGTCATTTTTGCTGGCGGAAGCAGAGGCACTGCAGCCGCCGCTATCGCTTTCCGAGCTTTCGGATGGGCTGGACTCGGTGCTCTCAGCCTGCGAGCAGGAGTTCTTCGCTAGGCCGCAGATCTGCGACTCCAGTCCGCTGGGCAAGCTTGCCACGCTGTTGAATTCGGTCATGCTGTCGAGGGCCAGGTCCATATTCATATCGATGTCGGTGGACATTGACATGCGCGGCGATCCGCAGCCAAGATCCTCGATGTACTGCATCCGGCACATAATACGGTCGTTGTTATAAACCATAATGTCGGCATCGCCATCACCAATCTTGTTGGATTGCATCATCATCCGCTGGCATTTCTTTGTCACTTCCGCCATCAGGACCTCGTCATCAAGGGTCTTCTCGGAGAACCTAATACACTGGCGTCCGACTGGAACACTGGTGTGTTTCTCGAGCAGTATTTTTAGATCAAAAACGGAGGCATCCTCCCGAACTTTTAGCAAGGGCACTCTACCGCTATTATCCGCGCCTTCCAAAAAAACTTTGAAGTACATTGTGAAGTTATAAAAATTATTTTCCGCTACAAAAGTATTCGATGTGAACAGTATAAACGATGTGGATCAACTGACTCTACTTCCCACTGAACTTGGCTACTACTAGTTGACATTAGGCCATAGCCTACTAGGTTCGAACATTTTTCAAATTTCCAATCTCATGGATGTCTTGTTAAAATCTTTTTCTACTTAAAGCATATTCCTCAGAAGGTCTAGGTCTAGGCTATTTTAGGCTATTATAAAATTATAATTAAAAAATTAAAGCCCAACACATAGGCTGTTATTAATATATATATATAATTAATATTATAGACCTGTATAAACATACTTTAACATTATCTTCCCGCCTTGAAGAAGGCTGTGCTTATTGCAGCAGTCCTTTCCTCAGCATTAAAATCTTTAAGCCATCTTTCATAAGATAAACAAACATAACAAGAAAAAAAGAAAAAAAAAAACATAAGCACACAATCGATATGAATTAAATTCCTTGTTAAATTGGCGGAAACTGAGGGGCCAGGAGGAGCATGAGTCCCAGCGTTGGCGAAAATGTCATTTACAGTGACGAGCCAAAGCGTAATCCGATTTGAGAGCACCGAGGAGGAGGACGATTGGAAGCGGACATTGCTGTTTTTCAACGTCGATGTATCGGCGGAGGGAGAGTGCGGTGACCACCGGAATGAGATTATTGCATCAAGGACTTTGAACGGCAATGGGGAGCGTGAGTTGATTAACGGCATTTGACAAACATTCACTTATGCTAACGAATGTGAACTCACAGGACGAAAGCCCGGCGGAGGGTTGGCAAATGCAATTATGGAGAGTGCGATGTCATTTGGACATCCGAACCTATTCTATGCCCAAAGTCGAAATAATTGCGATCATCCCGAATCCCATTTTAGGGACTACAGAAATCACCATCCCGGCTTTAGAGGGGGCATCTCACCGTACTCGGACAGTCACCTGCACTATCAATATCAACCGAACAGTTTCGGTGCGAGACTTGCCCATTTAGCTGCATATCACTATGAGCCCTTTAATGGCATCGGCAATCATTATCCAAGCCCATCATATCGCAACCGGGGTGATCCGCGCAATCAGATAGCATTGAGCCCTTCTTTTCACCAAGCAAGTCCAAGGGACTATCCAAATTCCGAGGTGTACGCCAATCCGCGACATCAATTCATGCCCGGTCACTACGGAAATATCCCTTACAAAAACTATCATGCCTATCCCGATGCTTCGCAAACCTATTACAATAGGGAAAGTGGAGTAGTTGGAGTAGTAAGCAGAGACAATATTATCCATAGACAATCGTCGGGGTCCATACATCCTCCCCATTATAGCAATCACAGTTTTTACCCACATAACAATGATAATGGATATTGGATGCCTTACGATCCGGTCTCTAATTACAAGGAACAAGTTGCTAGGGACGACTTCCTACACGACTTTTATGAGCGAGAACGCAACCCACCTTATCCGTATCCGCATCCGGATCCGGATCCCCCTCCCAAATTTTACAGCAGGGGTGGCTTTACACCGATTAATAAATTGCCGCCGAGAAAATTTCGCAGTGATATTGAATACGCTCCAAGGGAATGCGAACCTTATTCTATGGAAATGGATCGTCTTGCAATACCTAAGAAAATTGATATCTATATTAAGGACGATCGCGAATCCGTTGAACCAGATCGCTTTGTTTCGATCAATGACATAGCCGCAGAAGTGCCAGAAATAATTGAGGATTCACCAGCTGGAATTCGAAAATTAAGATCCTGCTACCGAAAAACAGGGCCTGGCTATCGAAGATCATCACCTGAGAGAAAAAAATCAGTAGAGTTTGCGCCATTGCCAGAGGATGAGGATTATGAAATCCCACATAGAGTGGTGAACAAAAACCAGAACGCATCAATATATTTCACAATCGAAGTACCCTATAAAAATAGGGATCGAAGGCAGTTCCATTCCGATAGACACGTATATATTCCGAGAAGAAGCGACTCAGGTTGCGATACATTTGCTGAGCAAAGCGATTCGGCTACCCAACTGGATGAAGGATCTTCACAACCCGATAGCGAAAACTCCTTTAGGTACAGTACCTCACTTTACGATCTACCCAGCACCATCGAATCGAAAAGGCACAAGATAGCGAAATCTCTCAAAACTTCCAAGATTGAAGAATCCAACATTTTTCGAAACGAATCCAAGGCTGTAAAAAAGAGTTTCAGGCCACATCGTCCTCGTGTGGAATCGCGACAAACTGAGGATCCAAACCATCCCAAAGACATGGACGACAATTTAGCGGTGAGAATTGAAGAGGTTCCCTCCCATAAGCTCGACAAAAATATCTTAACCTTTCCAGAGAAAGATGAGACGGAGGCCCCCTGTAGGAGGCAGGTTGACAAATTACCCAAGCCTGATTCGGAAAAAAAGCCACTGATTCATCTGTACAGGGGGAATGTGGAGTCGCGATATCCCACTGTCTACAAGGGGAAGCGGTGGAAGGAACCTGACGTCAAGGAAAAGGATAGGGCAGAACTACAGCAGTACGCCCTTACGAGTCCAACATATAGCCCCAAGGCTAATGAAACACCTCAGGGATTAGGCGACTCCCAAACCATTCGGAAAGTGGACAGCTCGAAAAACGTATGCCATCGGGTTCCAAGCGGCAGTTGTGGCCAGTTCAGCGAGGATTCAACAAGTGATTCCACCGATCGCAATATTAATCTGTGCGTCACGGTTCAAGCAGACAATGTGGATTTGGCGGGACCACCCAGGGTTTTATCAACCCATGTGACGGAAGGCAATATCCTCTCCGATGAGGATTTAAGCATCAGCTTATCGCAATTATCCTTTGCTTCGTTACAGAGAAAGGCTAGTGGTAACGATATATGTGGCGAGTCCTTGCAAAATAATTTCAGTTGTGTGCGATCCTCAGGATCCCAAGATTTCCTCAACAGTTGCTCCTCAAAAAGGAGCTGTTATGAGGCCAGACCATCTCCAGTGATGCCCTACAAAACAAATAATGTTAGAAGGGGTATCAAAGAATCTTTGGATGTAAGCCATCCGGATCTAATACAAATGTGTTCCAAGCCTCCAACCTCCGCTTTCCAATGTGATTTTATCAAGAAATCCAGACGGAAGTGGGAAAGGAATACCTACCCAAGTTCACCGCCAAAATGGGTCAGTCATAGCCTGCCCAATATAAGTTCGTCCAGAAATTGCTGTGAAAATACAAATAACTGCTCAATAGGAAAAAGTAAGATGAATCAACACCAGGACCCAGGACCAGAGTCCTCTTGTGCTCTTCCGAAACCGGAATGCCCACCAAAATGCTCAGGCACTGACTGCCCCGAAGACAAACCACCAGTTTCCCCCACATCTTCCAAACCCTCAACCTGCTGCAATAATAAAGAGAAGTTATATGCCTCCATTCACAAGGATCTTTTGACTCAGCAAATGTCCGATTTTGAAACCAAACCCCGGCGAAGCTTCGTGGATGTTCTGAAACGGGAGCTAATTCAAAACATTCGAATGCGCCAGCAAATGGAGTCCCGGATGCACTTCCTCCGACAGCAGCCACACACCATGCTCAATTCTAACCAACCCGTTGCCGCGATGCAGCCTAATCTCAATCCACCCTGTAACCCGGAACCTGTTGTCTGCTGGCCACCTTACTCTAGCCCACAGCCTCCAATCTGAGAGAAGGTATTTATTTTGGATTTGGTTATGAATTAAATATTTACAATATATCCATTTAGCTTCCGACTGGACCGTGTTTTAGAGGAAATCTTCAGCGTACTAATAGTATGTTTAAAATTATGATTATAATATTATTGAATTATATTTTTGATTTATTTATTAGGATTCCGGGGATCTACAGATGTCATTTGGGAGCACTATGCCAATTTTTATTTTAAAAAATAAAATAGAAGGTTTTCTCGAGATCTTTAGTGTACCAAACCCACAAATTGCTTTTTCTTATAGAAACTTGGGGAAATTACTTTTATATTTAAATATAGAAAATTGTAGAATATAAAAATAAAGCTGTCAACATTAAATTAAATTAACACATAAGCTACTCCATATCCGAAAGTGGCGTTATGATAGGAACCGAAATGGTAAGCACCCCTTTGGATGTCATTGTGGCCGCAATCTTGGATGTATCCACATGATCGGGAATCAACATATCCTTCTTGAAACCCTCCCGAAGAACGGTCTTGTATGCATATAGATGAACGTAATTCTTCTTCACCTGGATGATAATATTCTTTGGGGAAAACTCCTTTAAAACGAACTCCCAGAATACCAAATCCCTGGATTCCATATATTTTACTTCATTGGGTGGAGTTGGTAGTTCTTCGGGATTATTATTTAGGTACTTGTAAACATCCTGCTCAAGTTGCTCAACTATCGTTTCGTGTTGCAAACGCATTGTCAGAAAGTTCTCGAACTCGTAGTTATTTTTAAGATGCTTGTTTTTTGCAGCAAACATATTTGATAATATTTTAAACTTTTTTATTCTTTTTTTTTGTGATTGGTGAAGCAATACTCAGAAGGAACTGAGGTTAATTTAAATGAACAACTTTTTGACTAAGAATCTTAAAAAATAAAAACAATTTTCCATTTAGTTCAGTTAGCGAAAAATAAATAAATTGTCCAGTTTGAAGATACTTTCTTTGCAGAAATGTCTATTAAATAATTTATGAATATATTGAAGAGACAAAAAAAAATGTTTTAGTCAAAACTCTTTTAAAAAAAACTTCCTAGTTATCCCAAGATTTACTGCAATTTCCCATTCTTTTAATTATTTAATTTAATATCACAATACTATACCATTCGATTGGTGTATAATTTTGTTGTTTGTTATTAGCATTCGTTACCTATGTGGACTGACCGTCCATTGATTTCCTGTAGGCGCCATCAAAAAACATCTGAACTCAAATTTCATAGCTTAACCGCAACCCCGTACAATAATTTCCAGGTTGGTATAGAAAAACCACACACTTAAGTTATATTCCGCTTGGTTTTTTTTATATTCCACAACAACTTTAGAGCAACTTAGTTAAGTTTTATACTTTCACAATTTAGCGTGACAGAATGACAGAAACGTCAACTGGCGACATTTATCGATAACAGCTGAAAAGTGCAACCCTGAAGGTCATATATCGAGCTTTAACGACCATTACACTGCAGATTTTAAGATAGACAGGATGAGCAATGACGAGGAGGATTACCACAGCAAGCCGATCGTCGTCCGGGACTATATCATTTGCGGCAAGATCGGCGCCGGAGCCTTCGGGGAAATCTTCAGGGCCAAGCATCGGCTGACGGGGGATTTTGTAGCCATTAAGATGGAGCGCAATGCAACCAAGCAACCGCAGCTGCTCTTCGAGTACAAGCTGTACTCGACCCTGCTGAGCTGTAAGGGATTCCCGCGGGTGCTGGACTACATGCCGAACGGGCCGTTCAACATGCTGGTGATGGAGCTGCTGGGTCCCTCACTGGAGGATCTCTTCTGCTACTGCTCGCGCCAGTTCTCGCTGAAGACGGTGCTGATGTTGGCGGATCAGGTAGTGGAGCGTCTATGGTACATGCACTCGGTCCACTTCCTGCACCGCGACGTGAAGCCGGAAAACTTCCTGATGGGCTTCGGCGGGAACAGGCGGCGGGTGTACATCATCGACTTGGGGCTGGCGAAGACCTACTGGGACGCGGTGAGGGACGTGCATGTGCCGCCCAGGAAGGAGACTCGCTTCACCGGCACCGCCCGCTACGCCTCCATCAATGCGCTGGTTGGGGGCGAGCAGTCGCGTCGCGACGACATGGAATCGTTGGGCTACATGCTGATCTACTTCCTCAGAGGCAGCCTGCCCTGGCAGGGCCTGAAGTCGGTGGCCAAGAAGCAGCGCCACGAACTGATCGCCGAGAAGAAGGCTTCGACGAGGCTGGATGACCTGTGCCAGGGCTTCCCGGACGAGTTCCACGCCTATATCAGCTACTGCCGGTCCCTGGGCTTCGAGGAGCGTCCGAACTACCTGCACATTCGAAGATCCTTTGCGGATCTGCTCCACCGAGAGAAGCTCGTCGACGACGGTCTGTACGACTGGACCATCCTCAAGGAGCAGAAGAAACGGGCCAAAAGGGAGGTCGAGGAAGCCCAGCAGGAGCTCGGCGCCGAGGCCGATGACGACGACAGCAGTGAATAGAAGAAACTGTAGATACCATTTTGTATTTTAATAAAGACGTCATCTTCTATTCCAGTGGCCTGTCAGAAATGCCAATTTAAAATACAAATGCAAGCTGCTGGCTACTCGAAATGAGTCCAATTAACAAAGCTCCGATTTGTGCAACGTTTGCATTCTGGACAAGATTCCACTGGCACTGCCACTGCCACTGCCAATGCAGCCGGAGCAGGAGCAGCAGCTGGAGCTGTAGCATCTGGCAGATGTGTCCGTCAGAACGGATGGCAGCAAAAGTCAATGGAAACAGCCGGGGGTGATGCTGCAACTCTCGGATGCACAGAGTGTCCAGCTGGGGAACTTTCGTACAAATGAAAACGTAGCAAATGACAGCATCCAATTTACGTTTGCAATTAAACTGACACCGAACAGACACTTGATTTAGTCGGAAGGTTGCCTTCGGACCAGCTTTCAACCATCCGAGCCACCCAACCCCTGCCCCTGCCCCTGCCCCTACCTAACCCATCCGACTCTGGGGGACTGTCGATTTATGGACGTGGCTGACCAGCAGATTCATGATTATGGAAATGTATCAAACGGCTCTTTTATTGTCCATTTTATGGGCAGCCTGCATATTTGCGGGGATTGCAATTTGTTATTGCCAGGGTGCGGCGGCATTCTCAGACACGATTTTCACTACCTTGCGGCATTTGAACAAGTTGGTGTTGTCCGTCATCTTTAGATTACCCTGGATCTGGTATTTCACTATGAATAGTTATAATTTTGGCATTAATTTGAACGAAATTTAAAGAGATTAATGTGAATTTTGATGAATAACTCAAGGAAGTAAGGAACATTTTGGAACATACGAAAGGTATACTATATACTATATATATTCAATATTTTATTTAAATCTACTTTAAATATATCTAAATATATGTTTAATATTTTTTTCAGTTCCCAAATCACTGCGTGGGGAATGCAAATTATAAGTTCCTACATATTTTTGCCACATGGTAGGTGCGATGTAAGTGACGCTAATGAGCCATTGGAGTGGCTGGCGTATATCAGTGGACTGGACAAAACGCTGGGAATCAACGCGAGGGAAATATTAATGCGGACTCCTTATCAAAAATGGCAGCAATCAGCACGCTCAGTTAGCACCTCGTTCGCCGAGTGTGGGAATTTCCCAGCCAAGCGTTTTTCCCCCAACATTAATCGTGTGAAGTGCGGAGCGTTTCTCCTCTTTTTTTTTTTTTTTTTTTTTTGGTTGATGGGCAGGGGAGAGCAGCAGTCAAGTGCGAGCCCGGCTAAAAGCCCCATCAAGGCCAAGTGGCGTGTCAATCGGCCATTAACATGGGTCTGGACGCTCTCCCCCTCCCATGGCGGCCCGATAAATAAAAACAAACACCTAGATGGGCCCACACCCCACACCCATTCCGAGCACTCGATAAACAGGAGGAAGAAATATGCGAGTCCTAAACGATGCCGAAACTGATTGAAGAGCTCAAAGGGAAAGTGGACAGCGGACAGCGGACGGCGGACAGGGGAAGGCGGAAAGTCAGGGCCCAAAATCTTAGCAGCCAGATTTTCCAAGGCTGACTGGTGGCAGTAGCTAGCAAAAGTTGTCTGAATCAGAAATTCGTTCATTAAAAAATTAAGTGCGGCAACACTTGGGAATTTGTAAGAAAATTGCTCATTAAAAGTTTTCACCTGGAGAGGCGCTCAAAGCGAATCTCGACACTAATTTTCTTTTCATGTAATTATGTGCAGCAACCAAAGAAACGGCACCAAAGCAAAAAAAGAAAAAAAAAAAAGAAAAGTCCCCTCTTTTCTGTTTTCCTCTGCAATTGTGTTCTCCTCGTCGGCTTGCATTTTCTCATCAAGTTTTTCCAGCTCTAGTACAAGAAAAACTTCACGTTGTTAATGCAAAGGACACAACTTTTTGGGATATGTGCACGAGTCCTGAGTAGGTTTCTCCGCTTGTTTCTGGTTTCTGGTTGTGCGAGGACATTCCTTATAGATGTGGGTTTGGATTTGTGCCCAGCATTCGTTGGAAATATCATTTGCACTTGCACTTGCCAGCTGTAAAATCGAATTGATTCTCCTTGGCTTTTCCTTGTGGACCCAACTTGACTCGACTGCATCTGCATCTGCATCAAAGCTTAATATTGGAAAAATAATGTGCACAAATTGAACTCGTAAATAAATCAAATCAAAATAACTTGTATTACGGCGGCAGGACACTCTGCTCTCTGCTCTCGAGTGGTTACGAGAGCGCATATTGCGTTCGAAATTGAGTTACATTTAAATATTTTCCCATTTGCCATGTTCAGATCCATTGGATATGCACTTGGAGTTCAGCACAGCTTCCCCAATCCCAGTCCCAGTCCCAGTCCCAGCTGCGGGGCTTGAAAGGAGTTTCGATTGCAATTTGACGACATTTATTTCTCGTAGTTAGGGATTGTTTTTCTATATTTTGTTTTTTTTTTGGCAAATATGTTGTTTAGAAATAGCCGGAGACGAGGACATTGCAGGAATACGAGTATGTGGAAGTGTACATGAAGTACTTCATAAATGCGTTTACTTAAGTTTCGAAATTGATTTCCATTTTCATTTCGGACGTGAATTGGAAATGCACATGAGTTCTCGCAAAATAAGTATGCATTTTTATTTGAATTTGCACCTGCATTGCTTGCATTTCGATTACCAGACTGATTTCTAAATGAATTTAGTTTTCCTTGGCTAAATGAAGTTGGCTAAAAAGCATTTGGTATTTCATTTATTTGCAAATTGGTTCGACTTTTGATTTTAGTTTCATATATGCACATTTTCTGGTCATTTCCAAATTAAATTTGCTTGGTCAAAGTTGTTTAAGGTCTGCAAGAGAAATAAACTAAAATATATCAGCATTTATTGTTTATTATTTATTTTGACTCATCTTTAAAATGTATTCAACTTATGAAATCAATACGGACAAAAGTATTTATAATGATGGGTCCTGACCCCAATTGGTTTCGACTTAAACTCTAATATTTCGACCAGTTTCGTATGTTGTTGCCCTTTTGGCCGAGGCGAATGTTTAATTGCATTAATTTATATCGAATAATTTCAATTTCCTTTCGTGCATCGAGTGCCCAACAGGGCGTATAATTGATTCCACTTCCGTGAGTGCCTCCGAAAATGGCGCCGACAATAAATCTCCGACACAACACACAGAGCTCAGCGCTATATCGTTGTGAACTTAAAATTATACGGATAAGATCGGGAATAAATTTACATAAAACTACATTTACATTCGCCGCAAAAACCCCGTCTGAGGCCAAATCTGCAACCGGATTTGATGGGAAGAGTGGAAAGTGGAACTTGCCACAACACGAGCTCCTGGATCCTGGATCTGAATCCGAATCCGAAGCGAACCACTTGCAGAATGCTCGCGGTACCCGGTGATTAATTATCTACATGAAAGCGTGCAATTTACAGCTCACCTTAAGTTTGCCTCCCGATTTCCCGATTTCCCGGACTGCCCCCCACCCCCCGGTTGTTGTATTTATGGAGTGTTTAGTTGTCTGGGCCCCCGATTGGAGCGCGGATAAACTGGGAAAGTTACAGCGAAACTGATTTCCATAGCGCCGGCACTTTATCTAAATTAAAATCAAAAACTCAGCCCCAGCCAGGCCATTCATTCAGCACGCCAATTGAGCCTTGGTTAGTCCAAGTCCTCCTCCAGTGCCCGGGGATATATACAGTGGATATGTATATATTTTGTATTCCATTCGTGGGATTATACATGTGGATATATTCAGTATGCATGGCTCAGCTCTGGTTTGCTATTTTCTCTTACTTACTTTTTGTTTATTAAATGGCAGATTTATTTACTTTATTTATCGCATTTTTTTTAGAGGAAATTCGTACTTCAAATAATTTGAGTTCGGAAATTTTTATAGTTTTCAAAAAGATTTTTTTTAAATCCTTTAATTATTTTGAAGGTAGCATAATTTAAATTGACTTTCTTCAGTTATATCTTTTTTTTTTTGCAATAAATATTTGCCATAACTTCATAAAAGAAAAATTCGCATTGAGAGGAAAACCAACAAACCCATACGAAAACTCATCCATTCAGAATCGTGATTAAATGGTTTTTTAGTTCGCTTCATCCATTCAAACCAGTGATAAAATGCTTTTGGTTCGCTCTGGTTTAATTAACAAGATAATGCCAACAGATACGAATAATGGAATTTCCTTCGGGGGTCAGAATGTGAAAATCCATGGCAGCATCAGCAGCAGCTCAGCTTTTGACCCGAACTGACTCGAGGGCGCGGGAAGAAGTGATGTCACGGATGGAAAAGGAAAAAGAACTGAACTGAAACCCAACCCCCATCCAATCCCATCCTATGCCATACCATCCCATCCAAGTGTCGCCCCATTGGCCCCCGTGTTTGTCAATGTCAGAGGAGTCAGCCGCTGTGCACTGTTGTCTGCAGGTAAATGGTGTGTATTTCAATTTAGCAGCGAATAAATTGCCAACAATAAAGCGAGGAAAAAAGTGTAATTTGTTTGGGTCGTTTGTTTCCAGTGTCATATCTGCCAGAATGTATCTTCTTTCAGTGGCTCAGCGTCTCGGCGTCTGCGGCTGAGCGATGAGATTCTTATTTTAATTTTGATTATGTGCCTTAGTTTCGTTCTGCCGCTCTTCCACTCCGGCCACGCACGCATTCTCAGCAGATTTGTATCTGCTAGTTACATTTACAAATTGCCCAACGCATTTATCCACCGCCCGCGGGGAATGGGATTTGAAAATTGAGTTGTATGCGAGGCACACATTTGATCCTTATTTGCCAGCATTTTCCGCTGCCTAATGCTGTTTATTGGGGGGAGGGTCAGAGGACTTAGGCATCTGATGGATACTCGAATGACTATCCTCTATCTTGCAACCACTTAACAACGAATTAACAGGAAAAATGTTTTTGGGGGGGAATACATAGATCGAGTAGATGGCCGTTCTGCAGGCACTTTTTGTGGTGAGAGTATTTTTATGGATATGCATTGAAATACATCACAGAGAGAGAATTAAGTAAAGAATCTAAGTTGAGTTTCTTTCTTTTTTTTAATGGGTAAGATACTTTAATATTTAACAAAAAATATGGAATACTTTATTGATAATTAATTATTTTTGCATTCCGTATTTTGCATTCCGTATTTGATATTCAAGGACTATGTTTTTAAAAGTTCCTAAATTTATTAATTTTTTTTATAAATAACATTAAGTAAAACATTGCTCTTATTTTACTATAAAATTATGCGTTAATGCGGCAACAAGAACAAAAAAAAGGGCTATAAAAATGCTTACAAATATTTGTTAAATTCAACTTTAATCTCCTTAAAATTCATTAACTGAACAAATACCGAATGGACACATTTTTTCTTTGTGTGTAGATGATATGAGGTGATTTGCATGCCAGTTCAACTGGAACACCTTAAGTGCCCAGAGATACAGATTGTGAAAGTGTTCAAGTGAACGGAAAACACGCATGCCAGCCTCCACCACTTCGGCATGGCCAAAGCCTAATAACTTCATTTGCCAGAATGCATTATGGGGGGCGAAGGCGCCTTCGCCCCCCAAGGAGCTGTTTCGGTGCTCCCACACACACACACACAGGTGGGGTGTTCATTTCCCAGTCAAAATGGCTGGGAACATCATCACACGAATGGGAAGCCGTAAGTCTTAGGTGGGCTCAGGCAACTGGCCACCTAGAAAGCCAACCAGCCAAGCAGCCACCCAGTTAGCCAGCTTTACAATGGCCGACTTGTGGGCCATTAGCAAAAATGAAAACAAGGCCATCACAGCCCGCACAGCACAGAAGGGAAGCTCGCACAAAGGTGATCCTGCGAAACGCTTATTAAAACAGCACTTTGGCCTGTGACAGGATGTGACGACACATCCCAGGGCGCACAAGCAGAGGTAATTTAGATTGCGTCTGCCGGGTCATAACCGACCCGGTTGACATGGAGGTTAAATAGATTAGGGATATCGCTTTCAGTCAACTGAGCGGGTGTGGGCCCAGCACCTGGCCCGAAAGTAATTGCCAAATATTGAGACAACAATGGTGGGAGGGGGGAGGGTTAGAGTACACCTTGCCTTGCCCCTCTTTCACTGCCACTGCCACTTCCACTTCCGGTTCCTGTTTTGGTTTCAGTTGCAAGGGGCCAGGACGAAATTGAATTATTAATGCTGTTGTCATTGGGATTGGGGCGAGCGCTAAAAGTTTCGCCGCCGCGTTTCGAAATAGAATTTGTTTGCCCGAGCACCACAATTAAGTTGTCAGTCATCCGGTAAAAGCCAGGGTTAAAAGCCATCCCAGGGCGGTGGCACCTGGCTTTGATTTTACCAGGGGCAGGGTGGCCAGGTGGCCTTTTTTCACCTTGTCCATTTGGAAGGCGGCAACCCACAAGGATTTGACAGAGGCCTTTAATGTATTTACTTTCTTTGGAGACCTCTGCAGTAATGTTCACTTCATTTCACACACTCGGCTAGGTCAGTCATTTTGCTCTGTTGGTTTTTTATTTAAAAAAAATATATATATTTATTTTTATTATTATTATTTGTTGTATTTATATTCGTTCAGTGCTTGGCCTGTCAGCTAGATGTTACTTAGGCAATGCATCATTTTTCGGACCCCTTCTTC
>JAJJHY010003831.1:9976877-10013654 GCA_021224005.1 Drosophila setifemur | reverse complement strand
ATTTTTATTATTTTTTTATTGTGAACTTTTTTTTTTAAATATTTCCAAGGTTAGTCAGCTAGATGTTGCTTAAGCAATGAGATTTGTCCTGTCTAGTGTTAACTTATTTATTTTATTTATTACGTTTTTTGCTTAGGCAATGCCCTAAAACTATATCTTCCCTCTATTTATTTTTTAATTTATTAATAAACTATTATCTCGTCCGACAAAATGGTTGATATTAAATTAATTGTGGACTCATTAAAAATGCAAATTCAAGCACTGCTTATGTTAGAGCTAAAGGGCTCTACAAAGGCGCGATTACGCAGTTCAAGGGGCGAGTCCTTTGTGAGGTCCTCTTATGTTGTTGCAGCATCAGCAGCAGCAGCAGCAGGGAGGAGGCAGGGAGTCCCCTATCCTTGATCCCTTGAGCAGGGCCTGCGGGTTAGCAAATGGTGTGCTGCCGGGGCGACAAAGTTGTCTTCAAGTGGGTGCTCGACTGAATGTTGCCAAACAGCACCCGTCCTCACAAAAGGTGAACGTGCCAAGTGGCAGCAGCAGCAGGAGCCGCACAGGATCCCAGCTCTCTCTCAGGAGCACTGCACCTCCGGCAAACAATGGCCAGATGTGTGGCCAGCCCCAGAAATATTCCACTCCCACTCCGACACCCACTCCGACTCCCACTCCCCATGTGTCGGCCCAGGGCAGAAGCTGGAATTTGTATGCTCGGCACTTAGCTGGGTCTTGGAAATGAGCCATGTTTGATCTGTGTGCCCAGAATCGCTATTAACTCCATGTCGTGCCTGAAGTGCGTAACGTGTTAATCCCTCTAAACCAATCCCTTGGAACCCAAAATTTAGATCAATGCAAATTAGGCTTATATTTCAATTAAAAAGTGGGAAAAATTATGGAATAAAAAGTTTTTTAAAAAACTATTAAAAAATGGGGAAATGTTTGAGCTTGGAAATAATAATTATAAAATATATAAATTGTTTAATTTAAACTTTAATTTTATGAAAATGACAATATTTCTCTCTCTGCACAGTCTTCTAGGTGGAAAATAATTGCCAAACCTCAAAGAAACACATTAGTGGGCCCTCTTCAAAAGTGCGCCAAAGGAGCTGCTTGGTGAGAAGTTATAGTATATATATATATATATATATAATTTTTGCATGATGGGGACGAGTCCTCCATCACCGAGGCAAACTCATTACGCGCCCCTTTAAGAAATTAAATGCATTTTGGCCTCCGCGGCTCCGCTGCAATTTGAGTGCCCCACTCGGCGGCTGGGTGAGCACATAATTGGTCCTTGTTGCGCCTCCTCGAGGCGCGTTTCTTTGGCGCTCTCCAAAATGGGAAAATTGCGAAAATAACCAGTGCGCCTCATAATGCTAACTGGGAAATCAAAAGAGTTGACTGGCAATTAAAATAAATTAAATATTTCAAACGTCAAAAGAGCTGCGGTCTCATTAAGGCTCCTTTATTTCATATTTATAAAGGAGAATTTTGCCGAGGAAAAGCTGATTTTAAGCAATTACAATTTGTACTAATATTTTTTAAACAGAATTGCACAATAAGTCACCGAAACTAATCCCAGATTAAAACCAAATCTGTATAGAACTATAATAAAAATAATGGATTTGGAAAATTGTGGCAGAACAAAGCCAAGCAAAGATTTTCCACTCAGATACTCTCTGGCTTTTCACTTATCCAGTGCGACAGCTTTTCGAGCAGATTATTAAGAATTTATGCCGGGTAAATATGGAAAATACAACGCCATATTGGAATTGAACACGTACGGAGATGTGAGTCCTGCCAGGAGCAAGGAGGCAAGGAGATGCCGAAGCCTACAGCTGTCAGAAATGGTATTGAGATGGGAATGGAAATAGTTTTCAACAGTTCAACATTCAGTCAGTCCGAATGACACATGTTGTCTGGCTTATTTTATTAATCACATTTTTGCCACAATTCAGGTCGATCCACGGGACCGGGCATTAAATATTAAATGGCGGGGAAACAAATGCGGATTATGCCAGAGCTGTGCCTGCGCCGGCGGCTCAGTTTAGTTTAGCCCAGCTCCGGTTACCAGTACTGGTGGTACTGATGCTACTGGCGGGTTGTTCCAGTGTCAGCACAATAAATTGTATTTAAAATGAAATAGTCCGACAGCATCTTCCATTCCGGACACGTGCGAATTCATTCAGAACGTGTGGCGTTTGCTCTGATCTTTGACATGGCATCCGGAAAATAGCCAAGTGGTGGAGAGGGGAGAGAGGAGAGGAGACGAGAGGCGGTTGGCAGCAGGACTCGATGTTTGCCTTTTGACGTTTACAAATTACCCACAGCTGGCGAGCAAAATGCCAAGGCATTCTCCATATGTGTGTCCTGCTCGTCCTGCTGCTCCTGGGTGCTATATTAAAAGTACATATGTTTCAAGTCCCCCTTGCCTCCCTTACCCCCCTTGCAGGGCCGCCTCTGCCGAAATACAAGTGCTCTACATGTGTCTGAGTGGTTTGGGGCGCAGTTAGTTTATTCTTTGCATGAATTATTCAACCGGCTTTGTCTCATCAAATTGAGCGACCTCGTTAGTCTCGAAAATGTCAAAATTTCTACCGCCAAACATTTGTTGTTTCAATTATTTAAAGGTAATTTTCAAATTGCTCTTCTAAAATTTTTGGAGTGGTGAGAGTTGGTTGCTTAGAATACCGAGTTTAGTCAAATATGGAAATATACCTGCAGGTGGGATATGTTTTTTATTTATTTTATTTAAATAATATATTTGTAGGAAATTTAAAAAATATTTTGAGTCTATGCTTTTAAATCTGTTTTCTATTTTCTAGTGTTAAATTAGCTAACTTATTTAATAGAAAATGTTTTTCAGCACATAGAATATACCAGCAAATCCGTTAAATTGTTTATTAATATTAAATGCTTAGAATACAATGAAAATAATCATATAGACTGAGAGATACTTTCACAAGTCGGATAAGTTAAGTTTTTATAACTTTACCAATAACGTAATTCAATAAAAATATACCACATTCCTAACCAAAATCCATTTCCATTATCCAAAAAAATAACCGAAAATTTCATCATTAATTCATAAGCTAATTCATAAACTGAGAGATACTTTCACAAATCGAATGACTTATTTATTTAAATTTACCATTAACTTAATAGTATACATATATTCCCTTATCGCCTCTCCATTCATTGATGATCTATATCAACTAAATTTATTTGTTTTGTTATTTATTAGGAATGTATCTTAAAATTACGTTAAAAATTTATCGTTTTCGCCCGCACTTTACACCTCATAATACAGGGCGTATACGTAATACAACCAAAAAATTATTCGAAAATTGTTGCATTAATTTATAAGCTGGAAATGGTTTTTGGGCAGGGATAAAAGCTTGGGGCGAGGTCCCAGCGTTTATGCGAAAAGTTTAATCAACAAACTAAATCGCTTAGCAGCGCGAACTGTAACTAATTTACTTTTGCGGGCAGCAGCCGTGTGAAAAAGTTGCGACCGTTTGCGCATCATAATGATAAAAGTTGAATGTCCCTGCAGCTATATATGTACATGTTGTACATATACAAAAACATGGCTAACATCGGTGCGAAAGAGCCAAAGGGCCAGCTGGCTGGCCATGCACACAAAACACAAAACACAATACACAATAAATAATTACCAGCACTGCAATGCACAGCAATTGATTGCTGCTGCAGTGAAATTGATGAGCGAAATGGTGGAGGCGGAGGCGGAGGTGGAGGCGGTGGTCTAATTAAAAGAGGTTCTCCTCTGCCCCTTCCCACCGGCCAACCAACCACATACACATAGTATCCAATTCTCAATGGATCGAGAGACCCAGACCGAGACCGAGGCCGAGCTGGGAAAGGCACATAAAAATACGAACGAAGTGGACTCTCGAGTGGATACATTGAATACGCATACGCTCGAGGAGTTCGCATGTTAATTAAATAGAAAGCCCGAGCCAAGAACGAGGCTCTCCTGGCCTCCGCCTCCTCTTCCTCCTCCTCCTGCTGATGCATCGCACTCGAAAGTCGAGTCAACTCGATTCAAGGACCCTGCCTCAGTAGGAGGCAGCAACCCATTCATATCAATTTGTTTGGCCTACGCATTGAATTGCGGTCTGTGGATAAGCCCACGGAGATGGAATTCCTGGCATATGCTTCTAGTACTACTGCCACTGCTACTGCTACTACAACTGCCACTGCTATTGCTATTGCTCCTCTGATCTCTTTGGCAGCGTCAAGAGCTACTCAAAATTTACAGAATTCATTTATGCAAATGAAGTGCCTTTTATGGCGCCGAGAGATGAGATCCTGATGCGGATGAGGATGCTGATGCGGAATGCTGCTGATTTTGAGGACGATGATGAGAGCTGCCAAGCAAAGACCGCTGCCCGGAGCACAGTATATTGCGATTGGATTGGGGGAAAGCTGGGGGAAGAGTGGACTCGGGGAAAGTGGTCAGAGATACAATACGGCCAAGACCAGGCAGGGCGAGTAATGAATGAAAATTGAGCCAATTATTCAGTTGCTTTGCTCAACAATTAAACAATTTGCATCCGTATTGGAGTGGCCTTGCATTTTGCAACTAATTACGCGATTCAGTTTAGCACCCAATACAATGACTTTTGTAGTTAATTTTCTTTCTTATGAATTCATAAACTCACTTCGATAGGTAAGTAAGGAAAATGATTGAAGGGGAAAAGTCTAGACTAAGGCATTAATTAGATGATGAAGGAAATGTTATTTATAAGTATTTTTTTCAGGGAATAAATCCATGATTCCTTCGTATATTAATTATTGCATTGACTGTTGAATAACCACATTTGAATTTCGTCTTAAAAACATTATAAATACTGTACTGTCAATATTTTATTGGGTATAGTTTTTTTTAAATAAGTATACTTTTTAAATAAGCTAAATAAATGACGCACTTCACAATAGGTGAAATAAAGCTAAATACAAATTAAATTAAAGACATTAATATTTTTTTTACCATGAACAACAATTATTTGTAAATGTATCTTTGATTGTTTTTTTTTTGTATTCTTTTTTTGTTAACCATCTTCCACTTGTCGGCTGTCTGTCAGCTAGAGAACTTATTCACCCATAAATTCAAGTTGTTTGTCTTACTCGTCTGGCTATTCACTTGTCGGGCCATAAAGAATGCCGGCCAAGTCAATCTGGGGCCATCAATAAAACAATCAATAGACGCTGACAGCTGCAAATCCCGCCGCTTGGGCGGTTGGATAACTTTTGCCATGGATACCCATTCATAAATTGACACATTATCGAAATTTATGGCGGCGGCGGTGGCGGCGGTGGCGGCGGCAGCGGATCCAGATACAAAGATACAAAGGCGTGATTCGCTGCTGGCTGGCAGGATGCAGGCAAATATCTGTACGAAATTAATGATGCGACACATTGGAAAAACAAAGGGCCCCGCTGCCGCAGACAACATTCAACATTCCACACACACAACAGGCGGCAGGCGGCAGAAGGCAGAAGCAACAGTTGCACAGCTCGGCAAACAAGTGAAGTCAGTGGCGGGCGGGGAAAGGGGGATTGGAAATGGGTAATGGGATACGGAAGCCACCCCATGGGTTGCACAACCCCTCGGGGCAGGATGAGCTGTGGGGTGAGGTGTGGTTTTGCCATGGTCCGGTGTGAGCGGAAAAAGAGGGTTAGGAAACCCTCCCCCAAAAATAAATATATATATATTTTTTTTAGGGGTTAGTCAAGCAATTATAAATAGAGATGCGAAAAATATTTTAACAAGCTTATTTTATATATTTAATAATAATAATAATAATCAATCCAATAAATTTGGAATTAATTCCCACTGAAATTGATTCATTTTTATCACCATAATTATTCACCAACAATCGAAACATTTTTTCTCTTATTATTTTTAGCAAATATTTGATTAATAAAGTAGTAACAAATTTTATTTATTTAATTAGGAGAAACCTATTCGTTAAAAAATATTCTGTTTTTAAAAAATAAAAAATATTCCCCTATTAAATGTACATTATCAGTCTTTGAAGATTATAAAGCTTTATTAAATATTTGTTAAATATTAACATATGTGGTATTTCTTCTTATTGATTTGTGGTAAAATATTTTAATGTTTTATGTAACATTAATACATTTTACACCAGCTTATACCTAAACTAAACCTTTTTTTCTATTTATATAAAATAAGCAATGCTTAAAATGCAAAATAAACTGTGAGATATATTTTTTGGCATATCCTTTGCGTTTAATATTTAAACATAAGTATACTTTCCAATTTAGATAAATAAATAATATTCGGGGAATAAATCTAATTTAAATTGAGAAACATTTTTCTGTTTTTTGATTATGATAAATTATTTTATTATTATAAAATTAAATATTTAGAGTAAAATAAGCAATGCTGAAAGTTCCAAACTGTGAGATATTTTTTGGGCATATCCTTTTCGTAGGTTGTCCTTTCTACTTTTGGAGGGTTGTGATTTCCTGCCCCGTGGCTATCGTTGATGACGTTTTTATTAAATTCCAGTAGCATGCCAGCCCTTCTACTACGAATCTCCCCCTCAGCTGGACTTGGACATTAAGTTCACAAATTTTTTAATAAACTGCCATCAAGTAATGAAACACAATGAAACTTTTGCCCAGAAAATGAGGGTTGGGCCCACTCAATTCCTCCTGCTCCTGCTCCCGGGCAGGGGGCAGGAAATCCAGCTCGGTGACTTACTGGGAGGATGGGCCATTCCGAACGCCCTTGCAATTTTGCCCCGTCTGATGGAAATTACTTGTTTGGCTTTGTTGCGGCCAGCGGGAGCAAGAGCGGTGGAAGGGGGCAGAGGGGGAGGAGAAGGAGTAGATGGCTGTTTGATGTATTAATTCATGGAAAAAAGGGGCAGGAGCTCGGTTCAAGGGTGGGTATAAATTTCAAGTTGCTGCAAATAATTGTGACGTGAGCAAACTCCGAACGGCACTTGGCAGACAGATGACGCCGGAGTGCGAAATGCCACTTCAATTGTCAGGAGTGGGAACAGGAGCAGGGCAGGACCGGGGAGAAGGAGTGTGAGCTGGAGCTGGAGCCGGAGTAGGAGTCTCCGGCGGAGCTGGAGTCTACAAATGTTGTTCACCTTTTTACACGTAGAGAGCATCAACGTCAACAACTTTTTAACAAAGGCGACGAGCTCAGAAGACGCTGCCGGTTTAGAGGCGGCACAGAGGGATTTTTAGAGGGGGAGTGGGTGGGAGTGGGTCGAGGGAAGGACGTGGGACGTGGGACGCAGGACGAAGGACGAAGGACGACTGGTATCTGCAGCCAGACAATGGCTGAGCTGACTTATTCATGCTGCAAAGTTGTTCGCATAGACATAGCCGGCAAGGACTTCCGCAGAAATCATCCTGACACAACGCTGTTTGACATTTCGGCCTGAATTATTTATTCGCTGCACTTTCCACTGGTGGAGTTTGCCCCACCACCACCACCGGCAGGCTCCACATTTTATTTTGGTTCTTTAACTTTTTTTGTTTTGTCTACCAACTGCCCAGGGGAATCGATGTGAAATGTAAACTTATTCAGTTTAGTTTTTATTACGAATTTGTTTTGCCCTCTCCGGTCGCCTCTATATATTTTTTTAGGTGGGGGATTCTTTTATTTAATCAACAACTGACATCGCCACTGGTCGCTCATGTGACAATGGGAGTCCCTAGTCAGCTCCGGGTCCGGCTCTGGCTCCGGCTTTGGTTTTGCTTTTGGTTCCAACTCCAACTGCAACCGGTAATCCCCGTTGGCCGGACCGTAAAAGCCCCGTGGCAGCCAAATCCATATTATTCCGTGGATTTGTTGCATTTGTGTGCATTTGCCAGACAGTTCGGAATCAGTGTGTTGCACAGGTTCTCTTTTTTTTTTTTTTGGATTGTGATTGGGGAATAGGGGACCGGTGGGTGCCACAAAGGGGCAGGGCAGGGCAGGGCAGGGGCAGGGCTGGGTACGAGGTTCAGGTAGGAGTTCTTTATTTCTCTCGATTTCCTGCTGACAAGCGGAAATCCTTATGGCCCGGCACTTAAGCAAATAGCAAAGGAAAATCGGAAAAAAAAGGAAACTTTATCCATATTAAAATTTGTTTGGTTGTGTGGATTAGAAATCCATTAGGTGAAATTCTCTTCGATGTGCACATATAAAATCCTTGAATCTGTGAATACATTTGAAACCTCTTTCTCTTTTAGGGAATTGCCAGAATTATCCTCAGTAAAAGCGATAAAAAATAGAGGTTGATGTTTTTAAATTATTCAAAAGTCTTCACTTTACCATATCTAAAATATAAGTGAACAATTTGACTATTCTGAATACTAATTAAACCGCATTTGGGCGAGTATAATCAATCATTAGCATTGCAATTAGTAATTTAATGAAAACAATATCTTGGATAAAAAAAAACATATACTGAAACTGTCATTTAATGAGAGAGAATAGATGTTAATTAGCTGGGATTGTGAATCATCCATTTGAAATACCTTTTGTATATATATACGAGTATATGCCCAGTGTTTGGCAATCGAATTATGATTGATTCTTAATTAAGGAATTTATTGTTTTTCCCCATGTTTCAGGGCGGGTGTGGCTTTAATTTGCCATGTTTGTCTAATTAAACCAGAGCTCTGGGCCGGGGCTCTCTCTAATTAATGGGTCTGAGAAATGCGGCAAGTCGGTCGAGGATATAGGCATTTTCACTAATCAAACTAATTAGGAAATTATTTCCATTAGCATGGGCGGTGGCATGTGCACAAGTATTTGCATGTTTTCAGATGGAGACTGACTACTCTATATAGTAACATATATGTACTCGGAATATACGAGTATATGTATAGGTACTATATATAAGGCCAGCCGCGACACTCGAAGTATCTGTGTAAAAATAATTTATGTATGATGTTTGTTTTGCGTATTGGACCGCCCCCCTACCCAATGCCATTCATTTGTTTGTAATTAGGGATTAAATAAGATTACAACCATCAATATCAATTATTTGAGCCAGCACTTCCCCACACTTCCTGCCACAGGCAGCACATTTCGGTGTTCATTAGAATTTATGCACAGGAACACACAAGGAAAAACACGAGGCCGACGCAGAAAAAATTAAGTGTGTAACCCCCTTCCCCCCCTCCCCGAACAACAACAACAATGATACTGAAACAATACATTAAATAAATTAATGCTGATTTAATGAATGGAATGCATATTCATTAGGCCGTGCCAAAATCGCTTCGGTTCTCCATGTATTTAGTTAATAGCAATCGAACTAAGTCGACGTGATGTTAGGTGGCAAAATCGACCCAAAAACACGTCCTGCTCCTGTCCTCCCCCCCCCCACCTCCTCCCCTCTGACAGGAGTATCCTGTTTGTTTTCAAATAATCACCAAAAGCTGATTATGGTAAAATGTTATTCGGTTCGTTGGGAAAAGGGAAAAGGAAACGGGGGGGCTTAAATTCAAGTGTACGTTGTGCGTATGTCGGAGTTTAAATATGTAAATATGCTGCACTTTCAAGGTATTAATTTCGCTTCATTAATCATTTTAGGAAACAAGTAAATCCAAATTTAATACTGTTCCACTTAATTAACAACAAAACGTAATAGAGGGAAAGCTATTCTATAGCTCAAAATTGATAGCTTTTGATTTATATGTATTACTGTTTAGCTTAGCCCATTGAATTAACTTTAAAACAATATTTGCTGGATTTAAGAACCAACTAACCTATTTTTCGATGTTAAGTGCATGCCAAAAATCAAAGTAATAAAAATTTATGTATCTATTTAGTTTAGATAAACATCCGAAATAGATTTTTACTGTTTGCAGTAAGAACCAAAAAAAAAATAATGATGATAAATCTGCGGCTAAAATGGGCCCATAAAATTCCGATTTAATATTTGATTTTATCAAATCCTTAAAAATATTATAGTTCTTGTGTGCAGTAAAAAGCAACAAAAAAAACCCCATAAATCTGTAGATTTTTTTTTTTTTTCCGGCGAGTTTGCCTCATAAAAATTGCTCTCGAGTGTTCCTTGGCCACTCCAATTCATTTTTGGCGAGTGCATGGAACGACTTACTCAATTTGCCGACATTGCCCCCTCACCACCCCCCGATTCCTCGCAGTGTGACATTGAAATATTACAATAACATGTATGCACGGATGTGCGTATCGATTTTTCAGTGCCATAGGCAGAGTTTCCACTCGCAAAAAAAAAAAACAGTAAAGGAAAAAGAGGAAAAACCGAAGTGAACAGCCAAAAAGTCAAATTTTCTGTGAATGTTTTTGTCACAAATGACTTTGCCGTTTTAATTGATTGCTGGCAATAAACCGAACAGGCGCCCATTCCAAATGCGTGTGTGTGTGCAGGACTCCTTTTCCCTAAAACCTCCAACCCCAATCCCAATCCCTGCCCCCATCCCAACCCCCAGTTTGCAGCTGTCGTAGAAAGTTTAAATGGAAAGCGTCAAAGTCACGAGTGTGTGCGTGGTGTGTTTGAGGAGGGGCTGGGAAATGGGTGGATCGCCCTTTTCCATTTTTGGGCTTTTGTGGAAAATTCCTTGTTTTATTCTTAGAAATTTCTGCGCGACAATTTCAACTTTTATTTGCACAACATGCACCCTCCTAGCCCCCCATAAAATTCTCAATTACATTTATGATTTCTTGCGCTGCTTTTCCCATTTCCCCCGCCAAGATTTCCACCACACATACAATTGTGCGATACATACACGGATATTTGGTTTCCGTTTCGAATTGTTTTGTTTTCTGGTTTTTTTTTTTATTTTTTTATTTTTATGCCGCTTTTATTGCATTATTTTCAGCGGGGGCCGCAATGTCGTCGTCGTCGTTCTATGCATGTGTTTATACTGGGAAATGTGCTCGGCGAAAAATGGAAATGGAGCCATTTTTCCGTTCAAGTCGGAACGTGACCGAAACGCAATTTGCCGAGCTTAGTTTAATTTGCTCGTATTAAGCCCGGCCAAATGGCCTGCAATAAAGAATTTTCCCCGCTTGCCTATCGTCTGCCTTCCCATCGTCCTGCGTCCTGCGGATGGTCCTGCGGGGAGGGAGGGAAGTTTTCAATAATACGCATACGACCCGTCTGTTTGATTTTTAACGCCGGCCATCTCTATTGACATGGACATGTTCGGAAATTTGTTCTCCTTGGGCCGGCCCCGACCGGGTGCTCCTCTTAATCCATTTAATGGACTATTAAGCGCTTTTATGGCCACAAGAGGCCGCTGTCCTTTCCTTGTCTGTCCTGTCCTGGCCAGCTCTCTCTAGGCCTGCTTTATGGTCCATGGCTCGAGTTTACGATAATCTCATCATTTGATGTTGCAGCACGTTCGTCAATGCCCACTTTATGCTCTACAATATTTGCATTATACACCAGCAAAAAACATAGGTTTTTTCTAGGATGAAATATTTATTTTTTCAAATTGAGTAGCCAATTAAATTATTATTGTATAATTAAGAACTAGCAAAATATAAAAGGTGCTTGCAAAATTTTTTAACAATTTTAAAGTTGATTATTATTTACCTTAGCTAAAACCCTAAAATTGTGAATCTTAACAATTGGTTTTTGTGTTTCTCCCAACTGTTTTTGTTGAGTGCCCGAAAGTGTGTGCCAGAATGAAAGATGTAAATGGTTAGGATCTACTTTTCCCCCCAACTTCCCAACAGTTTTCACTCGAACCCTCTCTCCTCCTCCTCCTGCTCCTCCTTCTCCTGTCCACGGCATTTCTAGAACTTGTCAGCAGCGGTGTGTAATAAATTGATTGTGCCAGCAGGAGGCGATGGGCGATGGATGGGCAGAGTCCGGGACAGAGTCCGGGACAGAGTCGTTTCTTTTTGAAATTGATACCCCTAATGGCAGACGGGGTTCGTGTGGGTCCTTGATTGACATGTGAATAGGAAAAGACGCAGCCACTTTCAGTTAGCCGCCCAATTAAGAGCGCTTTCTGCCTTTGTGCCGGCCAAACAAAGCCAAACACAAAGGCCCTGGCCAAGCCCCGGACACGGCCCAGTGGACAACGGACCCAGGACACCGGACTCGGACACGGACCCGGCCCCGGATCCGTACCTAGATGTGGCTAGGGATGTCGACTTGGTGGCGTGGCGTGTCAGTCACGCAGTTTTTTAGACGGACGCCGCAGTCACAGCCGCCGATGGAGACCGGGCTAAAACCCAGAGACAGTCAGTCCCTTCTCCCTCTCCCTTCCTCTCCCTACTATATCTCTCTCTCTATTTCCTGCTCCTTCTCCCAAAGGGGGCGTTGGTGGCTCTGTTGGGCGTGGCTGGTTGTGACTTTGTTGCGTGATTACCCTAATTGATGGGCATTTCCGACGAACAAATGAAGCCACTCAATTAACACCTTTCACGAGAATAAAAGCCGCACGTCAACTGCCCTGAAAACCCATCCAGGCACTCACTGATTTTATTTATTCAGTAGCATTTATTTAAATTAAGCACTTTTCTGTGCAGTTGCGGTGAATGTACCATATATATTTCCATATTTCAGTTGCCCATGAAAATTTAATGGCCAAGAAAGGAACTTTCTAGGCCAGCTTCACTTTGGGTAATTAGAAAGAAACAAAAAAAAAAAGAGAAGAAAATATGAAGCTCTGGAAAGTTTTCCCATCGGCTGAGACACTAAAAGGAATTTCAAATTACATGTGTAATTATTTTTTTTGGGGGGAAGGGGGGGGGCGGGGAGAAGGGAAGAACGTGCCTGTCAAAACTGGTTTCGTGGCGCATATTATAATGCCATTTGCAATTCCCTTTCATTCTGCTTTCTAATTTAACGAAATTAGCGAATAAAAAAGTTTTTCCGCAAAATTACACAAATGTAATTCAAATGCCACGAGACTGCGCCGCATACATCCATCCTGCACCCCGCACCCCAGACCCAGACTGGGGCAAGTCAAAATGGCCAGGCGCCCCAAAAAGGACCACCGAAATGAGTCCTGTCGAAAAGTGGGCCATAATGACGGGGGGGTTGGTGGTGGCAGTTAGGGGGTAGTGGTGGGTCCTGCTGGGTCAGGTCAGCGCTCAATTTTCGGGGGAAACTTTGTGAAATTGTATGATAATTTAAATATACAAACAAATTGTGTGGCGCTTTCAATAAAACTTTTACCATTTCTTCGGCATTTTGCTCTCGTCCGCTTTTCAGCAAGGACAGTTGAGTTATTAGCGCATTAAGTGCGAAAATTTGTGCTCTCCTTGGTGACAGTCATAGACTGAAATTGTTTTTCTGGCTCACACTAACAGAAAAAAGAGGGTAAATTGTATATGATGAAATTTAAATTTTATATAAAAATTGAATTTGATTATTGCAATGAGTTCAATTAATACAAATGATTTTATAAAGCACATCAACTAAACATATACTTTTTTTTTATTTTATTATATCATTCAACCATATTTATAGTTCATAACTAACAAATGTATCCTGAAGATTGTTTTATTGTAAGATCACCAGATTTTATTTTGTTGAATGAAATGTATTACATAAATTCCGTAGATATTTCAATATATTTTAGTGACTAAAATCTCTGAATTTATACCCCCAAAAATTTTGACTTCCCGTGTATGAATGGCAAAATAGAAGCAGTCCTTTTCCCAAGCGATCCTTTTGCCTATGCTCCCCGTTCAAGTGGCTGTCAGGGCGGGGTTGATTGATGGAGCTGACAATTGCTGCGGCATCCGTGCAACAATAAGTTGGGCTGGGGATGGGTTGCCCCCATTCCCCATCCCCACATCAGGCCGCGGTTGACGGAGCGCTGGGTTCTCCTTTCGCAGGACGTCGTCCTCCTTTCCCCATGTCAATGCCTCAATCTAGATGTACGCTGCAATTTTCGAGGCCTGTCAACTTCGAAAACAGAAATGCCACATTTGCATGACAGCTCAATTCGTGAAATATTCACCGAAACTCAATTGACACACTCGAAAAAGGATATATGGTATATATAGCGTATGTTTGGGTCCGGCCTGCGAAAGTGAGTTAGCCGGAAAAAAACGGATTTTCCGACAATGTTTGGTTGTCGGGGGTACCTTGGTTATTTCATATTTAATATTTTTATTTAAAGGTAACATTCGGTTCAAATATGACAGCCATTAATTTGAGACCAACTAAAGCAGGAAATAAATGTTTAATGTTGGATATTTAAAAAAAGTAGCATACTTTTTTGGGAAATTTGGCAATCAAACAGATTTCGGAAAATGTGAAAAAATAATTAAAATTGCAACGTTAAATTAACAGAAGTATTAAAATACACTTTTTAATGTCTTATCATTTTTTTTATAATTGCTTATTATTAGAAAATATACTTTTAGGACATATATTTGAATTTCCATGAATGAAATAAATATTTTTCTAAAAATACACAAATTAATTGGACACCCAAAATAACTTTTATATTCAGTTCAGAATTATTCAGATTTTTGTAATACAAAAAGGAGATGTATTCCTTAGTCGTTGAGAGTGCATTGGGATGCTGAATCTTGATTTATTTAGCATTCTGCAGGTGTACCGGCCAAAAACAGAAAAAAAGCAGCTGTCTTTCATCCTCAGACTGTGTGTGTGTATGTGTGTGTGAGGGCCATTTGTAATAAATATTTGACGCAGGCACTTTTTATGGCCTTAACGGGAATGAAAACAACGTCAAGCCGCACTTAAAATGGCAAATGGAAATTCTCAACAGCCGCAACCACAATTAATACACCGTAGAGCCGTAGGACCAGGATCAGTACAGCCGACGAGTTGGGAGTCGAGTCCATCTGCTGTTGGGATTGGGCAATGGAAATGGCAGTGGCAGGAGCAGAGTCAGTGGCAGTGGCAGAGGCATCGGCAGTGGCAGTGGCATGGGCAGTGGCTGTGCGGTTACTGCATCATCATCTCGGGGCTGCAGGGCCATTCGAGCCGGCCAATGCAATCAAAAACGATTCGCATCCGCAATATCAGCGATGACCTCAAAATCAACATGGCAGCAGGTCTCCGGCCCGCCGCTTGGCCAACCAATTTATTTGTTGACCCGTGGGCAATGCAGTCAATTTTTCCGACGGCCGACGGACAGTGGAGAGTGGACAGTGGACGGGGGCTTTCCCCCAATCCCTGTCCCTGTCCGCTTGTCCGCTTGTCCGCTTGTTTGTCCCTTGTCCGTTGTCCGTTGTCCGTCGAACTGCATATAAACCTTTGAGTCGCAATTTTTACGTTCGACTGCGGAAGACCACAAAATAATGACAGGAAATTATCTCGCAGCAACAAGGACGAGGAGGAGGGCGGGGAGGAGTAGGACAAGGATGGTTGCCTGGTTGGCTGGTTGGCTGGCATCCAAAACAATTTCACTCTGTTGTGATTCTCCGACCCTGTGACATCTGCAGCAGCTCATCTCTCTTATTGGATTTTCGTAGGCTGTTGCAGCTGTAGCCGTAGTTGTAGCTGTGGCTGCATCCCAACTAATTCCGGACTTATTTCTGGCCAAATAAGGCTTGTCGGACGTACTCAGTAATTGGAAAATGNAGTTCGCCCAACAAGTTTTTACACCTGAAGTGACGCTCAAGGAAATCGGCAAAGTTTTATAATATTGTTAACATCAAGAAATAATACAACAAAAAAAATCCCGAATATAAGAAGGCAGCCAGCACACATTTTGTGAGGGAGAGTGGAAAAGTTTCGCTTTGTTTCTGTCCCTTTGCTGGCTCGTTAAAAGGTTTCTTTACAGCTTTTCCTTAAATTTTCTTTTTTTTTCCCATTATTAGGCAATTTGCAAAAGTGCGATTAAGTTTCTGACAAAGCCTAGGCAACATCAAAGGGAAAACTTTCGCATATTGCATCACGCAGTGAAAAGAAAACTCTAGGAAAAACCTGAGAATTTTACATTTCTTGAGCCAAGTAATTGGTGTGAATTCAGACAAGCTTTAATTGCCCTCACCACATCAAAGTAACAAATTATTACCCAAGGCAGAAAGAAGTCAAATCACATTCAGATACAATTTTAAAAATATTTATTTTCCGAATGTGATTGATGCCGAAATGCACTCAACTAATTGCTGTGATTTTAGTAAAATTTTGAATTGAATATGCAGTCTTAAGTGCATTCGCCACATCAAAGTGAGTGATTAACCAGAACCCAGGGCAAATAGATTGGTTCGCATCGCCTCGGAGTAATGGACGCCGGCCACTGCCGGCGTGTTTGCTCAATAAATTGAAGGCACACACATCCACATCCAACCGGGCATCCAACCATCCGTTCATCCATTCATATAAACACACGTTGTAATTTCTAAATCCAAAATAAACACCCAATCGAAGGAAGGGTTGGGGGTCTCTGGGGGCCAAATCCAATGGGCAGCTGCCAATATGAAATGTACACAAACGGAAGAGTTAATCCTTATCGACAATTTGACATCAGCAGTTTTCGATGCTTTTGCTTTCAAATAACGGAAACCATTAAGTTGTCACATGCAGGCGCCGATCCCGACCACCGACATCGACAAAAAAAAATATATATAGGTAGGGGGGACAGAGGAACAGAGGAACAGAGCCACCATTACCAATGCTGGGGCATTGGGAAAAGCAAGCCACAAGTGGTCATTCAGACAAATGGCCAAATGGCGGGGCTCATGAATAATTCAGATTTTAAATTGCATTTATGCAAATGCGGATGCTCGCAGATTTTCGCCACTGGCTGTCGCGCTAGTCCGGGGAATATTCCCGGCCAGAGTCCTGGGCAAAATAGGAGGTGGACGACCAGGACCAGGACGAGGACCAGGACGAGGACCAGGACCAGGAGGTTGCCCCTTCGGTTCCATGCATTTTCAACTTAATGCGCCGAAAGCTGCGAGTTTTTCGCTAATGCACAATTTGTATGCGTCAACACTTTCGTCAGCTGAATAAAAAAAAAAAAAAACCGGGTGGGAGGTGCCACCGGAGAGTTTCCATTTTTATCAGGGCAAATATCAAAAAGCCCATTGATAAGTCCCTGTCCCGGACCCTGTCCCGGACCCATCCCCGCCCACATCCATCTCTCTTAGCCTGCTTTGGGGCGAACTAAGCCGAATGGAGGCCAAGTGAATCAGTGACCTGCAAGACATAAAATGCTACCTTCCCCCAGGCTTCGCTCCCGCTCCCGCTCCCGCTCCTGGGCCACCTGTTCCGGGGGCCAACTCTTTGGCAATTTGTGTGCATCGCCGTTGCCGACTGCAGATGTTTTTCCTCTCCTCGAGGTTGCCGGGGTCTCGCTCCAGAAACTTGCAGATTTATTGCCCAGAAACTTTTATTGCCTGCAAGAATATGTACGGGCCGAGATAAAGATGCAATCTGGAACTTGTTTGGCGAGTGGAGCACTTTGCCATCTGCCATCCGAAAGTGTGTGGGGTAATTGAAGTCACTCAGTCGTGGAGGTGGCACTAGTCCAGGTTGCATTTGTCTATCCATGGCTTCTTCTCCATCTTCTTTTCGTCCTTGTTCCTTTCCTGATATTTAATTGAAATTAAATCCCCTAATTTTTTATGTATTTTCTTGGTGGTGCTAATAAACATTTGTATCTACAACAATTTGTATTGTCTGATTTCCAATTGAATTATTGATTTTAAATTTAAGATGTTGGATTGAAGGATCTTTAGCACACTATCTTTTTCAAGTGGATTTTCGAGAACCCCGACTCTTAGGATATTGTATTCCTGCTGGTTTGCCACAGATATCTGTGAAGTTCAAAGATAAATAAAGTGAAATATTCACAACAAGCTGAGTATGTCAGTTGCCATAGAATGTCAGTTTACCTTTGGGATGGACAAAACCGTTTGGGACACACTACTAATGGGACCTCTTTTCGGGCGAAATCAATCTAATGGAAATAATAGACCCTTCCACTGTGGCCCAACTAAATGATGCTAATCGGATTTGAAAATGAGAAGCAGAGGGTATCGCTTTCCCCTCGAACGAATGCAAAGAAAAGGCGGAGCCGGCCGGGAAAAGTGGGTTTTTGGCCAAAATGTCGGACAACAAACACACAGCCGAAGGGGGTTCGAAAACAGTCCTCGGACAGTGGTGCCGATGACCTACTTAGAGGGGGGGTTTTTATTTCCCAAAAAATAAGAGAATGTTGGGAAAAAGAAAAATAAGAATTAACGAGGAGATTAATCTAAGGGATTCATATTCTTAATTGGAACTAGGAAAATAAATATTTTGTGGAGAGTAATACTCTCTAATAATATATGTAATAAATCAAAATAAATAATATGAAAACTCCATGTTAAAACCCGTTTTAAAGTATTATTTCATCTAAAATAAAATGTAATAAAAAAATAAAGACAAACAAGTTTTGAAAATATCATTTATAAATATACATTGATTTAAGAGATTATTTATGACCTGCAAATTTATGCATTTAAACAAAAACTAGATTACCATATATTTTTCATCAAAAAATAAATTTTATAAATATGTAGGTACATCCAAATACTACCCACAAAAAAAAGGCCAAATGAGCAGCTCTGCTATATATCCTGGGCCTGAATAAAAAAGCAACAGCCGCATTGAAATGGACAGGCCATTGGAGGATGTTTGTGTCCTGTCCTGTTCGCTCGTCATCGAAGGGGAATAAATTCGAGGCGATGGATGCTCCTGCCGATTGGGTATTCATTTATGCGACTCCAAGATAAGCACTAAATAAATAAGTCCCCCCATTCCTCCTCCTCTTGGAGGGTGAGAAAATGTAAATAAATGACTGCAAAAAAATATGGCAGAAATCGAAGTCAAACGCCGTTGGGGCGATTCGCATGGAAATTAAACGGCCGGGCTCCGGGTCCATTTAATTCTGGCAGCCACTGTAAATTGTTCAAGGCCTGCCTTAAATTACAACTGTCAATCGAATCGGGGGCAAAAGGAAAACAAAACAAAGTCAGTGGGGTTTGGGGGAGGGAAAAGGGTTTTCCGGGGAGCAGGGTTTTCCGGGGATGCGTGTTTACGGGCATATGGTGTCTGGAAATCAAAACATCATGAAATTGTTTTTCCAACATCATTTGCTAAGGGAAATTTCCATTTTGTTGGTTATACATTTCCGTGCGTTTACAGTTGGGCTATGAACAACATCCGGCGAATTCGGGTCATAATTTCTAACAATATTTTACTACTCATTGCATTTGACCAAACAGGCAAACCGAACCCAATCCAAGCTCCTCTGCTCCACCACTCCTCTGCTCATTTTCGGAGCAGCCAACCAACCAACCGGACCGATTTGGTTATTACAAACTCATATCTTGTGCGGCCTGGTAACCAAAGTGACCGCAGGGCGAATGGATGCTGTCCAGGATGTGGAAAGTGGGTCCGACCAATTTCGGGGGCCCAGCTAAAAATTGTTCGAAATTTGCATTTTATATTAACGGAAACAGTTGTTGCCTTTGAGCATACACACACATCCCATCCGACAACCCACATCTGGTCTGGTCTGCTCCGCTCTTGTCCGGCCTGTTACACAATCCTAAAGCAAATTTGACGCGTTTATGCATGTAAATTAAACAAATTTGATTTTAAATATCTTCTGGCAGAGGCAGGAGACTGTAGCCCTCCCAACCAGCATCATAAATAAAATACATTCAACAAATTATGCCGGGCGGACGGCCTTCCTGCTCGGGTGGTGGTGAATCCCAGGGAGAGATGATTCCGGTAGAGCTCAAGTCACCGTATTTTATGCGGTTGCTGAACTTGAGGTCCATTAATGTTAAGCATATTGAAATGCAAAACCCTCAAGAGAAGCAACCACTTGTTACGCTCCATTGGATGCGTCTAATCTGGACATCGAGTCATCGTGTTTGGGGATTAGGCAGGACAGGAGTTGGACCATGGTGGGATGGTGTCCTCTTGCTTTATTTATCGATTTGATGTAGGCAAGAGTTGGCTTTATTTAAGGAAGTTTTGTATGCGATTTAAATGAAATTCTATGCTTTAAAAAGGAAATACATATTGAAGATTTCCTTTTTTTTATACCCTTGCAGAGGGTATTATAATTTTGACCAGAAGTTTGTAACGCAGTGAAGGAGACATTTCCGACCCTATAAAGTATATATATTCTTGATCAGCATCACCAGCCGAGTCGATCTAGCCATGTCCGTCTGTCCGTCTGTCCGTCTGTCTGTCCGTCTGTCCGTCTGTCGGTTGCTATGTAAACTAGTCTCTCAGTTTTAAAGTAATCGGGCTGAAACTTTGCACCGACCCTTCAATCTGTTGCAGTTAGTATATAAGTCGGAACGGCCGGAATCGGAACACTACATCATATAGCTGCCATAGGAACGATTGGGAAAAAGTGCCATAAATTCGCCATTCTTATAGATATTTTTTTTATTTCTTAGTAAACTTTATTTAATAGCAATTTTAACATATCCTGAATGTTTCATCCAAATCGGACCACTATATCCTATAGCTGCCATAGGAACGATGGGAGAAAATGGGTCATTGAGCATAACTCTGGTGTTTCTCAAGACAATTAATTTATTCTTGAAAAAAAACAGTTTTCATAGACATTAAAGCTTTTTTAGAAATTTAAAAACCAAAAATCGGATCACTATATCCTATAGCTGCCATACAATCGATCGAACAGTTTATAGGCAACTGGTCTGCAAGGGTATTCTAAGCTTCGGGTACCGAAGCTAGCCTTCCTTTCTTGTTTGTATCTGAATTATTGTTATCCTGCTGCAAGAAATCTTTCAATGATTTTTCCTGAACGAATAATGAAGATATAAAATTATTAATTGTCTTTCTATGTACTATATTTAAGTGTCCAAGAAAAGTTGCAAATATTTATTACATTTTAAAGCAAATCGTTGCTTTCTTCTTTCTGAGCATTTATTTCAATATCTTAACATATACATTTGCCTTTCTTATTCGATTAAAAGTTCATAAATCAAATTTGCGACTTAAAAACCATTTAAAATTCAATTTCTTTTTATCAGTTAACGAGCTAATGAAGAGCCTTTAAACAATCAATGCCAGCCACTATTTATTTTTGAATTTCCGCCAGCCAAAAACTTCAGTAGTTTGGCCAAAACAAAAATGAAATGACTGAGAGTTCGCACGTGTTGGAGCATCGAGCCAAGGGATTATGGGCTAAATGTCGCTCCAGCATCAGCATCATCGGGATCAGCACCTCGAACCACACCAACCGACTCCACACTCACCCCATGGGGGGCCGTGGTGGAGGACCAGGGAAGGAAGGTGGGGAGATGGGGGATTGCCCTGGGAAAATTCCTGTCCGAAATGCACGGCAAAATCGAAGGAACATTTCAGCAGCAAAGTCAGTTGTAGTCGGTGAACATTGTTGGCCGGCACTTAAAAGTCCATTAATGGCATTAAGTGGACATTGTGCGAGTTTTAAGCACATTTTGCCCCACAATGTTTGAGAATCGAATGAGGGAGTTAGTTCGCAGGGAAACTGCTTAAGCTACTCCCAGTTTCCTGCTTTAACATTTTGTCAAACAATTTTTTGGTTGTCTTCTTGTCGGATTTTTTTTTTTTTTTGGTGGGCGTTTCTCCAATTTAGGAGTCAACCAAACATAATTTGGACGAGTTGCTCACGTTGGGATCGGGGATTTGCATGACAGTCAACACGCGAAAATCTGACAAAAGCATCGAAAATTTCAATGGCTGGAAAAGACTGGTCCCGCGGGATCGTGGCTATTGTTGGTGTCGCATTGGAGCAGGAGCCGGTGCAGGAGCAGGAGCAGGAGCAGGACCCGGAGCCGGTTGTTCGATTTTGCGCCGATTCACGGTTTTGGTTGGGGATAAAACGCACGAATGCCTCTTACCATTCCAAAAACAAAAATGACAATGGCAGGCAACAAATTTTTGCAATTCCCAACAGCACTTCAACTTCCGGCTGCCATTTTTTCCGGCCGCCACGGCCCCCTTTTCTGGCCGCCCACGTTGACAAAAGTTTTGCAGCATCCATTGAAAATGTGACTCCATTTGAGATTTGCGCGACGAGAACAACAACTGCAGCGGAATAAAACGCCAAACAACTCGACGAGTTGCTACCTCAATCTATATTTCTCTTAGAATAGATGATATATATATTTAATTGCATTCTCTAATTCCTTAAAAATGTTTGTGTTTAATTTGAATGAGAAGGCAAAGTTTTAGTGCCCTTGGCATTTAAGAAAAATTAATTGGTGTTGTCCTTGGAACTGCACAAATTTGTGTGTAAACATTTTCTGTATTATACAATTTATATATACAAATTTAGTAATAATCAAAGAAATAATAAAAGAACAAAAACCCATTAAATTTTCTATTGTTTTCATATAACAACCATATGATGTTAATTCTAATAATTCTTGTAAAATATGTTTACACACTCATAGATACATATCTTGTAAAGATATCTTTGCAAATAAAATTGAACCTTTCATAACAAAACAAAGAAATTTGTATAAAAAATAATATGTTTAACATTGTTTTAGTTGTTAGTTGAAAAGAGAGAAACTCCCTTCGAATGCTGGGCATAAAAGTCCTGAATTTATTTTATGTGTGCAACATTTTAGATCCCGTGGAGTAAATGGTCGCTGTACTTTAAAGCGCCCGAAACCGTTAGATACCTTCAGCATCGGCATTCACATCAGTATCTGTATCTGTAGCTGTAGCTGTATCTGTATCTGTAGCTGAATCCGCATCTGTGTGTAGTGCCGCAATCAACTTGCAATCGAATGCAATCTGATGTGTGGAGTGGAGCAGGAGGCAGTGGAGCAGGAGCAGGAGGAAGAGAACCAGGAGGAGGGGAATTCGTTGAGTGACTTGTTCCCTTTTGCGAAAAGCCCACCCTCTTTGAATGACATCCGCATTGCATTTGCATTTCGCAGAGCTCTCAATCAAATGTCTGGAACAAAGTGCTGGTGCTGGTGCTGTTGCTGTTGGGAAAAGTTGTTCAGCCTTTCCAAGTACCGGAGACCGACTCAACTGGGACTCCAAAGCAGACTGCTTGCTCGATGGTAGTTGCAACTCGCAACTCGCAACTGGAGACTGCCATGTCGATGGACACAAATTAGGAGCCGAGCACGTTCAACGTTTGGCCATCAATCAAATCTTGATAAGGGTCGAATTCAATTTTGACAAATCACAAATAGGCTTTTGTAAACTGAAATTAATGGCAATTGCTCCGGTTGGCCATGCTGCCGCATACTTGACGTAATTAAACACACAAATGCCCCGATGCACATTTCTGCTGCTGCAGCTGCACAACTATTCTGCAATTCTATTTAAACAAAGCTATTTAATTACGTTGAGAAGTCATTTGCTTAAGGGCGCCCAAATATGGCTTACAGACGGCTCTAAATGGATTGCCAACTGATTTTTTAAGTACTTAAGTACATGCAAATCGGTAGAAAATTAAGTAAAACTCCTAGAAATATTACGAATATATATATTTAAGAATCGCGTAAAAATGGATTAGTATAATTTGCCAAAATCTCTTTAAACTACAATCCCATAAATATAATAAAGAAATAATAATTTGTGCTCTCATGCTTGTGCGCAATTTTGTGGATCGGTTCAAATACAAATATACACATTCCACAAAAAACCCAAACAAATGGACAAAAAAGTAACCATTATGGCTTAATGCCAAGGCCCTTGGCCATAAAACTATATATGTGACTCTGAATGCAAGTAAATGCAATATTTGCGGAAAACAAGTGTGAGCGAATGTGTAAATATTTACAAACATTTTCTTTTGATTTATTTGAGTGGAACTAATTGTGGGCGTTGAACTGCAAAAAAACCGAAATAAATCATAAATTTGCCACAGACCGATAAAGATTTGCGATACAAAAAAAAATAAAAAACAAAGAGCAAAGTGATATCCATATTCGTATTTACTTTTGCAATTCATTTTGAACTATCACCTCCCAGGCAAAGAGTGCAAATTATTTAATTAAACCGCCATCAAATAAAATTGAAGCAGACATCTCGACCACCTTTGACTGAATGACTGACTGACTGACTGACTGACTAACTGACTGAATGTCTGGATGACCAGGGAGAGAGCTTCGTGTCTATGGAAAATTAATTTGCACTATTTGTTCGCCTGCAGAGGATGAGATACTTGCGTGTTTGCCGGCAATTTGTTGGTTGGCAGAACAAAGAAAGCGCCTGAAACTTAACACTTCCCAAAGTCACATGTAACTTCTGAACTCCTTCTCCTTGGAAGCAGCTCCTCCCCGGGGAGGAGTCAACTAAAATTAAGAGAGATTAGGACCCGTCCGGAACCGAAACCTAATTAACACATGCTATCGCATCCGCCACAAATCCCCAGCTCCGCAGACAGCTGAAAAACTGAGGAAAATTGCAATTCAAAAAATAATTATGAAAATTTGTGCTGCTGCTGCTGGAAAAGTGCTGGGAGGCTGCCTTCAGAAGGCGCTAAATGTTAATGAACATTATAAAAACAATTGCGAGTAATTATAATTTGAATGATAATAGCGAAACTTCTTAATCCCCGCAACGGTAATTTTTATCGCTCCGGCTCCTGGTCCTTCTCCTGGTACTGGTCCTGGTCCTGCTCCTTCTCCCTCAGTAAAATGAAATTCCACAAAGGATCCGGAGACAAAAGCGGAGAACGTGAAAAATGCATATTAAAGGATGCCGAAAGGAGCAAAAAAAAAGGCAGAAAAAAACATGATGCTGCTGCTGCTGCCAGGAGACAACGCAGCAGAAAGAGTCCTCAGTTCTCGCAGTAATTACATTTTCAAAACGAAATGAAACCTCAACAAGAAGCGCGAAAGCCGATCTGAATCAAAGAATAAAGAGTTACGGGGAGCTGTGGGCGGCGGAATATCCGTGCGAATATTTTACGGGAATACGGGCAAATAAGATGCAAAGCAATGTGGAGCGCTGCAGCAAAAGGGATTATATTTAAGCCATATCCAGTTGCAGTTTGCCCAAGAGATAATAACAACAAATGGTAAACAAAAAAGGCACAAATCATTTTTAATGTAAAAAAAAAAAAAAAACATTGCCATAGCAGTTTTTGTAATATTTCTAAGAGGCTATAACACTCAAATGAACTATTTTTTTTAATGGAGAAACATCAAGTTCAAATTAATAAGGGTAAAGAATAGTGACAAATAATTCCTAAATTTTGATAAATTCTTAAATAAAATTTAATTTAGTTTGTATAAGTAAAATACTTTTGATTTTGAATGAACCCTTTATTTTTTAATGAAGAAGAAAAAAATTAAAAATGGTAAGAAATAGTGACATTTCCGTTCTAAAGATATACATATAATTCCCTCAATTTTATATATTTAAGCAAGATTGAATTTTGTTTTTATAAATAAAATATGAACTCTTTATTTTTTAATGGAGAAGAATCAAGTTCAAATTAATAGGGGTAAAGAATAGTAACCAATAATTCCCCCAATTGTATATATTTAAGCAAGATTAAATTAGGTTTGTAGAAGTTAAATACTGTTGATGTCGAATGAACCTTGTATTTTTTAATGAAGAAGAATCTTAAATTAACAATGGTAAAGAATAGTGACATTTCCGTTCTGAAGATATGTATGTAAATAATTCTCCCAATTTTATATATTTAAGCAAGATTGAATTTAGTTTGTATAAGTAAAATATTTATGAAAATGTAACCTCTTTTTTTAATGAAGAAGAATCAACTTCGAATTAAAATTGGTAAAGAGTAGTGACAAACAATTCCCACACTATTAAATATTTAAGCACGATTGAATTTAGTTTGTATAAGTAAAAATATTGTTGATGCGTAAAACTGTCGAAGCGTCGTGGAAATTAATTCTAATTTGCAGAGCCACCGGAAATAGCCACACACCCACACAGCCGGACGTGGAGCTCATCAAGCCTTCGCCGCCAGAGACTTTGCCCACTTTGCAGCTAATTATTCAGATGAAAGGACTCGGGGGAAAAGGGAAATGGCAACCGCAGCAGCAGAAGCAGCAGCAGCAAAGTCGCACAAAAAATCGAGACCAGAGAAATTCGCTGCGAAAAATCAAACAACGAAATTGCTACTTGCAATTTCTCGTCACGTTCAAAACTTAATTAGTACATCAGACCATCAGAGCAGCTGAGATGCTGAGATGCGGCTGAAAGGCGGCCAGTAGCTGAAAATGTGGCCTCCAAGGAGGCAGAGGCTGAGGCTGAGGCTGTCATAAGGACGTCATGTTTCTTAATTAGTTCTTTGTTATCATAACTTTGCGAACAGTTGCGGCTCGGCCAAGCCGGACTGGCGCTTCATTAGCACAGCCATTTGGAGCAATGGGTACAGGCGGAAAAAAGGATCAACTAAATTTAGAAAATTAACAAAAAAAATAATGAATACCAGATATATAATTTTGTTTCATTCAATATATATATCTCAAATTTATTCATTATTAAACAACTTTTCCAAAAATACAATCTAACAAAACTGAAAATATTTTCTCAATTTCCATTAAATAAGATTAACAAGTACTTCATGAAACACTAAAAAATTCAAATATCCTTGATTTAGAAAATTTAAAAAATATTAATTAAAATAAGTATTATTACCAGTAATTTAATTTATCTTTAGTCATTTCATGTCTTAACGATTTATTCATTTAAAAATGATCTATCCAACAATACAAAATGGAAAATTAAATAATATTAAAATAAATAAGAAAAATTTTATAAAGGTAGACTACATTATCTGAAAAGTGTAAATATCCTAGATATATTATAAATTACCATAAATATGTAATAGAAAATTTAGATTCAAACTTTTCAAATTCTGTACTAAGATCTATTAATTTTCAAACTATCTTTCCAAAAATAAAATCCAACAAAATTGCAAATATTTTCTTTTCAGTTAAATAAAATAAAAATAAATAACAAACATTCTAAAAAAGGGGAACTACATAAAAACCTGAATAATTCAAATATTCTTGATAAATTTGTGATTACCTTAAATATGTAATAGTAAATTTAGATTCCACCTTTCAATGTTCCGAATGTACTCCCCCCCGCTCCCCGCCCAGCAAATAGTAGAACCTACATAAACGATGATTTCACCTTGAGCCCGCCCACATCTTGGATCAGTTTCGATGCGGATTGTCAGCGGAAAGGGCACCGGAATAGAGATAGAGGTGGATGAGGTTGAGGAGTTGGCCAGGATAAATCCCGGCCCCCGGGGCCACGGTTGTTCTGCTGCTCCGCCGCTGTGCCGTGCACATATTCCGGGTCTTGGCATGCCGCACACGTAGAAGATTTCCGCACGAATTCGCAAAGCAACTCTTGATCCCTTTGACTCAGCCGGCGACATGTTTTCTTTGCCATTCTCTTTGATGTTTACAAATTACACCCAAAGTTGGCAAACAAATTTTCTTATTCACTTTTTCCCCGAGTGCACACAATGAAATGGGCAAGCCAAACCAAACCCAAGCAAACCAAACCGAAGCGGAGCGGAGCGAAACTAAAATAAACCCAACGGATTGGGATTGGGATGGAGATAGAGATTGGGGGGATTGTTGGATTGCCGGATGAGAAATGCCTGCGAATGTGCCAAGTGAAATTGCGACCGAGGGACAAAATTGTGTAAATGTATTTACAATGCATTCTTGAGCGTTGGCCAAATACGAAAACTTTTTGGCCAGCCTTCAGGATCGATGTAGCAATTGGATTTTCGAGAGATTATAAAACAGAGCAGATCTCACTCCATATCCATTTGGAAATGCCTCACTTTGATGCTGGATGCGGGATGATGGTTGCTGGATGTTGGATGCTGGAAAATGGGGTCCTTTGACGGCAACTAAAACAAAAACTTTGCAAATTTCTCCAATTATATTTTTACGCTATGGAAAGTTTGATGCCAAACTGACTTCGTAAATATACGTATGTATATATGTATATATGCTGATCTGCATCGGGCCAAAGCAAACACTCAAACAAACACTACTCACACACAAACACACACACCCATTCGCACAAAGCGTAAACTTCTGGGAGGCAGTGTGAGAGATTTCATTTGCGGAAAACAACAACGATAAAAAAGCATCTTGAGGTCTAAGGATGAGCAAACTTTTTTGTTCACTCATTCATAAGTTTTTAATTAAATTGCCGTCACAATTTTTTCGTTTTTCGTTTTGTTTGCTGCAGAAAGATATCCCAGTTTTTAATGAAGCCGATGTTTGATGCGGACTGCAAAATTCTTTTCATAAAGGATTTGAAAAATAAATAGGTCATTTTTTCAAAAGGGAGATCAGATTACAAAAGGGAAAATAATGAATAATCTTGTTTTTATTTCATATTACCCATAAAATTATGTCTATTGTTATGCAAATTAAATGTTAAAATTAATTTACGAGCACATGAGGTCACTCTTTTTTAGTTGTCTCTATGATCTTTAAATAATTATTTTATAATATTTAAAGAAACTTTAACAATATATACTGCAACACCATTTAAGTTGTCCCTATGATTTTCACATATTTCTTTAATAATTAAAGCCATATTTTTTAAACAAATTTATAGGATTGTATATTCCTGGACTTTAATTAGTGAATTAATCTGTTAAAATGCAAATTTACTCGCGATTTATTAATGTAGTTTAAGGCATTTATTGGGGAAAAAACCCTCGAAACTTAATGTTATTAATGTAACTAAATCTTGAATCACTCATTTTTAATTTCAGTTAATAGCCAAAAACTAGCTACAAAAAGCCTTTCCAAACTCTTTAAATCTTAAAGTTGTCTATATGATTTTTTAATATTTCTTTAATAATTAAACCAACTTAAAGAATATATAAACAAATTTATAGGATATAATCTTTACGTATTCCAGAATTTGAATTAGTGAATAAAATCAATTTGATGTTTATTACATTTTTAATTTTAGGAGGGGGAAACAGTTCTTTTTGTACAGTACCCCGCGATTTATGAAGTAATTCAAGGCATTTACTATTAATTATTCATGTAATTAAATCTCATTTTTAATTTCAGTTAATAGCCAAAACTACCTGCGAAAACCCTTACCAAACTCTTTGAATCTGGGCCCCAAAATCTTAATCGGCTTGTTGGCTGTCCCTTCAGCTGCTGGCTAAATGTTTTTGATAAGCGTTTCGTTTTGTTCAATTGAATGTGATTTTTTTTGTTTTGTTTTCTTTCTGGCTGTCGGAACGCGGATGAAGGGTAAATAATTGCACGCGATGTTTACACGAAAGGTGAAACAAATTTCAATTGGCCCAGGGAGGAAGCCAAGTGAATGGGAATGGGACGGGGAATGGGACAGGGAACGGGATTGGGGCAGGGCCAGGAGTGAGCAATTAAAACAGAGAAGCAATTTGGCAATGAACATAAACGTAAATGTTTTTGACACCCGGGCGTGGAGAAGGCGTTAATAGTATTTACTAAGCTGTTGGGTTGGGGACCATTGACTGCTCATAAAGTAAATATCTAAATAGCTGGCAAAGTTCAAGTTTTACACAGGGAAAACGGGGTGTTAAAAGGGGCGGTAAATTCTGTACTTAACTTAAAACTAAAATATAAATAAATGCAAACCTAACCAAAAGGGATGTTAAAAAGAGATCAGGAAAATTCGATGTTTAACTTAAAACAAAACAATTTTTTTCCATTTAAAATCTTAGTTTTTGCAACATTTATAGTATAATTTTCAGTGCATTTATTCGTGTAATTGAGCTGTCACATTGGGCTAACTGCGGCTCAAGTTGACAGCGAAAAACGCAGCAACTGACATGGCATTTCTAAATTTGTGGCAAGTTGAGGGGAGGAAAATGGAAAATGGAAAAAGGGTAATGGAAACTGGGGAGCCGGGAAAAACGTAGTTTTCCATCGAGTGCATGGATATGGTGGATATATCCCGGCATAGAACCAATCCGTTTCGGTGGCGGCTCAATTGTCAGTGCCATCAATCAGGGGATTGGCATTTGGGTTAGCATTTCGAGAGCACTATCCCAGCTGGGCTGCTGTAATTGGGGCTGAGTGCTCCAGAAATCTGGTCGAGAAGGAGGGCCAGAGTGAAATTAGTAACATAACCGGATTTCGAATTTTCCAAATGCAAAGTATTTTCGAATTTCAGCTGCTGAAATCCTGAGCCCTATGGCTACCACTGGCTACTTCCGTGGCCCAGACAATGGCCGGCAGTTGGACAAAAGAAAGGCCAGCCAACAAAGGCTGTGCGGGAGGCAGTCGGAGGAGGAATAAAGCGCACACCCAGGGAAACATGGCAAAAACCGTATGGCCAAAATGGATAAGCTTCCAGTACCAGAACCAGTCCCGGACCCGGACCCGAACTGCGTCCTATAGAAAATGCCATTTTCACAAGCAGGGTCTCTCCGCCCCACCCGCCAGCAATCCACATCCTTCCTGGCCTCGCTTTTGTGATATAAAAAAAAGGAAGCAAGGAAAAAACCCAACTGGAGACGAGGGAGATGGAAAAAAGCTGGAAAGGACGAAGGATAAAAAGTTTCGGGGATGCGGGCAGCAGCAGCGAGGCGCATCCTCTGGGGGTGACTTAAATAAAATTTGTTGATTTTATTGAAAAGTGATGATGTGTCAAATTTTTTATCGCATTACCAGAGCGCGGCTCTTATTTTGCTTTTAACCTTGCCATTTGCATAAAATTCGCATTGAATAGACACATTAGCATTCTTAATGGCGTGACCGCTGGAAGTCATTTGCTTCCTCCCGTCATCCCGTTGTCCCGGAATCCCGCCGAAGACCATCACGCCCCCGAAATTTATCAATGCCGAACACGTTTGGGTTGCGAAAGGTCCGGACAGCTCTGAACCCCGACCCGACCCGGAGCGAACCCCGGGATTCAGGAACCCCATGCCCGTCCTGGTCCCCATTCCCATCCCCATCCGTATCTGAGTCGCATTCACTGAAGTGACAAGTGAGCAATATGTCTGGTCCGCTTCTTGTTGGCTTTCTATTGCGAACATTTCGGGGTCCTGCACTGATTTTTAAGACAAATTGAACGGCGTGTCAAATGGCCCGGCTTAAGTTCAACTTTTTTGCTTGTTTAGTTTCTGGGATAGTTGAATTATGTGCTTAAGAAATCTCGAGTTCATTGGTGGCTGTTTATTCATCTATTATCGGTTGGAGTCGGTGGGAAAGGGTGGGATAGGAAATTTGCAAGGCGAGATTTGCGGTGTCAAATATTTGTTAATTGGAAATATTTTGTTTAAGATATTATTTATATTAGAATAATTAAATTATATACAAAATCGAAGGAATTGCATATTAAATATCTATTTGCATATTACTTATTATCACGCATTATCACTGATTTTTTACTATTTCCTACAAAATGAATAGCTACCAAAGAGAAACTAAATTTTGTTAATACATACAATTTAGTAAATAGCATACTAAATAAAAATCCTAAAAAGGTTAGAAATAATAATCCAAAATGGGTTGTCATGAAAAATAAACCCTTTATTACCGCGATACATTTTACTAAGCAATAATAATAAAATAAATAATATTAAATTTGTACTTTGTTCAAAACTTTAAACTTGTTTAAAAAGTCTGACCTAATTTCCATTACTCCACTGTTCAAAATTTAATAAAAAACAATTTATTTGATGATTCCTTAGTGGCCCAGAAAAATATCCTTTGCAGAGCAGATAAATTCCATATTATTTCTCTATATTTTTGCAGTTTGAAACTATATGTATAAAACTATATCAACTGTGGCCATAAAGAAGGAAATGAACCATTTGGTCCGTGACTTTAACACCGGCCTAAATGAGGAGAAATGTTTTTGCATTAGAGCGCATCCCGGCCATAAATAACATGACGTTTCATTAGCCTGGCGAAATGAAAAGCTATGATCGCTTAGCCAGCTGCTGCCGGAGGACAATCAAGGGAGCTTCTAATGCCCCCCGTTGGCCACTGGCGGCCAACTGCGTTTATTTGTATATATGTGGGTATCTCTGCGACACCGGGAGTGCGTGTATCCAATATCCTGGCAGCTGTCGGCGCAGGTGTTTTAATCACATGGAAGCTGCGGCACATGGAACACACCCCGCCCTCGGCCGCAGGGCATATAAATTTTCATTTCCATTTCCATGGGAGACGCAGTAAGGAGGCCCAGGAACGGGACCGGGACCAGGATTCGCCATTTGCCCCTGTCGCCTTTTTATTGCCTGCACTTCATTTGTTGCGCAATTCGGACCCGAGACTTTTGTTTTTGGAGCCCCGAAAAAAGCAACTGAACTGGAGTGGAGTGGAGTGGAGTGCCCATAAAGCGAGGGCGAGTGGGTTTGGGTTAGGATCCTTGGTCCTTGGGTTAGGCGACCGCAAAAAGTTAATTAGAATTAATGCGTTGGGCCCGGCTTCGAGAATGGCATTTAACTGCAGCTGTAGCTCGGTGGCTGTTTCTCTATGTTATATGTTTACATTTAAATGCCAATGGGCGACCCCGGTCGCCATTTACCCTAAAAATGCTGTGCAATAATCATTTCATTTTGCGAAAAGCCTCACGTATCCGTATCCGTACAACCAAGACACATCCTGACACACTCCACGCTCTCGAGAGCCAAATAAGGGAACGAAAATATGAAAATCTAACATTCACAAAGTCACGAAGTGTCAGCGACACCAGCAGCAGCCGCAACAGCAATAATAACACCATCCAACAACAACAGCAACAACAACAACAACATCGACAACAAAAACATCGAAAATAAAAATAAAAACAAAAAACACAACCAAGAACAGGAGCGAAAACAGGACCAACAATGCTAAGCAAATAGACAAAGTAATGAAAAAATTCTCAAACTCCAAGTTCGGATAAAAAGGATTCGACTGGTTGATACCCAAAATTATGAATTTATATAGGAAAATTTAAATAAGCTAAATAATATTTAAATTTGTATAGCGACGTTAATTCTATAGACTAAAAACTGTCTCGAGTCATAATTTAGTTTGTTGATTTAGTTTTATTTTTGTGGTTTTTTGTATACTCATATATTTTAATATATTTAATAATATACACTATGAGTAAATTATAGAATGTTGATTTTTTAAGTATAAATGTACAAAATATATATTTTTTCCTAAGAAATTAAATTTTCTGAATATGAGTTTTTAATTATTAATCTAAATGTACATACAAAATATATATTTTGCATATAAAATTTAATTTTCTTAATATGTATCTTTTAACTTATTATATGATAAATAATCTTTCTCATTAAACAGAGCATATTATAACCATTACATATCATTGCAGATACAACTACCAATATTAGTAGCAATTGTAGTTGAACTAGTAAAACTAATAATACTAGTAGATAAAATATTTGTCAACTTTTGCATTTCCACATTTATTTGATATTCCTATTCCATGCATTAAAACATAAAAACGTGTTAGATTTTTTCCATAAATAATTGAATAAACTTTATATCCCCCCCCGCCTCACTCAACTAATTTATATTCATGCAAACTGTTCCAAAATTCGTGGCTAATCCAAATCGCTGCCATTCGAAATCCTGGGTATATGGAAAAAACAAACACAGAAAGTTTTATTTGCTGGATGGGAGACAGAAAAATACGGGAAAAACTCATCAGCCCGAATGGAGGTCGCCACGGGTGCAGTAAACGTGGCTAATGAATGCTTTTGGCCCAGTGATGGTAGCTTTGTGTTTAATTTAATAACACACGCACACACACTCACGCACACACACACTCCCGCACACCCACACACACTCCCGCACATGGACAGATGTAGGACTCATCCGCATACACATGTTGGCATCTGGCTGTGTGTTTGTATATTGAACAAATAAATTTGAAATGTTGACAACATTTTGCTGTTTGTTCATAAACGAGGCCATCGTCACCTGTGGGAGTGCACGTGCCACCAAACCAGCACCGCCATCGGGCAACCCATCAACCCACCACCTGGACCCGGCAGAACCACCAGAAAGCCATCCCCAACCGTGGGGCAATAAAACTTGACGCCACCGACCATGGCAGCTACTTCGCCCCCATGGGGGCCAGTAGACGCATAAAAAAGGAAAAACTTTCATATTACTGCCACATGACCATATACCTCGTATAGTCGTATATAACGATACTCGTCCCGGTCTGCGCCCACACACCAAGCACTTCGACTTACGTATCCCGGATGCGTTCCCATTTCAAAACCCATAAACTGTCATGTAAAATCCGAGAAACTTTCATTTGCAATTTGCTTAAAGTTTACGCAATGGAAGCGCCACAATAAAAAAGTTCGCCAAGGTGTATGGACAATAATGAGACCCGAAGAGTCGACAAAACTTATTTTCCCTACCATCTAGTGTTATGACCAAAAAATACAAGAAAAATCAAAAGTAAAAAGTCCAGGAAAAATATAACCTTAGATATAAAATAAATCATTCGAGAGCGTTACATTTTTGTGGCACATCAAGCGTGGAGAAGCATAAATGTATCTCCACAGGACAAACAATATTTTATAACCCATCTTTTTATATATCCAAGACAAAACTCGAAAAAGCTAGCTGCTATCTATAGATATAAAAAAATATATAGGTCAATCTAAAACTGATATAAATATATTTTTAAGTCACTGACCAAACAAGTTTTGGAAATAAAAAATGTGTGCTCAATATAAAACTCCAGGATAATATAATTTCGTAGCTTATTTTTTACACCCGGAAAAAATAGAAAAACTCAAATATATGTTAAATGTTTATCATACAAATTGAGCTCTGTGTTTATTGTTTGTATACAATTATGAATTTTTAGCCAGCATCGCATTTAATGAAATATGCTCACATTAAGCACGCAAATAATGCAGGGAAATGGATTTCCAAAAAGAAAAATAAAAACAGAAGCTTATTTGTTTGTTTCCGTTGCTGTAGTCGAGGAAAATATTTGAATTTGCTGAATATTCAGCAGCTCAATTCCAATGGGAGAGTACTACGAAATATTCGAAACAAATACGTAGTTTTTGGTGTTAAATGGAATCTGACTTTTAAAGACCCCGCCTTATACAAATATATACGAGTGTTCCAACAAATACCTGAAATCGATTTGCCATAAAAACCATGGACGCACATGTGGGTAAAAGTTATTGAACTGTAGAAACGCTTTATGGTGCATATAAAAATAAAGGAATACTCGCTCAGCTTCAAATCAATTTGAAAGTCATTTGTTACAAATTTTAAGTGCCCTCGCCCGAATGTTAATCAAAATTAAATCCCATAAAAAGAACAAGGACGAAAACTTCTTATCGCCCGCTGCCATGCAGACAGTTAAAAACAGGACGCGCTCTGCTGGGTTGGGTGGGTTGGGTGGCTTGGGGGGATGGTAAATCACCAATCACGAAGCCACAGATCCAACAGAAGGTAATGTGCCTTCATATTTCAACGTCACAACGGCATCGTCATCATTTTTCTGCGGCCAACGCAACGGCGATGACATCAACAGTTCTGCATAAATTTGCACCCGATAAAAATTTCAAATGTTTTCATCAAATCATTTTCGGTGGGGAGCAGTGGCATCAGGGGAGGGACGAGGGTCTGTGGGTCTGGCTATATGGGATCTGGAATCGAGACGAGTCGAGTCGAGTCGAGTCGTCATCCATCATTAATGGAGCGCACGAGGGCTGAAGGAGTTGAAATGGCAACTAAGCGCCACAGGCTACTACGGTCGCAGGAGGAGGTTGCTTTAATCAGGGAGGAGGTATCTGGGAGCCGGCTGGGGTCTGGGTTCTGGGATGTGGAGCCCAGAGACGTTGACGATGACATTACCTTTTAATGACTTTGACTTTCTGCAGCAATTGCTGCGCGTCTGGCACTCGCTTTTTTTATTTTTTTTTGTTTTTTTGTTTCATTTTATGAGCCTCATTGCAGACGCAGGACGTTCGCCCAGATTTTATACTTGGCTTTTATTATTTCCACCTTTAAATTTTCAGCTCTTTTGTTGTTCTTCGATTTTCTTTCTTTCTTTATTTTGTTAGCAAGAGAAGCATATTTTGTGAAATATATAAAATTACAAGAAGGTATGCAAAGGAAAATAAGGTATGGCGAATGAAGTTTCATTTCCACTGAAATCTCCGTTTACTACCTTTGTTAAAAAATATATACACAAATATTTACATGGAACCGAAAAGTTTTTATTCATGTTTTGCATATATGTGTTTGTTCTCTTTGTCCATTCGTAAAAGCTTAAAAAGAATAAAGGATTATGCTTCATTATAGTTTTTCATCTTCGATGTATGTTCGATGTAAAAATCCTTAAAAAAAAATTGTCGCTCATATATCAAACGATATTGTAATATTTTACGATAACGATGAATTTCACATCATTGGCCATTCACCATTAAGCCCAGTTTTTTGTATACATATATAGTACTGGTACTGACTCAATTCTATTCATTGGGAAATCAAAGAACTATAAAATACAAAGGATATAACCCGATAGTGTAAGTCCCTCAATGGTTTCAAGGTTTCCGCAGTGCAATTAAAGTGTATTTTTCAGGATTTCATTGAAATCGGAGTATATTGGTTGGCTCTTAAAACCGGCGGCCACTTTTGTATAAGTTTTTGCCCATATTGCCACGCCCCTCCCTTACAGCCCTTGCAGCCCCGCCCCCAGGGGCAAGGGGGATTTTTCGGAGACGGATGGAGGCGGAAAACCACCGTCGGCTGACGGCTGCCAATATTCATATAATATTTTCACAGTGAAATATTTTCTGCTCATAAAAGAAAATTGACTGCGAAAATTGTTT
>JAJJHY010003831.1:9944044-9976801 GCA_021224005.1 Drosophila setifemur | reverse complement strand
CCCCCCCATCCATCAGTTTTTTTTGGGGCTTGTTTTTGTTTTTCACTCTTTTTTTCCGTGTGCACTTTTACGTTTTTATGCGTTATTTTGCATGCATCAGCGCGTTATTAAATTCCGCGCCCCAGACGGAGCAACACATCCGGATCTTGCTTCTCCGGGCTTCTCATTTAACCGCAAGCCCCTTCCCATAAAACCGGAGAATATAAAGACGCAAGACGCACCGAAAACATGGTCCCCTCGATTCCGTCCCCTGCCGTCCCCCATCCCAGCCACGCCCCCTTGCCACTTTTGCCGCCCATCAAATTCGGCACATTGTTCCGTGTTGAATACGGAATTGCTCTCTGTTTGCCGGTCGTATCTTTTCCCTCTCACGGATTTCTGCATCCGTGTATCCAGAATGCAAGACACGCATTTTCACCGACGCACGATTATGAACTCCGCGATGCTTGTCACCTTGTACATTTGCACAGTTTGTAGGAAAAGTATCTTTCCTCCTCTTTTTTTTTGTGGGTGCTTAGCGGCTAATCCGAGCTGATAAAAGCATCGCAAAGATGCCGATATTAAACTGATACACAAAGGGTTGGAGTGGCTTTTGTGGCACAAGAGGAGCACTTGGGGGCAGGCCCTCATCCGATTCTACTTAAAAGTTTATTACTCACTCGGGATGAGGGGCAGAAAGAAGGGTGTCTTAATTTCGGGTAAATGCTTAAGGGTATTTGTATAATGAATTTAATTATCATCGATAGGGATATCCTGTAGCGAAGGCCCTGTAGAAAATTAATATTAATACGATTATTTTATTAGAAAGCTAATATTAATTTAAATAGTTCATTAGAAAACAAATATTTATAAAAATATTTCATTAAACTTTTGTTAAATACGAATGAATAAAAACCACTTTTGTAAGATTCAAGTCTTTGAACCGATGAACATAAAATAAAATTCAAACCAGTTTCCTTATTTTTCAAGGTAACTCACTCGCAATAATAAACTAAATTAATAGGGAAATACAAGCTGAAATTATTTTCCCCACATCTTTTGTGTAATTAAATAATGATATGTAATTATAAAAGTATTGTATTTTGTTACAAATAGATAAATTAAAAGGTGTACTGTTGATTTTTTATTCATTCATCGTTTCCCTTACTGCAATGTAATTAAATTATAGGTTTCTGGTATCAAAATATTTGTAAATATATGCTTTGATAAATTCAGTCAAATATGTAAATTATATATTTTATATATTTTTTAATATTAGTTTTGTATATTAAAAGTACAAATATAAAGTATATTCTCTTATTGACATAATAATTTAAATCCTATATTAAATGCATTCTCTGCTAAGTTTTTTAACATTCCAGTGGCCGTTAATTCAAAACGTTCTGCTAAAATTGAGTTAACAGAAGCAGGTCCTTGTAAACTGCTGGAAATGTAAAGGTCATCTCTCCTGGCGCTGTTAACCGTTAGAACAGTTTGCCCCTTACCCATGTATTTTCAGGATGTTAATTTTCCAACAGAGAACTGTAGGAAAATATTTACAGTAGAGAAATGTTAAAGATTGTTTTAACAGCGAAATGTAAGAAAATATGTATGAAATATTTGAATTAGTTTAAAGTAAATATATATTATAGTCAGGCGTAAGTAAATAAAAGGAGCTAATTAATATATATTCCCAAATAATTTAAATATATTGCGATAAACTAATATTTAGTTATTTCTTAGAGCATTTAATTCTTCCTTGTAATTCTAAGCAAATTTCTTTGACATATATTTCCTTTAATGTATATGTAATACATATTTAAATTAAGTTAAAACTGATTACATTATATTATCTATGTATCTTGTAAACCTTGTGTAAGTGCCCATTCCCCCGAGTGAACTCTGCCAACAGCTTGTATCAGTTTAATTGCATTTAATTTCCATTCAAAGTGAGAACAGGTGATGGATGCTCACCTTTAAACCCGCCCCGACAAATTCGCAATAAATACACACGAACATGTTTTCAGTGTAGTTCGATAAACACATGCAATGCAATTCATCATTCCCACACAAACACACTCACACACACACAGATGATCTAGATGGGCAGGATGAATGGGATGGTTAGGATAGGATAGAATCCCTTTCAAAGGACGAGCCCTCCTCCGCCGAATCGTGCCATTAACAGGAGCGCAATGCACAAAAAGTCAGCCCCATGTCCCATGTCCCATTCCTGATGTGTCCCATTCCTGATGTCTGATGGCCGGAGCCAAAAAGCGAATGTCAACACCATCAATCATCGCTTTGACAGTTTGAGTGCTTGTTTTAGTATTTGTGCTTTTGATTATGTGACGCACACCATCGACTCTCACCCACATGCTGCCGCATCAATTGATACACTTACAACAAATTGTTTGTAGTGTAGCACATGGGTGGGGAATATATATAAGTACTATATATGCATCCCATATAAACAATGTACAGTGTACCCATGGAAAGGTGGGTTTTCGCACAGCTCCACTTGATTGATGAAGCCACCGACCTCAGCCATTTTAAATGAACAAATTGAATGGCCAAAAAGCACCCAAAGCCACGGTCGAGAAAAATTGAATGGTCGATATATATTCCCCCCATTTAATCATTTTTAGTTGATAAGGTTTTCCGAAATATTCCAAGAATATATATTTTTTTCAATTTGTAAAAATTCCCCACTCAATCAAATTTATTTTATTTTTGTCCCCCAGAATAAAAACAGATTAGGGGAGTAAAAGAAGGGAAAGGTTATGCGGAATAAATGTAACTAAAATATTAAATATATCTATTTCAATTAAACATTAATATACAATATATTCACAACTAAAATTTATAGGCGACTGTTTTGCTGGTGATTATAATAATTTAATTCCTTCAAACAATAATGAAAATTTCTAACAAAAATCAAAAAACAAAAAATCAAATAACAAAAAATCAAATAAAACAAATTAACAAAAACTAAACAAAAAACACTTCCCAGTTCAACGAGGGGTAATGGCAAATGGATTGGGTTGAGCCCGGAATCTGGTGAGCTTCCTCTGCTTTAGGTATGCCTCCCGCTCCTCACGCTGACGCTGCTCCTCCAGCTCCTGGCGCTTGGCCTCCAAGGATCTCGTGGTCTGCTGGTTATAAAGACGCCTTTGTTGGACGCGACGCTCTGCGGACAGGTTAAAAGGTTCTACCTTGGTGAGAGTTATAGCCACATTTCGACGATTCTCAGCTTGCAGAGGAGGACGACTAATCTGAGGAGCCGGCTTGGCCTTGGGCATCGGACGCAGGAGCTCCTCCTCCTCCCGCTCCTTTAGCAGTTGCTCCACACGCTGACGCCTCCTGAGATCCGCTTCCAGTGAATTCTTGAGCACTTTGGGGGTTACCGGCCAGGTGATGCGATGCACGGGAGGCTTACCCGCCAGGCGCTGGTGTGCCTCCTGGAAATTAGGCATCGGTCGGCTATGGAATTCGCGCTGCTTGCGCTCCTCCTCCACACGCTGGAGGATCATCTGATTCTTGCGGTCGGAGTAGATCTCCAAAAAGCGATAGGCCTGCGATTGGGGTTGGATATTAAAATTTAATCTTTAAATTTATATAATTAATACCTTTGGTGGCTTTTTCGAAAACTGAAGATTGTTGGCCACTTTTCCAGTTGTATTCTTGAGAAGATTCTCGGCCAAAACCCTTGAGTGCTGTTGAGCCTGGGAGAGAATCACACTGCCACGTCGCTGTATGGGTTCCAACAGGTCGCGATGCTCCTGGAACTTGGAGCCCATGGTCTCTCCTAATTCCTCACCCAGGCAGATTCCCTCAGACTCGCACTGTCTCTTGAAATTTCGCCAGGTGAGCATTAGGTCTGGGTCCACACCCAGATTCTCCAAGCTGTACTCCGTGTTCTCCGAATTGTACATAATAAAATCATTCCAGCAAATGCCATCCATTTGCAAATCCGACATAATAATACGAGGTACTAAGTAATGCCTGTGATGATGTATGAAGTGCTCCCTCCACGTTGACTACTAATGTTGATTGGCTCGAATTCCGGTTACATTCAATTATCAGCCTGCTCCGAGCTTGGATTTCAGGTGAAACGTTGGGGCATTAGTGGAAATTTCAGTTGTGCTCGGTTGTGCTTCCTCCCGCAATGCGAAGTATTCCGACTGACACTTGGCCAGGACTCGGGGACGCCAGGACGACAGGACTCCGAAGGGCTGTCTGCAGTTTCCGCTCCCAGCTCCCCATTGCATTTAAACGGCGTTTCTAGGAAGGGAATGTCCTGCCCGCTTCCTTCTCTCACTCCCAGCACTGTCAGGGAGCCCTGTCCAACTGTCTGTCCTCGTCAGTCCGGGATGTCTATGTGGTGTCAATTTGATTGCAAAGGTAATTCAAATAATCTCATCATACACAATCCGGCTGTCTACCCGAGTGCCGGGCTGGTATTTCCTCGCCCAGGATTCACCAAGGACCCATCACCCATCCAGCTTCCTCCTGCCATCTGTGTGACTTCCCGGCGAGCACTGCAAATAAATCAAATTAAATTAAAATTTTTTTTTTTTTGTTGCTCCGGTTTGGAAGAGAAATTAAATTTTCAGCAACTGATTTCATTGAATTTGATTAAAAGGGTTCGCTATAATTAAATTGATTGAGAGATGGAATATAAAAGTGCGAAATGTATATGTTTAATCCGCAGCAGTTAATGAAAATCGACTCTGAGAATCGAACAAAAATAAAATAGTTTCTTAATTGAAATTACTAGTTCAGAGTTTGCTTTAAATTCAAATCAATCCGAGGTTTTGGTTTTTTTTTCGAGTATACTAAATAATTAAAGGGACGGATATAGGAGTATCCCCCATTTTAATACTAAGAGTGCCTTAAGTTCCTGGGATGTGTCCCATCTAATGACGCCCATTAGCAGTAATTTTGCTTATTTATCATTACAACTTTCACACTCTCTTTCTCTCGGGGCTGGAAAAGTTTCTTAATCTAGCATATTTTTTTGATTAACCAAAACAAGTTGTCGGGAACTTTTTTTGTTGGCCCAGTAGACATGTACCATAATCCACTCGAGCTGTTCTGGAAGTTCTTGCCTGCGAATCACCCCGAAAACACTTGATTAGAACTATGTAAATACATATGTTCGTTCATCTGTGTGGAGGAGGGGGAAGGAAGGCTCTCATATGCGTTGGTAACTTTTTAAAAGCCAGCCACTCCAGTCCAGATTCGCAGAAATGCTTACAAAATAAAACTTTGGCCTTATATATCTCTGATAGACATTAGTAAGGCAAAAAGTTAACAATGGGGAGGGGAGAATCGAGTTAGAAGTAGCTGCAGAAACTTACGGACTGATAAACGTGCCTCACAAACAGAGGGCCAAAGTTATCCACGAAAACTTGCCGCAAAACAAAAACTCTCTGCTCTTATCTCGGCGATAATTGCTCCTTTAACTACTGAATTTTTTTTTTGTACACTAAAAAAAAGCACATTAATTTCAGTTAATTTTATATTATATTGGATTTTTTTTAAATTAATCTCAACAATTTAAATAAGATCAATCCAATTGTGAGAAATTCTTCAGATACATTTAAATATTGATTTACAATAATTTAAAGTGATATATTAAAGTATTAAAATGATATACAAATCCTTGCTTTCCCGCAGTGCATCCCATTTGTTTTACTATCCCGAAAGTATGGCTCTTGATTGGTTTGAAAATGGGGATGTGTATTATCTTTCGGTTTGCAATTAGTGGCTCATTTAAAAGGGATTTGCAGCAGCGACTTTTGTTGATTAGATTGGGTCCAGTTGCGTAGCGGGTCAAAGGTCCTACGAGCACTTCCATTCAAACACCCCCCGGACCGATTGAAATTTCCCCGGATTGGGGGGGGGGGAGGATGAAGGATGAAGGATACAAGGAGGAAGGAAACAATGCCGGCAGCCATGCGAACAGGTTCACCGTGGCAAACATTAAACGCTACGACTTTGCCCTGCATACATTCTTCTCGAATCATTTAACCCGGGCGCAATTTTCATAAAACGAAATTATTAAAATTGTTTATTCGGGTTTGGCGATGTGAGAACACTCATGTGTGCCCATGTGTATCCTTTGCTGTTCATGTGTGCTGCTCCAGTATCTGTGTCTGTGTGTGTGTGTCTGTGAGTATCTGTGTGCAGATTGTGAACTGGCAAACGCGTCCCAAAAACATTCAGACGCTCTGACATTATTATTGAGCAGTTAACCAGACGGAACACAAACTTTAAATTAAATGGCAAAAGTGTTCCTCCGAATATGAGATGGAAAAATCGTTTACCCCGCCATAAAATAATCATGAAAAGTTGCTATTATCGTTATATCTTATGACTCAAATCGGTGGAAGAAATTGATTTATATTAAATCATAAAAAATATTATCTCAAATGCCGAAACATTTAACTATTTAAAAGGAAAACTAGAGTTAAATGATAGTAATTTGCAATTTACATACGATATTATTTGATATTTGTTCAAAAGTAGTTTCCAGCATTTACATGCTGGCAAATAAATTGCGAATTTATTTATCGATATGTTTGCGCCACGGGAGAATCCAATAATATTAAACAAACGCAATCCAATTGCGGACTCCAATCCTCGGAATCGAATGGAATGGAATGTGTCAGGCCATCAATTAATGAATATGCGACAGCGACCATATTGTCAATCATAATTATTGAATGTCCATTACGACTTTAATTTATGCATATCAGGCAGAAAGTGTTCGTGCTGAAAGGCGATAAAGAATCGATTAAAATGTTTGTTGGGGACATCCATTTCGGTCCGGGAACGGGACTGGGTCCGAATCCGGGAATAGATCCAACCCGGCACTCCCTCGCAAACGGATTCGTGAGGTGTTGACATTAAGGACATCGCACATCTAACATCCCGCTGGTATCTATTTCGGATATTTATGTTATTACCTGGCTGGGATTATTTATGGCAATTAATTCCGCCCAGCGCCACATTGGGGCGTTGGTCAGCGAAATGTAAATTTAATTTGTTAACCGAGTCAGCTGCCCGAGAGTCCAACCTGGGCAACCTGAACACCTGGGCAACTGGGCAACTCTTACCGGGCTCAAAGGCAAAGGCCGAACAAAGCGCGATTTCTTATCGCATGTCAGCAGCAGCAGTGGCTGAGTGTATCCTTTCTGTTAGTCCCACATGTCCTGGCATATCCCTGCTGTCCGCCCCTTTGATGCCCCCAGAACCGGACTCCAGCTGAAGCCGGAGCCAGAGCCGGAGCCGAAGCCGAAGCCTTACTTGACGCAACAGCAGACCAATAAACAAAAGCATTAAACCCATAAAACAGGGAACATGGCACTCTCGAGAATTAACACTACATTATTCACAATGCAATTTCGAAACAAGTGAAATGCCATCCCACGGGAGGGTTCGACGACAAGATACTCAGTGATTGGGTCACTAGAGATAAATTAATAAATGGTAGCAAATAATTAGTATACTGATGATAATGGTATTCCAAATAAAGTTAATTGTTGGGGATATAAATGGAAAGTGTTTTAAAATACGTGAAATAATTTGAAAATTATTTATGTCTGTAATTATTTATATGTAAATTTTATAAAGTACTTCTTCAATTATCTTTATAGGCATATCCATTGTTTTAATAATATTTATTTGAATTAAAAACAATTAAATTGGAATTTTTAATAACTATTATTAGGAGACAACCAAATTAATAATGAAATTGTAGGGAGATAAATGCGAAAAGTTTTGAAAAATTTAGAGTATAAAAAATATTTTTGTTTGTAATTTTAAAAATATAAATTATATGGAAAAGCCTTAAAAAAGTATTCAAAGGTTTTTAATAATATTCATTTAAATTAAAACCAATATAATTTGAATTTTTATTGGAAGATGTTCAAAATAATAATGTAACTGTATGAAGATAAATCAAAAATATTTTAAGATACATATAAAATCGAAAAACTATAAATGTTAATATGAACACAAGCATTTATTTTAGTTAGTAATTTCATAAAAATCTTCATTATATAGTTAATCCAAGTCATTGTTAATTCTTTATTAATAATATTCACTGAATTTAAAAACCACATAATTGTAGTTTTTAATTACGTGAAATGGAGAGATGATCATATTGCAAACATATTGCTTGTCAATATTTCATTTCTGTGATTGATTTAAGTTTTGCACTTATATACCCCTCACTCGCCTGGGTAGATTTTATAAAAAATGTTTCAACTCGAAGCGGCAACGTCGGATGCGACTTCCAATGCGAATTGCGAATTGCGAATGCGAATGCGAATGCATGCGGATGTGGTGGTGCGATGTGGTGCGGTGTTCGTTTGTAAATGTATACGTTCGGGTGGTAAATGTATGGTGATGGGATGCGGTGATATGCGATGGAATGGGAAAGGATGGAGAGCCTGGTGCCGGGTGCCGGGTTGTGTGTGACCCACATGGGTGCCATTGCTGTGGCTGCGCCATTTGCCTCCGGGCGGTCTTTCGCGCTCCGTGCTAGGTGTCTCTCTGGGGGCCGGAACCGAGGATTGCGCTGCTGCACCTTTAGCTTGTCTCTCTCGACGGCTCCTCCTCCTCCTCCCCCTCCTGGCACCCGGGTTTCATTTATTAAAAAAATGTGAAAAATTAAAAATATTGTGCGCGTGCATACACAACTGTGTCTATATGGCCACTGGAGCTCCACTCTGTTGTCCCGTGATACTTTGCCGTGTTCCTTTTATGCATATTTCCCACAACACATTTTCGACTCGGGGCATTCGCGCTTAAATCATCCAAAAAACGGCGAAGAGGGGGGGGCTGGGAGTTGGTTCCATAGTTGGTACCGCGCTGAAGTTGGAAGCTCATCCCATCAGTATCTGGAGGGTGGAGCACCCGATCCCATCCCCTCCAGTGATTTATGTCCCGAGTTTGCGTTCATTTATCATTACAGTTGGAAGCATTGCCGCTTTGTTCTTGTTTTGTTTCTTGTCTTATTATTTGTATTTTTATTTGTATTTTCATATATTTATTTTTATTGCACAATATGCACAGCAGCCGTGAGAGAATATATACTTTTAATATAAGTCATTTTTTGTGTTGTTGTTTTGCAGGTGCTTATCGGTGCAATGCTTTTACCATTTACATTTTAAATAACTCCCATCGATGTGTCATAGGGTAGGAATAAAACAATACAATAAAATCAAGGGGATAACAATAAAAGTTATTTTGCGGTCAGGTTAAAGCTTTAAATCATTTTATTGATATTATGGAAAGTTGATAAATCAATTTGGAAATATATAAATCTTTGAAACGATTTTCAAGGTAATTTTGAAATTATTTAGTTAATATACGTATACTTGCCGCATATTAAATATTATGAATAATATGTTAAATAATATATGTCCACCATTTAATTTTATCTATTCCCTTCTATTAAAACCATAAATAACATAAATAACATGTTAAATAACATACTACATGACCCACAAAAACCTCCTTTTAATTTTGTCTTCTTGTATTATCCTCTTACAACCATAAAAAAAACTTAAAGGAAAATCATTGTTTCCTTTGTGTCATAAAAAGTGTGCCACCAAATTAATATCCTCTACAAAATATTCTAAATATTCATTTCGGGTAGCAGAAAAACCATTTAGCAAGATGACTTTTCGGTCGGGCCATGTGCCCCTTTCCAACTTTCGGTGACCCCTCTCTTAATTAAAGTCCTTTTACAGCAAGCTATTTTTTAATTCCATAAAAACAAATTCGAGGAATGGGAGCAGGGCTCCCCGTTCGCTGGAGACACCAACCAGTACAAAAACATCCAACCAAACAAAATGCTACCGAAAAACCAAGACCAGCAGAAACATCATCAGCAGTCAGTTGTGTTTGCGCAGCCGTGAGTAAAAAATTCAAAAACATAAACGGAAATTACCACAAAATAGAAACCGCACAGCTCCAAGCCAAACCAAACCGAACCGAACCGAACCAAGTCAGGCCAGACCAGACCCGGGCGGGCAACCACTTCGGTGGGTTCATATACCCACAGATGCCCCTCCACACACACACACACACACACATTCTATATTCTACATTCTACGGGGTGCAGTGTCGTTTTTGTTGTGGTTGCTGCCTGCTGATGTTGTTGCCGCAATCTAGCAGGACAATCTTTTGATTAACATTCTTGGCTTTTTTTGGGGGAAATTAGTTTTTATGTTTATTACCTGAACCATTAAAGGGCGCTGACAATGCTCGGCGGGGGGAACGAAATGAACTTGTTTAGCCAGAGGACCAAATTCCGCAATACAGTCCAACTTCTCTAAATCGAACTTTTGGACTTCAAGTTTTTGGGAATTACTAATTAAAAGGGGAGAGGGAGGAGTACATTGAGGATTGGGAATAATTTTACTAGAATTATATATATTTTAAGTCAAATATTCATTTAAAATATATACATTTTCTTTTTGTGAAATAATATTTTATATAGTCTTCGAAGCATCCCAAATATTCTCCTTTTGAATAATAATGAACTATATATTTTGTATCTTGAATTTTGGCTTATCTGCTAGTCAAAAGAAGTTTAATTGTTAGTTTACATATTTATTTATTTATATTTTTTATTTACCTGATCTTTGATTCCCCTCCTAGTCAAAGAAGTTCCACTGGAAGACAGGATCCTGGCCACAATTATAGAGATTTTAAATCAAATATTGTATATTAATTTATATTATTGTATTGCAAAAAATAATTGTAAATAAAATTTAATATACTCCTTAAAAAATCCCAGATCTTATAAATTTTTTTCCAGATTTTTGGTTCTCCTTCTACTCCAAGAAGCTCCACTGTACTCCGTTATGCTGATGATGACAGGATGCCGAAAGCGGAGAAAAGAAACGATACCAATCAATACCATTGGCTCCTGGCCAGAGAAGCCACTTAATTAATGCAAATGGTGGCCACTCGTTGATTTTAATTTAGATTACCGTCTTATTATGTAAATCGAAAATTGTGAAAACGAAATTCAGCTCGTCCTGCTGTCCAGGCGGCTGACTTCCTTTCATCTTCTGGATATCCCCCCCGAACCATCTTCCATCTTCAATTAAGCAATTAAATTCGGTGTCACAGAGCCAACGGAGAAGAGCAGTCGAATCCACTCGACCGACGTGTCACTATCAACTGCTATTCGAAATTAATAAATGTCAGAGACAAGCCCAAAAGGCAAACACAATGCCCAGGACGAGTTCATTTCGATTGAAGGCTGATGTTTTAATTAACTAATCATGCTGCTGAAAATATTTCCAGCACATTTGCCTCAAAGTTGTGGGTGAGTGGGTGGGTTTTCGCTTCCATTAAATTGAATTTGGTCCTTTTCGGTAATTCCTATTTAGCAGTGTCCGATGTCCTGCTGCGAGGGGGGGGGGAGCTGGTTGGAGCAGCAGAGGGAAGAGCCATGTCCTGGCTGCAGCTGCAGTTGTCAGGAGCTCCCTGCAAAAGCCTGCCGGGCATTTTGACGGTGTTTTGTGTGTGGCTCGCACACCGTAAATCAGTTGGCATTATTTGTCACATGCACACCGACTGGGCCGAGCTTACTAACTGATAACGAATATTAATTTTGCACCTGGCCAGCGGTGAGCAAGAATGCCAAATTCCGAAAATGAAATCTGCCCGAGGCGAACTTATAATGTCTCTCTACCTGGGCAGCATTATTCATCGCTCCTCCTCTGTCCTGTCCTCTGTCCTGTCCTGCCCTCCTGGTGATAAATTCAAAACGATGTCCACTGACCTAAGCCGTGGTGGTAATTAAATCAAAAGATGCCAACTGCTAATGGAAAGCAAATATTTTCCTTTATCTCTCGAAAGTTCGGAGATTTTTCATTATGAATGTCTGGCAGATATCTCCTGTGCACATATATATGCGGGCATATGTCAAAAGATTATTAAACGCATAAATAAAGGTTATTATTTAATGTCATGAAAGTAATTAAATAATGAAAAGCCAAGGAATGGTTATAAACTAATTTCAAAGACGATTTATGCAGCTTAATGTTTTTGAGTCGTTTCTGATTTAAATTAAGCAATTAATTGAAGAATTCGAAGCCTTCGGTTTTTTCACTCCATTTGTAACTAATATCAAATACGATTAATAGAGTTTTTAAGTCATTTCTAATTTAAATCAAAATCTTCGCTAATCGATTAATTGCTTTCATATAAGAATTCAAAGCCTTTGGACTTTTCACTCTATCTGTAGCACATTTGCAGATATTCTATTGAAAATTTAAATTCTTTTACATGTTACAAAGCATTTAAAATGGGAATTTAGCTGAAATCAATTTGGCCAAAATATTCCATTGTTATTTCCGTGAAAAATGCCAACCACAAACGAAAGTGTTCGAATATCAAATCGTGTGTGGTTGGCCATAAAAATGTTTGTGTGCATTGAGCTCAAAGTAAAATTGTGTAATTTCGAATATTGTGGATTAATTAAGGTGTGGCAATCCATACTCGTAGATACAAAAGTGAAACAAAACACCTGGACTCGGTGAGAATTCACAAGATATTCTCTCTGAAATTTGACATCTGAAGCAGTGGGCGGACAATTAAATTTGCACCGCAAATTGCGCAAATTGACATCGAAAATAAATTTGCTGTCAGGAGCAGGAGCTGGAGCAGTAGCTGGAGCAGGAGCAGGAGCAGAGTAGCAGGAGGAGCAGGAGTAGCAACAAAAGACTGCAACTTGCAACTTGCAACTTGAACATTTTTAACGACTCGAGCGAGTGAGAAGAGTGTCGGCATTCGCTTCCTGCGAAGTCAGGCAGCTGCTCGTATTTCCTCCAGCTCCGGAGCTGCGTTTAGTGCATTATTGTGTGACCTCGCACCCGGATCCTGGGGATACCCTGGCCACCCTGGGTTACCTTTGCAGGCGAAGTTTCAGGCAGGCAGGCGTTGCTTGTGTTGCCTAAACAGATTAAGCTCCAAAACACATATGCTGCGCGAATTTTACGCGTAGCCACCCAGCCACCAGAACCACCGAGGCAGCAACCGGGGAAAACCCAACCACATCGCACCACCCGGAGCCACCACCACCTCGCATGGAGGCTTCGCATAACCGCCGCATTAATTCCTAGTGCCAGACACCTTTCTCGTTAGTGGTTGCCGCAACTTATTTAATTTCACAGAGCCTCGACCGCGAGACTCCCCCTAACTTTGCTTGCGTGGAAAAGCGTGGAGTTTTCCTTTTGCAAATGGAAAATATATACGAGTATGGAGGATGTGGGTCCGTCAGGAACAAAGTTAAATAGCCGTGGTCGCTTTCGTACAAAATCCCAAATCGTCGACATCTTGTTGCCGTATTTAATTATCGAATGCAACAGCAACAGTTTGGCAACCGTTTGGCAACCGTTTTTTTTTTGGGTTTATTTTTTGCAGTGCGACATTTGCTCAAACTTCTCACGTTCATCGCGACCCGGAAATGCCGGCTTTTTGGTGATTTTTTCTCCCAAACCCAACCCAACCGAATAATTTTCCGTGTATAATTTATGGTCTGCCAGGGATTTGCACGCGGCCTTAGTTAGGGCTAACGAATGCGCATACGTGCGCTCACGTAACGGTAAAGATAAGGGGACAAACTATGCTGGATGGATATCGGACACACACATATACACCTCAAGTGGAGGCCAGGACGAGGACGAGGACGAGCATGTTAACAAGGGATTTTTAACAACGTCCAAAGCCATGGAATTTAAGCCGGCATCAATTTGTAGCAACTTGTTTGGATTTTGGTTAGGTGAATTTTTTAAAAACACAACGGAACTGTAAAGGCTTAGTTTCTTAATCTCTAATGTTTATAATTCTATTTATTTTAATTTTAATACGAAATTATTAAGTACTTTCATTTAATTTTATGCCAAACATTATAGGCAAGAAAATAATGGGTATATAACATATTTAAAGTAATCTACAAATAATAAATAGAAAACAACTATGTATAAAAATATATTCTCCCAAAGTATTTTCTTCTGTCTGAAAATTTGCTATTTTATTTTTTACAATCAATTTTAAAATCAATTAGACCAAATTCCTCGATCTGAACTCCCCCCCAACAAAGAACTCTCATTGATAGATAAATTCAAACCATAAAATCCAACATTATTGAAATTCATATTTTTTGATAAATAAATTACACATTTTAATCACATTACTGAAATGCCATTAAAATTTGTGAATGTATATTACAGCATTTGCATAATTGAATTGTATGGGGAAAAGCCCCTTAAAAACAAATTGCCAACCTGGTCGCCTGGTAGTTGATTTTTCCAAATTCGATTTTCAGAGTCTTCGGGGGTATTTTTCATGGTCATAATTTTATACATTTCATGCACAGCTAAACTTGGATGGCGTTAAATGCAGAATAGAGTTCAAATTCCATTCGGAGGGCTTATGGAACAGAAAGAGCTCCCCCGGCGTAATTAAACGCTGTGGAATTTCATTATAAAATTCGGAGCCATTTGCCAGATGCCAGCCATTTTCCGATTCCACCGAATGCCAGCTTTTCCGGCCGGATGAGAGGAGATTGAAAACCATTCGAGATACTTCCACTGGAGGCCTTTCTCTTTGGTAGAACACCAACAAATTCGCTGGGTTATTTCTCTTTTTTCACTCGCGTCTGAAATAATTTCGGTAAGTTTATTTTATATTGAAATGTTCCTCGTTAAGCCGTAATTCTCCTTTTGGCCCAGTCAGTGGCCCTCTTCGACGGAGTTGATTTCTCACAATTTCCGGTCAAGCGAAAGCTGCCCGGCACCAAATGGCGGAAACGTAATTTGGCTCTTGGCCATTATTTTCGGTTCGGTCCGGTTCGGTTCGGACCGCAAAGCCAAAGCCAAAGCCGTCTAAGGGCGTGTCCCGTGCCTCATCATAATCGAAGCCACGAAATTGAAGTACTGCGGCACAATGTGGTTTCCGCAGCCAGCTGATTGGCTTCCGTTTCCGCTAATTTTTGGGGAAACTTGGCGCCGACATTCGGCCGTTCTATTCTCTTGTTTTTCCAACTGGCCAACACTGACCTACACTGGGTTGTTATTGTTTTTGGCCAACAAGGGAGGTTCGGGTCCAGTTGATTAGGTTCCAAACTCATTTCGTCGATGCGGCTCAGCCTCAGATAGGAGGGCAAATTGGTAAAACGGGGAAAGATGCACAGATAAATAGCTGTTGGCCAGGGCTTATTGAGATTCCAATCATTGTTCGTAGTAAGCAATTTCGTGCCCACAATTGTTAAGTATGCGGAAAACCGATACCACAAAAACTTCATCAAAACTTACACTCCAGTTAAAAGCATAATTTTCAAATAAATTTAAGAGTGGAAAAGGAATTTCCTCGTTTTAACAATATGTTCTTATACTCGTATATCTATAATGCCATTCCGAACCAAATTGGGACTTGAAAATGATTTTATGAATTCCCTGTTCAACTTTAAGTTGAAATGTTAAGTTGTTTAGAATCATATGGTGCATTTTTTTTATTACCCATGACCAAGACCAAGAATCTCGGAATAGTGGAAAGCCGAACCCCCTCCGGCAAGTAAAGCAATTGCAAATCCTCTTCGGTCCGCTCCATATCTTCTCCTGGACCATTTTATTGCCCTGCATATTCGCTGTGTCTAAGCCCATCAAATATGTATTTGAGATGGAAATTTAAAACCTTATTACTTGGCAAAGAAGAGCGAAGAAGAAAAAAAAATATAAATATTTTATGGCGAAAATATTGCAGCTCCGATGGAGGGACAATGTATGCACAACTGACCCAACTCCTTGGCAAAGGACACAGCTTGGACTTGGACCCGGACTCGGACTCGGACTAAATCTAAACGCCTGTCCAGAGCAAACAAATATCCGACTTCGGACCGAAGCCGTCGGCCTTCTCTCTCCCTTTTCGCCATTTTTAAATTGTGTAACAAATTGTTCCCCGGGGACGAATTTGGATTAAGTAAAAAAAGGGTTTATTTACGATGCCATACATAACGGCCGTCCGGCGGCCCTATTCCTTGGTCCTTTCTTGGCCCTTCTTTTTTTTTTTATTACGTGCCCAATACTCAATTTGGCCATATTTAAATTCATCGTCTATGCCAGACCCGGGTTTTAGCCTTGGCCAAACCAGCCGTTGGCCATTTCGTATGCACATGAAGTGAAGGCAAATGCGAAGGCAAATGCGAGGGCAAGTTCCCAGGAGTAGTCGGCAGATCTATTGAGTGGTTATTTGAATTGAACTTTGAGGTTGAATTCGCTTCATTTTTATGTTATTTATTATGCCCAAAGTTGGGCCCCCAGGCACTCGTCCCCATCTTTTTCATGTGTGCTCCAAAAGTGTTGAAGTAAAATGAAATACATACCACACACATACGGGAAAAAACCCACAAAAAAACACCAACCAAAAAAGCATGATCTGAAAATGTTTAGGCCAATGTTGGGAGAGATATAAATTTCGGCCATAGGTGGGTAAAAATTGTTTACACAAATTTTAGCCGTCTTTTCTTTTTTTCTCCTTTTCTGGCGCCGCTGGGACGAAGTGGAAAAGCTGAGAAGAAAATTTACAAACAATCTAGTTGGGGACGCGACAAGCTGGCATCTTGATAATATTTCGATTTATGCCCCCAAAAATTTTGTTTACCCCACAGCCCGAGCAGTGGCGTAGTCCCAACCGGGTGGGGGGAAGGGGGATTCGCCTAAAAGAGTTTTCCGCTCGAACAAAGGAGAAATCCGCAGTCCGGAAATGATCAATCCTGGATCTGCATTCAAAAGTTTTTACAGCTCCCGATTTATCGAATAGCGGGGGAACACAAAAAGAAAAGTTCAATACTTTAGAAAATTAAATGAAATAAAATTCTTGTAAATATTTTTAGTTAGTACAAGTAAATTATGGTAAACAATTAATATTTCTTTCCATTTTTTATTTCTAAAGTTAAAGTGCTCAACGTGTTATTTGATACAAATCTTTTTTTTCCTGTTGAACTTTTCCAATGTTTTCCAAAGTTTTCCGTTGGTAGGCCGAAGAATACATTCGTTTTCCAGGTGTATCAGAATACCATTGTTCTTAGTTGTTCCGTGGGGCTGACAACTTTTCGGTTGAACTTTTTTTGCGGTTGTCCGCCCACAGAAACCAAACCCGAGGCTGTCACACACGGTAAACTTCAAACTGTAACGAGACGGAACTGATGTCACCTGAGCTGGCTGCCAAGGCTTTTGCGCTCAATTTGACAGACAGCGAGGTGGCTGTTGATTGGAGAAGGCTAGGAGGTGGGAACAGGGATGCGGGGAGCGGGGAGTAGGGTACAGGTAGCTGGAATCCTGGGATGCTGGGCTGCTGGGATGCTGGGCTGCTGGGTTACTCCGATGCTGGGCTGCAGCTGCAATCATTGGGAATGAGCTCGTAACTAAGTTCGAAAACTCGAGACATCGGTCCGGGTTAGTGACAGCCAAACGGATTTGATGGATAAGAGTTTAATGGAGCGAAGTACTTGACCAGCCAGTGCAGTCACAACAAGATAATCATCTGTTGTTAGCAACTCTAGAAAAACAGCATTTTATTTACTATTCTTGGAGAGATACTATCTAAGTTACGCTAACACAAAACATTCAGAGATTTATGTATTCCATACATTTATTTTACAACAGAATAGAAAATTAATATATTAAAAAACACAAATCGATTAAATATAATTGTTACGTTTTTAATAATCTGTTGTTAGATACTTCAGAAAAATTTAATATTATTTACTTCTCTTGGAAAGATGCGATCTTATTTGAAAAATCTCTATCTAACTAATTTACTCTAAAACAGCACAGACTATAACACAATATAAAATAAATACCTGTTAAAAAAAATAACATAAATCGAATAGATTCCATTTTTTGCGTTTCAAATACTTCCGAAAAAAGGATTTTTCTTGAAAATAAATAACTCTTATTTGAAAAGTAACAAATTAACTAAATTCCTCTAAAACAAGAAATTTATAAATTTATTTATTTAACATTTTGTATACAACAGAATAGAGAAATGAATAGAAATAGAAAATACAACACAAATCGATCAAATATAATTCCAAATATATTGCTAGCTTTTCTATATATTTTTTTTAAATATATATTAAGAAAGCATCTCGTGATTGTTATCAAAATTATTTATATTAATAAATGTTTGTTTATACAAGTTCAACGCACAGCCTCCAGGGGAAGAACTTAAATAATCTCTTTCAATTTGACTCATTAATAAATCACTGAATGACGATAAGAAAAAACCCAGTTTATGTACAAATCTCAAGCTTGCCACCTTTATATAAACATTATAATAAACTCAATTCCCGTCAGTCCACTCAGATTAATTGATCTCTACAGAAGCTATGGAGCGCATCAATATATTTTCATTTTTAATTTTAATTTTTTTGACATGCATAAATGCTGAAAAAGCCTGCGAAATGTCATCGATTTGCGGGAATGCAGCTTCCATTCGATCCCAGATGATTGCAGTAAGGTAAATATTTAAGATTTATTTAATTAGAATTAAAATATAATATAAAATATAATATAATATTCAATATTTAGAGTTGAGCAAGAGCGACATGGAGAGCTGTTGGATGACATGTCCCAGAAATTGGAATCTTGCCTGTCCAAGAACAGCATCGAGACGAAGCTCTACGGGAAGAGCTGTGCGGAACCTTCAGTCCTAACCCAGAGCAGTGAAATCAATGTAATTATCGAGCCGGTGTACAGTAAACACCCGTTTATAGTGGCCTGCGATCAGCTGAGTCACGGCGGAGGTTGGACCATATTTTTGCGCCGGACAGATGGAAGTGAGAATTTCTACCGGGACTGGAATGATTATAAGAACGGATTTGGAAAGCTGGAGAACGAGTTCTTCCTGGGCCTGGACAAACTGCATGCCATGACATCGGCCGAGGGTCAAGAACTGTTGGTCCTGCTCGAGGACAACGAGGGAGACCGTCGCTACCAGAAGTATGACAACTTCAAAGTTGGCTCAGAGCAAGATGGCTATGCCTTGGAGTCCTTGGGTAATAATTCGGGTAATGCCGGCGATGCTCTGGCCACCCATTTGGGTCAGAAGTGGACCACCAAGGATCGGGACAACGACAAACATGCCACCTTAAATTGCGCAGTTACCTATACAAGTGCTTGGTGGTACAATGCCTGCCATCACAGGTATGTAATCCCCTATTACATATATATAGTATGTCCCACCAAACCCAGTAAAATATTATATTTTTTTTATATTCTTTAGCAATCTGGCGGGTAACTATGGCGATAACTTGCATGGCAAGGGTATCAACTGGTACCAGTTCAAAGGGCACACCTACTCGCTGAAACGTGCTCAAATGATGATAAGACCCAAAAGGCAGTGCCTTTGAAATGAAAATAATACAAAAAAATATTGGAATTAAATGTATGCACAGGGAAAAATAGGTATTTAAATTTAAAAAATAATTGCCCAGATAAAACTTCTTAAATAAAAACTTCTTTCATAACAACTTTTGTCCAATAAGACCCAACAGCTAAGGATATTGAAATGAAAATAACACAAAAAATATTGAAATTAAATGTATGCACTGGGAGAAATATGTATTTTAGTTAGAAAAGAGAAAGAACGAATTTATCTTGATTTAAAAACCTTTTGGAGTTTATTCCAGAAAGTAGTTCTTGCTCTGAATAAACTTCCTTAATAACAACTTTTATTCAATAATACCCAAAAGCTAGGGATATTGAAATGAAAATAATATTAACAAATATTGGAATTAAATGTATGCACAGGGAGAATAAGTATTTCAAATTGAAAACCGAAAGAAAGAATTTATTTTGATAATTCAACATATCTTGATTTAAAACCCTTTTGGAATTTATTCCACAAAGTAGAACTTGCATCTGATAAAGCTTATATAATAACAATTATTAACCAATAAGATCCAAAAACTAGGGATATTGAAACGAAAAAAAAATTTAACAAATATTGGAATTAAATGTATGCACAGGGAGAAATATGTATTTAAGTTCGAAAAACGAAAGATAGAATTTATTTTGATTTAAAAACCTCTTGAAGTTTATTCTACAAAGTAATACTTGCCCAGATAAAACTTTTTTAATAACAACTATTTTATCCAACAGTATATTTGACTTTTGGAATATCCTTTTTATTTATTTAAAACCACAATTCTGTCGGAGTGCTTGATGATTAAGTAATTAGCGAAATCCAGGCGAACGAGGCCAATTAGCTGAAATGCGGAAATTAAACACACATCACATTAGCCAGCGATGCGATCAAGAGGGTTCGAGGGCTTGAAGGGATTGGGGCTGGAGATTGGCCTGTAGAAGGGTCTGGAGAAGGGGCAGGCGTTGGGGACTGCCTGCATTTCTTTCGCCTTTTTTGTGTGGCAATTAGTGCGCTTCGCCGCACTCGCCACCGCATCGCAAAAGCATCGCCTCGCCTCACATCGAGGGACCTTGGCAGCCGCATTCCGGCCGCAGAGAGCAAAATCCGGATACGGCAAGGAGCTGCATAAAGCGCACATTGAAAATTAATTGCGCCCTCCGCCAGGGCGAGTATATATTTCTGGGTGCCCAGGTACGTGCGTGAGCAGCAAACCACAGGAGCAGCAGCAGCAGCAGGAGCAGGAGGAGCAGCAGCAGGAGGAGGAGCAGGAGGTGGACCCCCTCCTCAGCCCCAGCTCCACCATCCACCATCCACCAGCACTGTGGTGGCGTGGTTCGCCTTTTATGAAAAATTAATTTGCTTTTTGTACCGCAATAATATTCGCCCTTTATCCGTGAAAATTCCCCTTGACTGTGCTGGCAACCGGGGCGTATGATTAATTTTTTGTCCCGGTGCCCCCGAAGATTTTTCGGTGTTCGCTGGGCTTAAGTGGTTCTCTTTTGGCCAGAATATTTGATATCGCCAGTTGTACAGAATGCAGCGGAGTGCAAGATAATTATTATTTGTTTTAATTGAATAATTCGGTTTTTCTTACCGTAGTTGGTTTTATTTCCAGAAGAGAGCTAAACATTTTTGAGGGGAAGCTAAGCCCCAATTCCCTAAAAGCAATCCCTAATTGCAACCTTTTGCAGTTTTGTGAGAATTCAAGTGCTCAGAACCATGGGCAGGCATCAAAACTTCACTCTCCCTCCCCCCACCATCACATGCCATTTTTGGTAGCATTCTGCCGAAACCCAAACCCAAACATGTAATTCCATAAAACTTCTCGCTCTGTTTAGTTTTGGCACAGAAGCAGCAGCAGCTTGGGCAACACTTTCCTACCGCAGCACACAATGCATACATATTCTGCAACACAACCATCACGATGACAACGACGGAACCGGTTTCCCCGGCAAGTTCTTGGAAAACTTTTCACAATGCCACCGACCACGAAGGTTTTTTTCCAGCTGCACCACTTCTTTTTTTTCTCTGTGCTGGCGCTGGGACTGAGGCTTTTATTTCCCTTCGCACATTTCACATTAGAGGAGAGAAACCGCAGAAAATTATGCACAACAATATGAAATGCATTTGAAAGACAAGTGAATCTTGTCAAGTGGCAGCCTGGAGAACGCCACGGAGCCGCACAGAGCTCTTGAGTCGGTGCTTTAATCAAAAGTCAAATATTTCATGCCAGCCGGACAGGCTCTGGAAGATCCACTGGGGGTGTGGCATTGCGAATAGCAATGGGAATGCGAATGGGTGTGGATGTGGATGTAGATGGGGATGTGGATGTGGATACGGATGTGGGGCAGTGGGGATGTGTGTGGAGCATCTGCTGTCGGGATGCAAATGCAGCCCAGCCGCTGCTAACCCGCACAATAGACACCGCCGTCAACGCCTCGTCTTCCTTCACTCCGGAAAACTTTCATCGCCCACACATTTTTTACTGACTGCACTGTAAGAAAATAACCATGGAATAACCATAAAATATTAATTTTTAGTTTTGTTTTGTGTCAGTTTGTTAGGAAGTATAATTTATTTTATTATCATCACGATTTGCTATTTTTAATGTATGAAGCTAAGGAATCCAGGAAAATATTTATTAATAATAATAAAGTATAAATATTTTCTTACCAAAATAATTTTACTATAAGTATATAAAAATATATATTAGAATATAATAATGTTTAAGAGAAAACCTAGTAATACTCTTAAGATTTTTGTAAGTTGTTTTTAACATTACATTTTAATATTATTAAGAGTAAAATAAATGAAATGAAAAGTATAGAAATCAATGCTAATTGAGTTAGATAAATTGCTAAATAAAATTAAAATAAAATAATGTAAATTGATAAATATCATTCCCATGTTTATTTATTTGTTTCAGTTAAAAAACATTAAATTTTCTGTACAATTATAATGTTTTAATACATTTTTATATTGAAATACTTTCCAAAATCATTTAATTAAAAAAAGCGAAAATTCCAAATCAATAACTACTATGTGCTACAAAATACCCAATGATGTTTAAAGTACTACCCAATTTTTCAGAGTGCATCTGTAGTGGGATCGCAGTGAAATCCTGGTCTTGGGGAATGGCCCGCATGCCTGCGCACTTGCAGCCACTTCGGATGACTCCTGCTCCTGCTCTTGCTTCTGCTCCTACTTGGCTCGTGACTCCGGCTGCGGACCATCTCCCTCATCTTCCTCCTCCGGAGCTGGATCTGGAGCTGCTTTCATGGAAATTACATTTTTGCTTTGCCGTTGTCGTCGTCGTCGTCGTCGTCGCCGGAGTCGTTGACGCTGCTGCTACTCAAGTAAATGCAAATATTTCTCATTTCTCTTACGAAAATTGTCAAATGTATTCAAAAATGTGCGCCGCATGCGAAATCTTTTTGAATATGTATGTGGCAGTGTCCCCTGGTATAGTATCTATGTCTATCCCCATTCCTTATTTGGATTCCAATGCAAATCAGAGATGCAGGGATTTTGGATCTTAAAATTACATGACCAAATCATATGAAATTGGCTTTAGACGTATGCATACGATTTTTGCTTTTGAATATTTGAGATGCCTTTTATTTCGAACAAACTTTTGCCATAAATTATTAATACTTTAAGTTCTTCCAACAATTAGTTGGTTGAAATATGTACAAGCATACATATTATTAATTAATTTTTGTGTTTTGGTCAGGGGTTTGGCCTCTGCCCGATGCAAAGTTTTGAATTAAAATTTTAATTAAACTAATTGGCTGAAAACCGGAACCCCAAAAAGCATTTTTAATCTATTTAAAATTGGCCAAGAGAAACAATTTACTGATTTATGCAACTAATTAGTTGATTTCACAAAGTGTTTGGTTTGCCAGCTTACAAAGTGAATAATGTCGATAATTAAATTAAAATTTTTGTTTTTTTTTTGTTTTACCTGCATATCCAGGCCACCTGAATCGATAAGAGTGTTCCTGAGTATCTGAGTTTTAAGAAAGATTTTAGTCAATTTACGACTTGGGGGCAAGGATTTAATGACTTTTGCAAACCTTTTTTTCTTTCGAGGGGTTTTAACTTTATTACGAACCTTTGCTAAAAGGGTTTCGCTGTTGCGATGAGGGGGGATGGGGTAATTATTCTAATTAAAAATTTAAATTGACTTTTATGCAATTTAATTTTAAGCCTTGCTCGAAAGCTTTCCAATCCGAGGATTTGCAATATTTAATTAATTTTATCGAATCCGAAAACATTCAGGCTGAGCTTCGAAATTGTTGCGATTAATTTCAGCCGAATATGTGCTGTTTCCACGCAATTTAATTGTCCAATTGATTTTCCCCATTCACTCCCAGCTTGCCATGGCAATAATAACAACAGATACAGATACAAAAAAAAAAAAACACACACATGCAGACTCAGATACACAACGCATAATTTGCTGATATTTTCCGTCAGTTTGTTATTCATTTTCAGACAAAAACAAACAGTCATGAGTTCACCATAATTGCTAACTGTTTAAAAATGAATGCAAATGCGTATGTAATTAAATAAATTAATTAAGCGACCGGCGCAAGACAAAAGCGGCTTTTGGTCGAGAAGAGAGCAACGCCGAACACAACTGAAATAACAAAGTTAAAACCTTCGCCCAAATTGAAATTGTTTGATGCGGACATAAGCACATTATTCCGGAGAAACGTACATATATATTCATAAAAATGATGATGAGGGTAAAAACAATATTCAATAATCAACATGCATGTAGATACAACTCCACTTTATTCAATTGATTTGAATAATTTTGTGTTTTGACGATACCGAACCGAACGAAATATGATTTACACTTGTTTTGCACCACAACTTGCCAAATTTCAATATTTTTCTTTATTTATGTTTATGATATACCATTTTGCATTATTTATTGCATACATATTGGTTTCCCCATCAACTAAAAAACAACAAAAAAAAACACCACAATAAATGTGGCAATACTTTGAAAAGTGTCGAACAACTAGAAATGCGCAAACGAAGCCATAAAATATTTACACTCTCTGCATCTGCAGCAGCATCCTTTGGGCCAACGGATTGATACACATTTTTCATCTTTTCGCACTCCCAGCAGCAATAAATACAATTGAAGTGAAATTCATATGGGTTTTTATTTTTTGTTGTAGTTGGTCATGCAGTCATAAATTTCAGCTTTGGCTTGGACTCCTCTACGAATTCAATTACTTACAAAACTATTTTGGTATTTGCGAATGAGAAATAGTTCTCAAACAAATTTCGTTATGTATCATAATCAAATAAATATGAATAAATAAAGTTGTGTGTATTTTTGTAGTTCTTCTTTTTCTTACCTAAAAATCTTTTAGTCTAATTTAAATAATAATATCTATTTGCCCAGCTCTTATACTCACAACGGAAGGAACCACAATCCACACGGCCACGAAGCAACAGGATTTTGTAGCTTTGCTTTACCCTACAAAAAGGACATAGCGAGTCCTGTTGCATTGGTGGTGGGTTTCAATAAACACAAGTGGAGACTCTGTTAGCAGAGGCTGTTAAATAACAGTATCTGTAAGCGGAAAAATGTATATCAAATGTTACATAAAATATATTTATACAATTTTTAATGTTTGAATTAATAGTATTTAACTTATTTTGTAAAGCATAAATCAATATGTGGTAAATAAATATGTAGTTAAACTTATGTATTCAATTTGAATTGTAAGTAAAAAAATTGGTGATAAAAGTATCTTAAAGAAATAATAAGTTAAATTCCTAGAATCCTTATCCATATATTTAATATTTAAAAATTAAAAAATATTTAAAAATTATTTCCCGCATTAGGATATAGAAATGCGTGTCAATTATAAGTGATATTTCAATGACATGGATTTGTGCATATGCAATAGCAGACACATTCTTTTCTTCTACTCCCCGCCTGTCAATCATTTTGTAAATGAAAACGAGACAATTTTATTTGGCCAATTCTGGGCAAAAAGCGTCCATGTGATGTGTGCGGGTCCCTGGTGGAAACAAAAACTCAGCTTGAGCTCCGGCCAGGCCTTGTGTCTCTGCGACGTCACGGTCCTCCGATCAAATTGAATTGACATGTGGGACTCGGTTTGCATTTGGCCATGGCCAGAAAATTCGGAAATGTCGGAAAATCGGACTTTGGCTTTGGACCTTAGCCTGGCCAAAGAATTTACGAAAATGAGCAAATGCCAGTGCAGTGGATTGCGAATGAGTCATGTAACTGGGGCTTTAACTTGCCATGTGAACGAACTCCGGCCGCAATAAATTTCAAATGGAACCGAAACTCCGGAACGTCGCTGCACTTAAGTTTATTTCTGCCTCTTGCCGAGTCAACACAATCAAATCAATTGCACACGTGTGTGTGTGTGGGTGAGTATCTGTGTGGGTCTCCTGTGAATAAAGCTACCTCTCTCTCTCTGTCGCCCTATCTGGTGATTGTAAGTTCGATTGCAGTGCGTTTATTTGCGAAGAGTTCACCTCCCACAAGCACTGCAAAAGTCAATTGACTCAATAAATTATTTTTAAAGCAATCAAAGCTACTTCTGCGACAAAAATGCAATCGAAAACTTTGGTTTTCGCAGTCTCTGGGGGGGGGAGGGGGAGGGAATTCTGCTCCTCGACACATTTGGGATTGAGGTACAAATGTACTTCAATGGCATCTCTCTCCCAATCACAATTACATACTTTCAGATGGCGAAAGTTGAAGAAACTTGCGGAGGAAAGTTTGTAAACCAATTTATAAAGAAAGAAGTCCAAAATTTACGTAAACGTTTCCATCAATTAATAATGTAAAGCAGCCAATAACTTAATAAACTTATTTTGAGATGCTAAAGAGAATATCAATTTGCCATCAGGCATATGTTTAAACGTTCAACCCAAGGATAAATCCAATTAGTTGGAGACCACTGCCTGCCATATGCCTGTCATTTGTGGGTGCATTTGACAATTTGAAATATTTTCAATTACAAGTTTTGGTTTTGCCGGCTTGCGGCCTGGCCCGGCTGGAAGTGAAATTAGCCAAATTATTGAAGTAAACAGGGACAGAGCCGACAAGTCGTCTTGTTTGCGCTTAAAATTTAATTTCACGCACAATTGAGTTCATGCATAATTTGAGTCCGGGGTGATAAATTATTGCTATTATTGCACACGGCCGAGGGTTATTCCAGGTGGAGGGATGGAGGGGCTCCTGTTTTTGTGGGGCCACAAGCTGACCAGGCCACATTGCATTGCTCACAGGAGAGGCCCCAGAAGGCCGAGGATGTGGATGTGGCGGAGGATGAGGATAGCGCAGGCGGAGGCGGAGGCGAAGGAGGAGGTGAAGCAGGGACACGGCCAAAATAATGACCCTTCCTGGCCGGTTGCCGTTGTTGCTGCCTGCCTCGTTGGCTGCGTTCATTAATTCGCTGCCATAAAACCCGGCCAGGGGCATATTTTGCCTAGCCGGAATTTGCATACTTTCTACACTCACAAAAAACTCGACATCGAATTCAGCGAAATTTTATAAAATAAAAATGAATTACTACGTGTGAATATATATATTTTTTTTGGCGATATATTTTGTCTGGTTGAATAACAAATTATATTAAAATAACTTTAAGAAAATGTCTACATTTTTAATAAATTAAAATGGATTAAAATTTTTGTAAACATATTTTTTAAAACATTTATTTTAAGAGCCAATGTATTTTTATTTTCTAGAAACTAAGAAGAAAATAGTAAGACGCCTGTACTCTTAAAATTATTAAATTATTGCCGCTTCGTTAATTCTATAGTATTTTAATTTAAATGAAATCAAAAATACATAAAATTTATCATAAATATATAAACTCAAGATAGTAATATAAAATATAATAAAAACACTTTCAAAAACTATTAAATTTTCAGATTTTACAGAATCAAACATTCTTTTTTAATACCATTATTAAAAACCATTACTAAAAAGTTTGAAAAACTACCAAAAATAAATAGTAATCTTTTACTTCAGGGCTTCGAGTTTATTGAATCACAATATTCATATTCTTTTCTCCCAGTGCATTTAAAGGGGAATAAGTAGCTCGAACGGAGGCACCTGTTACCACGCGGTGCACGACTCGAGCCAGCAGCCCCGGGATCCTGGCCAAAACGCCTACAACACATGTCTGCTCATAATTAATGTGTAAATTGTAAAGCTCCGCTCGCCCATATCCTTGTCCCCGGCTCCTGCTCCTGCCCCGTTCCCGGCCCCGCCCCCTGGCAAAACCCCTTTCCTCTGGCGCACAGTGAACCATTCCATTGTGGCCATGTTGAACAGCGGAGGCAACCAGCGCGACAACAAGAGGGAACACGGGGCCTTCCGTGCTGGGCTTCCATTCCCATCCCCGTCCCAGTCCCAGCCCAGTTAATACGAAAACAGCAACAGCCATAAACAAGCCAACGTCCCACCCACCCACGACCACCTCACAAAATGCGTTATGACGCTGAACTAACTTAATTGCAACCATGTAGTTCGCGTCCACCTGGCGACTGACCAGGTGACCGGCTCGCAAATCGATTGGGTTCGCATCCGTTGCAAACAAAGCGGAATCACTGAATCACTTCCATTTATTTATGGGTCTCAATTGTTTGATTTGGCCAGCCGAATTAATAGATTCAATTTAATGGGCGTTTGCGTCCAATAAAATGATGATTCCCATTTGGGATTACCCATCTAAACTGTTTGATAAATAGTTTCTCCCCTTTTAACTTTCAGTGTTTATTAGTCAAGGCATATTTTAAACGACTCTATTAACTATAATTATTCGGAATTTGAAATAAAAAAAATTTCGAATTCATTATGATTTTGCCTGATTCTTATTAAGTTGTTTAAATTGTATTTATTTCAATTGAATTTAAAATAATCTGGATGATTATTGATTGAACACCCGATTAAAATTCTATATAAGATAATAACTTCATACTCAGAATGAATCACCTATAAATAGAAATGAATTACTTTACTCTGTGTTTTATTTATATCAGCCATATGTAGTCGGGGGTTTTTAAGTAATCACTAAGCATAACATTAAACGTAGCTTAAATATTGACATTTACAAAAGCACATATATATATATATTTACATTCGTGAAGAATCACAAAATTCATGACGTTTTAAAACTCATCCTCAGCACTGAGTATCTCATAGTTAATATGACTTTTACTATAATATAAATCGCAGAAGTTTTCAAGAGTAAAAAGTGCATCTATTGCATTTGGTAACTCAAAAATCAATCTTTGTCTTCCCAGTTTTACAATCCGAAGACTATCGACAATTTCCGGAAGATTGAGATCTTTAATGAAGACCTCCTTCAAACTCTCCAGAGGATCATCGACAGTTTTGTAACTGATGAATATCAAACGAACGTGACCAGAATTTTGATTGATATGATAGGTTCGGCACTTTTCCTGGCTCTCCAAATCACTCATCACCCATACGCCCCGTTGTTTGCCATTGTAGTCGATTGGACCCGATTGATCCTCAAATGTGATCAGCTCCCAAACGGGAAGTTTTCCACCTTGGTGCTCATCTTCCGAGGGAAAAGCAAAGTCACTTACATACCTTGGGCGAGGTCGGGGATCTGCAATCATATTTATACTTGGATTACTCAATAATTATGGTAGTTGCATTTTACAGCCATACAGCAATTATAGGTGCCCATTAATATGGAGGCAGTAACTATTAGAAATCTGAAAACTTTCGCGTCGAGCATTGCGAATGTAACCTGTTTGCGTTCCGAGGTGACAAGTTAAACTGACGGATTCGCATTTGCTCAACTCAGCAAGTTTCATTATTTTGTAAGCGGAATATTTTAAGAGAACTCTCTGTGTAGATTTTGTAGATTGTGTTAAATATTCTCTTTGAGATTTGTTTGTAGATTGTAGATGATGAAAGGTTCACTGACATCATGCAATTCCATGAGTTTTATGTTCTCTCTGAGATTTTTTTAATGATTTAAATTAACAAAGGTTTCTAATAATCATACTAAATAGTTGTTTTGTTGGTTTTATGAAATATTCAACAATATAAGAGAATTTTTAATATTATTTATGAAAAATAATCATTTTATTATTTTATATTCTTTTTGAGATTCGTTTAATGATTGTAATGAAAAAAGGTTCAGAGGAGGAATTTAATTTCTAGTAATCTTACTTAATAGTAATATTGGTTTATTTTGATTTTGATTATTAATTGTAAAAATAATGCAATGAATTTTATATTCTCTTTGAGATGCGTAAATTGAGAGTTACAAAAAATGGTTCACAGATAGCATTTAATTTCTAGAAATCTTATATAGTTTATTGTATGGAAATAGTCATAAATAATTGAGAATTTTTAATATTATTATTGAAAATAATGCAATGAGTGTTTTATTCTCTTTGAGATATTTTAAATGATTTAAATGAAAAAAGGTTAACAGGCAGCATTTAATTTCTATTAATTATCTTTACTAGTTGTTTTTTTGTTCCTTAAAAATTTTCAAAAATATACGAGCATTTGAATATTAACTATTTAATAATTAATTATTGTATATACGTGTATTGAAAGCTTAAAAAATTTGGTTTACAGATAGCATTTAATTTCTAGTAATCTTACTTAATTGTTGGTTTATTAGCTTTATGAGCATTTGTAATCTTATTAATAAAAAGAATACAATTATTATACAAATTATATAACAATCACATTAACATATTTACTTTGCACCTAAGTACATCATTTGTTCTTCAAAATTCCAAAGTTTTTTGTTCAGCTTCCTGAATAATCCATTTAGCTAACTTAGAACCCATTCCAACACTTTAATTCCCCCCTCCCAAAGATTGTTAGACTTTGAAAAGATACGTTTTGTTGTTTAGAAAGTATTTAGATGCGATAACCATGGTGATGTGTGACTGCAGATGAGTATCCCCTTCATGTGAGTTCCGCTTTGTCTTTCCGAATCCTTTTTGCCGAGGGAAACTTGAATTGTAGTGTGCAGGCGGAGCAACCTTTTTGACATGAACACATGAGAACGTGAGGCTGTGATCTTTTGTAACCATTTTCATACTTGAAGCCCTTCGGCCCCTGGGCTCGTAACTTTTGGTTCTATTCTTTTTTTTTTCTTGTACTTTTTTTCTTTGTATTTGGCTGGTGCTGCCATTAGTGAGATTAAAACTATGACTGAAGCTAAAGCAGGGCAAAAGAGTCACATGGGGCACAATGTCGCAGAGCTTGGGCTTTGTTTCAAAAACGAACAATGGGCGTATCTCTCGGAGTGACGCAATGCGTACAATGTCCTTCGCAGGACAATTGCTGCGAAAATGGAGCGACGAGCGACGAGCGACGACGAGGCGCAGGCATTGAAAAAGATATACCGCTCGGTAATGCAAACATCCATAACAATCGAGTTGACACAAATGCAGTCCATCCATGGCAGTCCATGGCAGTGCACAGAAGGCCTGCTCCATCTCCTCCTTCTAATCCTGGCTTTGTTCGCTCTTCATCCCATTCACAATTCATTCCCAATAGTTTGCGGCGCAATTTGTTTAATTCAGCATCGAACGACAGCTGGAGACTGGGAGGAGGAGATCTTCCTCCTCCAACTGCCAGTAGATCTGAGAGTCCTGTAATTGACAGCTCATAGTTTATATGGATTCCTATTCCATATATTCCATGAAGCTGCAATTAATCATTATTCGCGGTTGCAGACAGGAAAAATGAAGCCTCAACTCATTTGAGATTTAAGCTGGTAATCCCTTAAAATATAAATTAGAGTAGCTTGTTAAATAAAAAACTGTAAAATCAGTATTACTCTTTGATTTACCAAACCCTTTTAAGATACTATAATTATGTGAAATTGGAATTGTAAATTACCTTCTTAGAAATTCCTTTCTTGTTTGTATTTTTTTTGTACAAAAAAAAACCCTCAAAAATGTAATTAACTCAAAATGAGTCTTGAACTAAAATATTTAATCAACTTTGGCTGAGAAAATAAATAAAATGCTCACCTCTTTTATGACTCTTTGGAGCAGAGCTAAGAGCCTCAAAGCCACATTTTTGTGGTGACGCCTTGCCAAGTTCTGTAATAATTATATTTACCTACAGTTGGGGAACAATAAATAGAACCAAGATCTAAAATTCTTATAAATTTGCGAAATTTTCAAATAAAATTCAATTTAAACATTATTGTTTTAAGTAATGGAGAATAACTCATTACTTGAGCATGTGGAAAATATAATTAATAGGTCGACCGCCCCTGTGCGTTCTGCTCTAATGAAAATTCTTTGCAACTAGAATGCTTCCTTTGTTGTGGTTTTCCACAGAGACGGCTCTCTACTTTGAGTTCGGTTTTGCTTATGAGTTATGGCCCTGGGAAATATTTAACAATTTGGCGGGCTCCGGTGTAGGTAGGTAGGTGGGGCATAATCAAATGGCCCTCATATTTTCAGGGGAAACGTCAATCTCAGCAGAGGTCTTCAATAAATTCGAGCACAATAAAGAAAATGGACATGGAAAATGGGAAAAGGAAAAGGAGAAGAACAGAACTTGAAGTTCCCTCTGATGGAAAACTGGAGCATTGTGCAATGTTTGCCCGGCAATATGGTCACAGCAGTTTTATTAAATTCCTACAAAGGCTTCCTGCTGCCCCCCCCCGAAATAACCTCCCGCGGCGCAGAAGAAAGGCAATAAAAATCATTTAACAAAGTCAAACAACAATAAAAATTAAACTTTGCCGTCAACACAAGAAAAGAACGAAGATCCAGGAGCCGGCAGTGGAGCGGAAAAATACGCCAAAGTACATGGCAGTGAGCGAAATTAAATAATAAATATAAATATAGCGCATAGAATGCGAAATGCGAAATGCGAGATGCGAGATTTGAGCTGGCGCAAACTTTTCGCAAATTAATTTCCGAATCTCGGCAAGGACCATGTGTGTGTGTGTGTGTGTGTGTGGTTGTTGTCATTGCCAAAGGACCCGGCCAGGACATGGCGATTTATTATGTCATGCCTCGTCAGGCAGGAAGGAAGAGTGGAGGGAAGAGTGAGAGATTGGAAGCGCAGGCCATCATCATAAATCAATCCATTTGATGAGAACCAGAGCTGGGAGGGAGTGAGGAGAATTTAATTACACTTAAGCAGCAGGACGAGCACGGAGCACCGAACAACGAGCACCGAGCTCCACCCGAAATCGTCACACATTTTATACCAATCCCCCCTTCGAATGGCAAATAATTCCCATTCCCCTCCCCCTTTTCCCACCCTAT